>CM076682.1:3801137-4238637 GCA_038501925.1 Xenopus petersii | reverse complement strand
ACTAAGCACAATTCAGCAGGAACAGCCCCTAAGTTTGCTCATAGTCTGTACAGAGAGATCCCATAAAACTATGGCAGCATAGGTATTCCTCTGTACTAAGCACAATTCAGCAGGAACAGTCCCTAAGTTTGTTCATAGTCTGTACAGAGAGATCCCATAAAACTACGGCAGCATAAGTTAAGTCCATTAAGCATATGACTTCCCTGCTGATAGTAAACAGCACTTCCATTCCCAGAAGTCTCAGCTACCTATTAACAGTATAACAATACTAGCTGACAGAATAAGCAAGGGGATTAAAAGCAGCAGTGCCAATATTGTTGCCTGCAGGTATTAGCATATAACTATATTAGCAACCCCCTTATGAAATTAGAATTCCTAATAAAACCATTTTCATGTTATTCAGCAGTGATTATCCCGCCTGGCCAATTACTAGGGTTTCTGGTTCAGATCTGTGTCCCCTCCTCTGTTTCCCTTTCCTGCATTCAGATGTCAGCCCTCTAGAATTGATTTTAAATGTTCCTTTGTATGGATAATAAGAGCGAGAGTCCCCTATACAACGACACAGTGTGTGCATTAGCTGAATTATTTCTAATGTCTCCTAAAGCTCTTTGTGACCAGTGTTCCATCAGATAAGGCTGTCGGATTTAGAAAGTGACATTTAACCTTTTTTTTTTTTGTAGCTAAATTTAGAATGATCCAGTATTGTGTGATACAGAGAGTCGTATTCTGGCTCATTCTTCCCTTATATGGTTCTGCAGGAAGTACTGGACCGATTCCCTGTGCTGCTCAATCGGATTCTGCGCAGTGTTACTGTGATAATCTCATTTATTCCCACCGTGTATTTGTGCTATTCGTGCTCCCCATACCTCGCATTGGCATCACAAAACAGACAGAGATCAAACAGGGATGAGTTTCATATTTTATTAACCAAATACTTTCTATTTTTTATAAATACATCATTCAATATATTTAATGCTGTCATTTTTCTTTGGATTAAAATGTCATGTATACAAACAGACAATCCCTTTGCACATCATCAATACTCAGGCAGCAGCAATGGCAAAAAAAAAAAAAAAAATCACTCCACTGTGTTTTTTTTTAACCCAATCAGAACTAAAATTGTCCTGTTTATATTGTCGAGACCAGTCTTTGAGGCTCAATGTTCTTTTCTAATTGGGTAATAGACTGTCTATTACATTTTGTTCACACAAATGGCATGTAAGAGGGAGAAAAGATGAATATACATTGACTTAATGTTGGAAGTCAGCCATTCCCGAGGGAGAATAGAACGGAGTGTATCATGAGGCTTGACATCTAATAGATGATGCGGATAATGAGTACGTTCTTGGAGTTATGGAAGGACTGTGCAACTGTCTCTGGAAAGACTCTTGGGATGCTTTGATATTTCATATTGTCCAAATATATATTTCATTTGCTTCTAATCCTCCAGAAAACGTGTTTCTTTTCCATCAGTGCAAATTGTGGATGCAAGAATGCCGTCAAGAGCCAACAGCTTAGCATGATCTTTCCAGAGATTCATCATGGCTGCCAAGGAAGATGCCCAGTAGCTCCATGCATCTTTTTTTTCCACTGATCATGAATCTGAAAAATAAAGAAACAATGGTAAATACGTTTATTTAGATATTTATTGTTTACAGTAGCATTGCTAACACACCCCATGATACTCTACAAACTATCGGCCAATACTGGACTGGGCGAATTACCGACTGCCTGTAACGCAACCTGTTCATGACTATTGTAGAACTTTTGCCTATCAGGGTATGTAGTGGTATGGTTCATAAACACCACAGGGAGAATTATGTCTAACCACCTTATTGAGATAAAATGTACTTTCTAACATAAGACCTATCATACAAATAGACCTCAACTTGGGTCAAGCAGCACAAGCAGTAGAGCTTCTAGGTTAGGCTGCATCCTGCATGTATTGATAGTTTTAATATGTAATATAGCTGTAAACATGCTTATACATGCTAGTTAAACATATTTGAATAGTTCTATGGATCATTATATCAACTTACAGTGGTATTATGAAGGCCTCATGTGTAGCAGCCAAACATCTGACAACCCAGACCGATATCTTTCCAACATGGAATTCAATTCAGAGTGCTGATTGTCGATATCTTTAAGGTAGGTGCCAGTTCACTTCTCTCCAGAGTGTATTGTGCCTGATAGGACTGTGTCCAATATCACTGAGCCTTTAGTCTTTGAGCTGCAGGTTGGTTGGTCTTTCGTTGTATGGTTTCATTAGATTCACAGGTATTCCTGAGTTGAGCATTGTTCCTACATTCCACAAAGCCCTACTTTTGTATTACAGGGCAACCTATAAAGAATGATCAGTTGGCATAGCCAAAAACTTTGATTGCAGGCCATACATATCTACTTGGTAGGTACAGAAGATGCCTGGTGAGATGTATCTGTCTCTGGTTCCAAATCATGGTAAAGTCCAATGATATTTGCCTTCAGATCCAAATTACAGAACAGTTCATCGGTTTTCAAGTGGAAGCAAATGAGATAACGTTATGAAGTCCAGCCTTGTAGGCCTCTTATATTTTTACTTAGAAAGTCAACACCAAGAAACATCAGGTGCCTTCAGGGAGGACACCCAGGAACTGATATGGTGGTATCTGTAATATATTCACTTCCGTGTGCTTTAATACCACCTCTTTAGTTTAGATAAAAAATTGCTACATTACATTCAATTAGATAAGTGCTCTACATTCCAAAAATAAGTCACACTTTGTTTTTGTAAGTTCCTAATAACATTCATCTTATGAAAATTCTTTTTGTACACTTTTAAAACACACGTGAGAATGTGAAATACTCCATACAATACTAATCTGCACATTTGTTTGAGATACAAGGTTACAAGGTTATCACAACATTGGTCTGTAAGGCAGGTGTCTCAAACCCCCTTTGGCCTTTGAGTTGCATTAAAATTACTCTAAGTTGCATTACAGCAACAACTTCAGGGCCATAGGTTTACCATGCACGAAATAAGGTTATAGTTGTGCATTATTGCTTGTAACAACTTTTATATAGATATTGTTTCTGAATTGCTATTTATAGTACATTACAGATATTGCAGTGTAAATTATACAGTAAAAATAAAGTAACTTCAGTGCTTATTTTCTACATTATTTGGTACATCACAAGTCAGTTTTTTACTCATAAAAATGCTCTTATAAGGAAAAATATCTTCAACCTGTCACTTACAGCCAACGATATCATTGGTCAACTTGGACTGTCAGTCAATGTATAGCTTTATCCCAAAATTAAATGACACTGGGTTTAGGCAACAAACTTCAATTTCTATTTTCCTTTGACAGATGCTTCAAAGCACAACATCTAGTTGATGTGTCCTAATGACATGTTTGATTCTGTTTAGCTGTAAGTGATGGTTAGCTAGCATACATATCATTGTGTCTTTCTGCAAAACAGAGGAAATAGATTGTAAACCACAAAGTTTCAGAGTGAGAAAGATGGGTCAAGAGAAACTGAATAGGTAACTTTTTCCCTAAAGCTACTTGGTTTAACTATGAACTTCTGCCTTAAACACAAACTCTGGCTCTTCTACTCTCAATTATGGTTGTGAAGCTTAAACTCAGTTCAGACTTCATCCTTTACATTGTAATCACTTGCCAGTAATTCATTCTTACAAAGTTGATAAAGTTTCAACTTTTAGAAGGCTCCACCATTTTTCCCTGATGGATCGTATGCGTCTGAATTACATTTTCTCAGTACAAACGCTGTTGCTATCATAAGGGTCCTTTGTGACCATCACCTTCAGCTTGGTGCTAATTTGCTCATCTGAGTAAGCTGATTTAAGGGTTTGTTTCTCTGACTGCTCAAATTCAAACTGAATTTCTTTGCCCATCTGGACTAACTCATCGACAGTCTTGGGAAATGGGGGCTTCAAGAAACGCTTGATCTCGGGGTGTAGGGTGCTAATAATATAGTGAATCATCTCTTCCTCATTGGCATCTACATAAAGCCTGTGGTACAGGGCCCTTTTCTTCCATATAAACTGCTCTAAGGGCTCCCAGCGTCTTTGGGGGAGATCTAAGTCCCGTTTGATGGCATCTCTAACCAAAAGCCTTTCACAATACTGCAAGAATGCAACTTTGAAATCATGCCAGCTGTCTATGGTCACTTTTCTATACTCCCACCATTTCTTAGCTGCTCCTTTTAAGTGATCATCAACCTGTGATAACCAAACTTTTTCATCCCAACCACTGCGCTTGAAATATTTCTCCAGGTTTACAATGAACTCCCTGGGATCTTCTGACATATTGGCATCAAACTCGGGAGGGGAGAGAATGTCAACTGAAATGACTACCCATTGATGTGGTTCACATTCCTTTTTTGGGCTAGGAGCATAGGGGTCTACAATGTCTTGGGATAACTCTGCTTCCTTTTTCTTATCACCTAAAAATCCAAAGCCTTGGAAAAACCTTCTTGGTTTTTCATCCACCTTACTGGCCCTGTATACAGCCTGGTCTGTTTTGCTAACCATTTTTTCAAAGCGAGAAAACACCTCTCTCCAGGAATTCATTTCTCTCTTGACCCACCTTTCTAGATTTACAAGGGTGCCCTGGCACCTCATTAAACATGACTTTATGGAACGCTTCCATCTTTGTATCCCTATTGCTGGGGCTTCATCAGTCATGTTGGAATTTAGCCTCATCACTGACTGTTTAAAGCATTTAAGCTCACTCTCAACCTGTCTAGAAACCCCAGACAAGATATAAACCTGTGTCTTTCTGACCCGGTCCAACATTTCTGCTGGGCTGCATGTTCCAATCTGAAGAGCCACAGTTTGCTCAGGAATAGTTAAAGAAGGAACAAGCATTCCACTTGCAGCCATAGTTATTGCCATGAGAATAGTTTAAAAGTTTAACAATAAGTGTCAAATGTAAGACACAAAAAGGTGACAATTAATTCTGTAACTTGGTCAAAAAAATTCCAATCAATTTCACCTCCTACTAAAGGTTAGCAACTCTTCTAAATCAGTAAGCTAAGAGCATTTAATATACTATGCAATATAATATGTTATACATCAGACTTCAGATAAGCATGTATAGGAAATGTTTACAGCACACTAAATAACTACTCTGAAACAGTGAAATAAATCAGAATACAGAATGAAATAAAAAAAAGTTATAGATCACCCAAAAGTTCTTTCAGAAATCTGAAAGGTCAAAGTGAGTCTGTCACCTGCAGGTCTTTCAGTAGATGGAAGTGGCAAGAGATCACAAAATAGACTGGTTGAAATATTGTCAAGTCTTCAGGCAAAGAATTTCTTTCTGATTTCTGAGCTACGGAAATTCCCAAATATTCCAGGCAAAGAAAGAGTCAGGCGGAGGAGATTCCCTTTGAAATCGGCTCTTCGGAGATGAACGGAATAGAAGGAATAATTTCTATCTGCTTGCGTTGTGAGTTGTGAGAATAGTTTGCCAGTGGCTGTATTTATACTCTGCTGTGCAGAGCTCGACATGTGAGTAGTCAGCAAACCCACACTATGAGCTCGGCTCGGATTGGTTGGCGGAGCCGTCTCCCTGGCAACCAGCCTTTGGATGCCACTTCAGTACCCCCCTCCCTATGATGCAGCAAACGCACGTTGATGGTTCTGAACAGTTTTGCTGTGGAAGAATGTGTAATTCCCTCTCTCTCTCTCTCTCTTTGAAAACGAGGAAACACGTAATTCTGAACTAACCAGGAGACACTTCTCCCACGGATCATTAGACAGTTTCCCTAGCCTGGAACTGTCAAAAGATAAGGTTTTTTTACCCTTGTCGGGAACCTGTAGGAGACAATGTCCTCCTCATCATTCACTCCCACATATAATAAACACACACATAATAAATAAACACAAACACATGTCATTTAGGAGGAGGGGCAAGCACAGGCTTCCAGTAATTTATACTCCAAGGGCAGAATTGTGGATTCAATATTTTTATAAGGTTAATGCAGATACTGACTAATAGACCTGGCATCCATTTAAAGTGTCCTTTAGAGAACAGAGGCACAGATTTTCTCTCCGTGACAGGTCATTTTTTATTTAAAGGGGTTTTTTTTCACTTTTCAAGGTTAGGATTTTATCTCTTCTGAAAGCAAGGCTAAACCTCTTTTGTATCAAGTTTGAAAGGAGTAACCCAATTGTCTCCCATGTAGATACTTCAGTTGCATGGTGTAGCCATTTACCAGTAGTTACCAGACTTTTTTCACTTCAAGTTACCCCTCAGAGTTTATTCAGGTTTCCCTATAGATCAGTGATCCCAAACCAGTGGCTCGTGAGCAACCAACTCCTTGGATGTTGCTCCCAGTGGTCTCAAAGCAGGGGCTTCTTTTAAAATTCCTGGCTTGGAGGCAAGTTTTGGTTGCATGAAAACCAAATGTACTGCCAAATAGCACCTCCTGTAGGCTGCCAGTCTATATATGGGCTACCAAATAGCCAATCACAGCCCTTATTTGGCACCCCAGGAACTTTTTTTGCATGCTTGTGTTGGTCCTCAACTCTTTTGGTATTTGAATGTAGCTCATGGGTGAAAAAGGTTGGGGATCCCTGCTATAGATAATAATAAGATAACAGATATAGGAAACTGTAGTCAATCATAAAGCCATAGTTCCAAGAATATCTACAGCAAATACATTTTTACCCCCACTTAGCTTCATATTGGTCTTCATATTGGCATACATAATGTAATATGAGAAGATGCAGCTCTGTCATTGGTTGGGAATTGTCCCTTGATACATAGGATATATCCAATTACATTTTGGAAAAAAAAAAGAAAATACTTTCTAACACGTTTGTCAACATGAATCTACCAATATTAAACCTCAAATCAAGGGCATTGCATGAATTTTGTTGAACATTGAGTTTTGTAGACCAGTAGTCTATAGTATGGCAATAGACTGTCCACTACCATTTCCAAACGGTAGTGGATCAAATAAGCAAACCTAGAGGGCTGTTTCTGCTGAATTATGCTTAGTACAGGGGATACCTACGGCAGAATAAGGTGTTTCCCTATACAGGCTAAGAGCAAACTCAAGAGGTTGGTGTTGCTGAATTGTGCTTAGTACCATGGAATACCTATGCTGCCATAGTTTTATGGTATCTCCCTGTAGAGTAAAAAAGCTGCTTAGTACAGGAGTATTTATGCTGCCCCAGTTTCTCTCTGTGCAGACTATAAAAAAAAACAAGGGATGGTGTATCTTTTTGCTCTTGCTGCAGTTGGATACATTTATTACCAACCACATCTGCCTGAACATGTCCTCAATTAGATCTTGGCATGTCCCTTGGGTTACTAGTCCACAGCCCGGTTGGAATCTTGTAAATGGTCAAAGGCTACAATGAGCCAGAATGTGAGAAGAATGAGAGAAGACAATAAAGGTTACCTTCTATTTATATTTTACATTGTAGGAATTTAAATGATGTTTACAAAACTAAAGGAATAATATGAACTGTGGAGGTCCTGGAAGCTGAAGTTCAATCATTCTCTAGACAGAATGTGTGGGTTTGACAAGCTTGTCAGAAAGAACAAACCTGCAACCTCTTTTTTTTGCCATTTTTCTTTTCTTTCTCAAGCCCTGAACTCCGTTACTCTCGCTAAGAGCAGTTCTGGCCTTATTTAGTCAATCTCCCTACTCCTACACACTGACTAATTTTCCCAGTGACTCATGCATTCTAATAAGCTTTGCTTCTGCTCGCAGCACACTGTGAATCCCAGCGCCACATGCCATGTGAGGGGGAACGGTGTGAGATTTTTTTTCTTCTTTTTTTTTTATCTGAGCAAGTGACAAATTACAGAGTACGCCTTCCAATTTCTCTGAGTGGGATGTCAATTAAGCGTCTGATGCACATTAGATGTGGGAAGGTGAAGAGAGGGGGATTACCCTATATTGCGGCTGGTTCCTTGTGATGGAGACGTGGAATTCTGTTTCACATCTGTTCCCATTGTAACAAGCACAGCAAGCTTTGATGTGAGAATCAATTACCATTTAGAGATGATTTGATTTTAATTGCAAATTCTCTTTGTAAAGTTTCACTTTTAACTTCCTGGATGATTGACTGTGTCTCCCTGGGTGGCATAACTGATTAATTAGTAGTTTCATGTCATATATCCTGCCACTTATTAGAGATAGATAGAGAGATAGTTGGATGATAGATGATAGACAGATAGATAGATAGATAGATAGATAGATAGATGATAGAGAGAGAGAGAGAGAGAGAGAGCGAGAGAGAAATATAGATAGATAGATAGATAGATAGATAGATAGATAGATAGATAGATAGATAGATAGATAGATAGATAGATAGATAGAGATGTATAAAAATACAGTTAACCATACACCAATAAAAACACAAAAAAAGCTGGATGCTCTTATTTGTACATTATATAGTCAACTACATGTATATACTGTATACTGTATGTAGAGCTATAGTAGATAGATAGATTCAAGCAAGTCATACACTGATAGATCTGCACATTTGGTGAAGTCCCCAACCAAGCAGATCTTTGCTCAATCAGGTCACCCATGAGGTGAGCCAAATTAAACCTAAACATTTGGCCCCAAGGTCAACAATGGAATCATATGGGGGGGAGCAGTGGAGGTCCGATGTTATTTCAAAACCTGCCCAATAGATAGAGGCTTGGGAAGGCTGATCATCAGGCACCATACTGTATATACTGTAGGCCAATAATCCACCAAATTAATCTGGTGAGATTGGATTGGAGTCGTTTTTATGTGCCCCTTTTATGTGCCCCCTTTATGGATACATAGAGGTAGAGGTGTGCATACATATATAGATGATGATAGATAGATAGATAGATAGATAGATAGATAGATAGATAGATAGATAGATAGATAGATAGATGATAGATAGATAGATAAAAAATAAAGTTGACCATGCACAAATAGATCTGTGCTGGATGCTTTTGTATGACCAGCTTTGTATACTGTACATAGACCTATAGCAGATACTGTATATAGACTCAAACTAATCATACATGGATAAATCTGTCTTTGCCAAATCAGGCCAGTCTTGAGATGGGCCAAATCAAACCTGAACATTTGGCCTCCCCAGGCCAACAATGGTATCATTTGGGGGCCAATGGAGATCCAATGTTATTTCAAAACCTGGCCTGGGAAGGTTGATCATTAGGCACAATATACGGGTCAATAAGTTGCCCATTTGGTCTGGTGAGTCAGCAATTTAGAGGTAGATAGAGGTCGAGGTACGGATAGGAAAAGATGATGGATGGATAGACATTCATGTAGACATGATAGCTTCCTCTGATAAGGAACAGCCTATTAAAAAATAAAAAACAATTTTCATGGGCAATTAGATAAAAAGTTCCACACACAGCTTCTTGTGAATGTAAAACTCCTGAAACCTCTGGTTCTGATGTACATGTAGCAGTTCTAGGAGTTTTATTACCCACCATCAGTGGACAACAAAATGCTCAGAACAACCCATTCTAATAGCATGAAATTTTGAGAGCATCTGCATGTTGGCCATACAATTCCAGTAGATACGATGAATGTTTTATCACTTATTATTACCGAGCTCTCCGAACTTTAAAGTGGTCAATTGGAAGGACGGTTATTTTTTTTCAGTCACAGTTAGTATGTAATCTAAGATCATACATTTGTTTGGCTTTCTTTTAACACATTCGGAGCATCAATGGCTTTCCAAGGCATCTTCACAAGCAGCAAATGGTAATAAGTTATTGTTTGCTGGGTCAAGATGTCCTTCTTCCAAGAATTTCTTTCATCATAATTTAATGCAATGGACCAATCGGTGGATGACACAGGAATCTAACATAGATCTCTTTATTCAAAGGTGTCTCTCTGGAAAGTTTTATGCCACTGTGGCACTTATCCTAGACTGGTCAGAAATCATTTTCATATTGTGGTAGCACACTCTCTTCATTGCTGTTGGTAACTGTTGATCAAATTTTTCAGCAATTAAAATATCCTGTACTTTACTTATTACATGGTCTGCTTTAAAGTCTACACAAACATTGGGCACAAGCTGTTTTTCAAGTGCAGTAAACGTTATTCTCAATACAAGCATGCATTGTTGGGTTTGGGTATCTCAATAATGTTCAGGTACAGTAGCAACAGATTGTATATATTCAGAGGTGGCATTTGCTCAAATAGAAGTAATGTGACTTTTACAGCAGAAGCTCCTTTAACAGGAGAAGACATCTGTATTTAACAGAAGAAGACATCACTCATCAGAAAAAAAGACATCACCCGTTTCCAGCTCCTGGACCCTCTCCAGAACTAAAGTTGGTCCGGGTGGAGGACCTGGTCAGCACCTACATATGAGAGGACTTGCTGTTTGGAAGCACTATATCTAGGACCACTACTTATCCTGTTAATCATCACCTCAACAACTAAATGACTTTTCTTTTGAACCTTTAACCAAGAGGCATCTAATGGGTCAGAATAAGCAACAGAAGAGGGCTTCAGAACCTGCCATGAAGCTGGAGAAATAATCACACAATACCATGTTAAATATGCATAATGGGCATACTAATGTTACAATACAAGTTGAGATGTTATCTTATAATGGTCAAAAAGTTGTATGGTATATAAAACAACAAATCATAAGCACGTGTTGTGAATATGATTATTTATAGAAAAGAATTGTCGGCAGAGTTTCCACGTGTGTGAAGACACCACCAGTGGTGAACCAATCAGGAACATCATCCTTTGCAACTATTGTTCTATTGCTCTCATCAGACTAATATTTGTTTGTGCCAAACCAAAATGTTCAAACCTGCCCGATGTATCCATGGTATGAGGAATCTGTTCTAATTAGTCCTCAGACACACATGGCCTAAAGTTGTCACATTAGACCCATTCAGTGCTCTTTATTACTGGCAACCCGGTCAACTGGCAAAACTAACAAGGCAGAAGTAAATAAAGAGCTCTCATTCCGAATGGAAAGTCATTAAAATTCTTTACTCTGAAACGCTGTAACTAAGTTACATTTGCATTATTGTTTTAAAGGAATTAAAAAAGCTCAGGCAAAAAAAGCATTTGTAGAAAAGCAAGAACCGGTGGCATTAAAGGAAGAAATACTTAAAGTTGCATACAGAATTAAAGTGCTGCTTCTTTATGGAAACAGTAATATATAAAAGGAATAGCTAACTTGGTATTGCCAAGCAATAGAGTATTGTTGTTGTGGTACATTCATTGTTTGGCAATAGATCCAACGATACAATATCAGTGCTCACAAACCTAGCTGGGTTGTAGACAAGATAGGGGTACTGTAGTTTCCCTAACGGGATGGTGTTACATTGAAATGGATCCCCTCAAGTTGAAGTCTATCAAGGATAAGTAATAGAAACAATACAAATCTAGCTGTGTCCCCTATGCTAAAGCAGATGCCACCCGGGGAATACTAATCCCATTTCCTATGGGTGGAGCACATGACTGCTCTGCTGGCTAACCCGGAGGTCTACTTTATGGGTTGAACAAGGTCCATCAAGTTCAACTCTTCCAAATGAACACCAGCATTGCAAAGCCTCATACACAGGGTCCCGGTAACATGGTATCCCTAAGGACTGACTTCCTTAGGACTTGTCCTTGGGGTCCTGTACACAGGCCTTTCTGGTAGATCTACCTCCTGCTATAATGGCACGAGTCAATTTTCCCTCTCCATTTATAGACCAGGGGAACCAATTTCGTATGTAAAACCATGGGGCAAATGAAGAAACACTTCACACCCACAGTGCCTAGGTGACTGACATGGACTTTCTGAACATCTCATTTTGTTTCCCAACTCAACTGTGCAGGGGGTTTGAGACAACAGGAGCTTGATTTCAATTCAGAATTGCATTTGTGTTCAGGAGAATACAACTGCAAAAGAGAAGGACTTAACCATGATAATTTAGATGATATAAGCAAATAATTCATCTCAGGCTGTTGGGAAAGCTAGCAGCATATCAAGAAGGAGTGGAAGCATCTGTGAATCCAATGTTGGTGCCCAGAGTGAAACAGCAAAGCCTGGTTTGTCACAAGTCCTCTCTGCATTGGAAGGCGCAATGACTCTGCCCACCTTTTACTAATTCTGTATAGGTAAATTAATTAGTAATCGCCAGTTGCTATGGCCCAAACCCAGGAGGAGCATTGCTCTTGGCATGGAATTTAAATCTCTCCCAAAAATATATACAATTTTTAAAAATATGTACATTCATGCTTGAAGTTGTTTGGTTGAGTTACTCTTGGGCCTGAAATGTAAGGTCACTGGTGGAAGGCATAAGAAAATGTAAGTGCAGTCCCTCTATACATCCTATTATGCGCCCACATTCTTAAACAAGCCCTTTCATTTATGATTTTGCCAAATAACACAGTGTTCCACTACCACATATGACCTTTTACTACATTTTTTTTGCCTGATTACACTACATGTTTGCTCATGTACTGTATTCTTAGTTGGGAAATACAATGATAATATAATGATTAAACATTACAGAACGTACCAGAGTGAAAAGAGATAAAAAAAAGAAAAGATGTTAGAAGACAGAAGATAATTTGGAATAAATATAAATTGGTGGGTAATTACAGCAAGAGAGGGTATTTATAGGAAGAGGGGGGAAGCCATAAATTAGTGAAGGGTAGACTAAGGTGATGAAGATGACAAAAAACATGCCCTCGTTTATAGAATTTTGAAGATACAGTATTATACTGGGCATCTACAGGCAGGATAGAGGAGACATTTGAGTTGGCTTGAATAAAGGTGGCAGGAGAAGTTACATACATAGTAGATGAGGTTCAAAAACAAATACCATTGAATGTCCATTGAATGTCCAAATGAATCGTGCCTAACTAACCTATATATGATAAAAAAAAAAAAAAACATTGGGTAAACAATTCCTTTCTTCCTCCAAAATTGCAATCAAACCAGTTCCTGGATACACTTCCTTAAAACGTTCTAACCTATCTATCAGTACCACCAGATCAGAGAGACAATTCCTGAATTTCAAAGCTCTCATTGTAAGTCCTCTTCGTAATTTAGGATATAATTCCCTTTTTTTCTATCATCTCAAGGGATGCCCTCATGTCATCGAGAAAGATCTACTGAAGAATAAGGAAAGGAAGGATGAGGGAAAAGAAAAATTATACTGAAAATGTACATTGGTAGCCCATCTAGATGAGTTTGGACATCAGCCAAAGAGAAAGAAGAAAAGGCAGAATGGAATCATGGAAAACAGAAGAGAAGGTGACCTTAGGAGGACAACAAATTTAGCAGTAAAGGATAGAAAGATTGCTGACGTTCATATCCAACCCAGATCTGTCTAGCAAGAGAATTTATCTTCTTGACCCAAGAAACAATCATGAATCTGCTGGCTCACAGTTTCACACAACTTGTAATGTGTGAATTTCAAATATCAGACAAATTATTTTCTAGAACTTGCTGTGAATGTCACTTTTTCCTGCATAAAAATAAATAAAAATGAATCAAACTTGAAAGACAAATGAGCTATTGAAAATCATTAGTTTCAACTTTTATTAAGTCCAACCTCCCTCGTTGGCAGCACTCCACACCCCTCAGAAGAACTCAGCACCTCAACATCTGAAACAGAACCAAAGTCATATACGTTTTTAATTTAATTTTAAGTTTAATTTAACTTCTTACAGTAAGTTCACTATTTGGGGGGGGGGTTGTTACATAATGCTGGTCTGATTCTAATAACCCCTAAGAACCAGAATTGTATTTTTGTCTGGTGTGGGTATGAATACTCAAGGGAAACTTTGAATGTGTTGCTATACAGAATTGAAACAGGTCAAACTTTGTAAATGATACTATATAAGCTTCTGCATATGGGGTTTGCAGTATCTTGGTTCAGGATTGCGTAGGGGGGAAATTATTTTAGAGTATATCCCTCCTTTGCCCAGATTGTTTCCTTCTAAGATTATGACACAGTGTAACTGCAGATGAAGGTAGAGAAGAAGTCCTACCCTCTGTTTTATGTTTTGTAATTGATTTACTCACTAGTCATTGTGAAATCTGCTTAGGGGTACTCTTAATTACTTCTCATTACCCCACTGGGTTTCTGGCCAATACCTACATCTATATTTTGATGGGTTAAACACTGCACACAGTCTACAACAACAAGAAACTGAAGCACAGGAACAACAGGAACAGCCCCCATGTTTACTCATAACCTGTACAGAGAGATCCCATAAAACTATGGCAGCATAGGTTTTCCTCTGTACTAAGCACAATTCAGCAGGAACAGTCCCTAAGTTTGCTCATAGTCTGTACAGAGAGATCCCATAAAACTATGGCAGCATAGGTATTCCCTGTACTAAGCACAATTCAGCAGGAACAGTCCCTAAGTTTGCTCATAGTCTGTACAGAGAGATCCCATAAAACTATGGCAGCATAGGTATTCCCTGTACTAAGCATAATTCAGCAGGAACAGTCCCTAAGTTTGCTTATAGTCTGTACAGAGAGATCCCATAAAACTATGGCAACATAGGTATTCCCTGTACTAAGCACAATTCAGCAGGAACAGTCCCCTAAGTTTGCTCATAGTCTGTACAGAGAGATCCCATAAAACTATGGCAGCATAGGTATTCCCTGTACTAAGCACAATTCAGCAGGAACAGCCCCTAAGTTTGTTCATAGTCTGTACAGAGAGATCCCATAAAACTATGGCAGCATAGGTATTCCCTGTACTAAGCACAATTCAGCAGGAACAGTCCCTAAGTTTGCTCATAGTCTGTACAGAGAGATCCCATAAAACTATGGCAGCATAAGTATTCCCTGTACTAAGCACAATTCAGCAGGAACAGCCCATAAGTTTGCTCATAGTCTGTACAGAGAGATCCCATAAAACTATGGCAGCATAGGTATTCCCTGTACTAAGCACAATTCAGCAGGAACAGTCCCTAAGTTTGCTCATAGTCTGTACAGAGAGATCCCATAAAACTATGGCAGCATAGGTATTCCCCTGTACTAAGCACAATTCAGCAGGAACAGTCCCCTAAGTTTGTTCATAGTCTGTACAGAGAGATCCCATATAACTATGGCAGCATAAGTATTCCCTGTACTAAGCACAATTCAGCAGGAACAGCCCCTAAGTTTGCTCATAGTCTGTACAGAGAGATCCCATAAAACTATGGTAGCATAGGTATTCCCTGTACTAAGCATAATTCAGCAGCCACAACAGCCCCCTGGATATCAGATTTCTGTAAAATAGATTTTTTTTGAGTGATAGACATGTGAAATATGCATGTGTTAATTTGCAACATGAAATATATTTATAATTTACAATTTCATCAGTGTTAATAAAGTAGGTGAAATGCAGAATTGTGGGGTATCACAGGTGGTGCATGTGAGGTTAATCCAACTGAGATGTGACCTGTATGAGTTGAGTGGATGCAGATAGGCAAGTGCTTATTAAGGTCTGTATCTCAATAACAACGAAGTGATTGATTCTGCGCTGACATCTCTGTGTACGAGGAGGGCAGAACTATAGCTTGGCACAGGCTCACCGCTTGCCTGAAAGGACATAAAAGGCTTGTGAGGAGAGAATGGGTGAGAGCAGCAGCACCGACGTCACCAACAGGAAAGGAAGTCCTTATTTGGTACAAACATTTCTGCTTTATCTAGGACACAGGGGCTTGTGGAACAGCAATATGTTCTTATTTAGCACTCAAGCATGGATTCCCCAAGCCGGAAGCACAGATGGGGGGCTCCTCTGATGAATGGCTTCTCTCATCAGCAAAAAATATAATTACATTGTGTCCCCTGTGCTTTTATTTCCAAATATGTATTTATCATGTAGGATACAACTGAGACAATTTAAGTGCACATATATATATATATATATATATATATATATATATATATATATATATATATATATATATATATATATATATATATATATATATATATATATATATATATATATATAAAATAAAACACTAAAATCAGCATTTTTTTTAACTTGGCCCTGATTTGTATTCAATAATTTCTAAGAATTGACCAGAAATGGCCAGTTTGTTTAACCATTTAATGTCTTCGCATGTGGACTGCTTGCAGGGGTTTATAAAATGTGCAACTGGCCTCCCTTAATGTCTTGGAGTAGTTGCAGGGGGTCCTCAGCCTTAAAACCAGCTTGGGTGAGAATTGGAGAGAATGTCCATGTGCTCTCCAAAATACACCTGAAGACTAACTTGAAGGTAATTTAGGCTGAGTTTTAGGGTGTATTTGTTGTCCTAGATATACTTAAACATATCATAAAATAATGGATATGCAGATTTTTGGACTCATGACCAATGGTCGGACCTTTGGACTCATGACCAATGGTCGGACCTTTAAGTGGCGTCCTGGCCAAAGGTCAGACCATCACATGGGGTTTGAACTGTAAAGGTTGATATCTATAGCCGCAGTGAGCCCAGGGGTACGTAAAATACCAGTAGGTTGGTGTCTCATACAACAGACCCTATGACCATGTGACCCTAGGATCCTATTACCTTGTGATCTATGTTGAACCCCTATAACCCGAGAACATTTTTCTGTTTTATGTCCCATAAATTGCCCTTTGAGGGAGTCAGGTGGGATGAAAACATTTGGTGGTAGAAGAGTGTTTTTGGTGGCAGATGATGATAGTCTCTATCTTTACCCCATGGGCTCTGGAATGGAAGCATTATTAATCTTAATTCAATTAACATAAATTGTTATTTTTCTTATGGTGCTTATTAGTTGCAGTATCCATCGTGTATGTGTTGCCCGTGGCCATGTCCCATTACAGGACAGGGGTAAGAAATCAAATCTTGCCCAAGACCAACATCAGTTTGGACAGTATGTAATGAGATGGGGGCTTGAGCTTTGAAGACCTGTTTTCTGTATAGTGTAGTCTGGATACCTCTTTTTAAATAGACGATGATAATAATACTGACTACATTTTATCTGTATCATCTGCATCATATCATTATCTGTCCCTATGACTCCATACTAGTGGAATGATGTTAGGAACCCAACAGTCTCAAACCCAACACTCTCAAACCCCACAGACCCAACACAACACTTTTTGGATCAGTATCTTCTCCAATGTAGAAAACTGAATGTCTATAAACACAGACCAGCTTCAATCTAGTCAAGGTCTAAGATGTAAGGAAGATGTAGTGTGTTTGTATCGATACAAGTCATTTTGGTAATAGAATATAACCATGCAATATTTTGCTTGCATATTAGCCTTTAATACTTGTGTTAGTAATTGAGCTTCCTTTCATTTCAATAACCATAGAGAGATGGCTGGTTCTTTGGTAAGAACATGGTGCAACTCACCCAGGTATAGGTGGGGCCTCTGGATGGGGTAGGAATGCCCATTAGAACAATCATGTCATTAGAGGGGAGCTGTGATAGTTCTCCTCTGGTTGAAGGGAGGATGGTGCTTGGGTACCATGAAGGGAGGGTCATGGGGTAACAGAGGAGCTTGGTGGAACATTGGGAAGAGGGACTAGCTACTGATCCTACAATGCTTTAAAATCAGGGTAATATAGTAAATCAGAGTGTATAGGTTCAGGAAAGTCAATAATCTCTTGGAGTTCTCCTTGGAGGGCTCTAAACACTACAGGGGTTATTTGAGGGGAGCAAAATCACAATCCCTTATTGCTTATTAAAAAATACTTGTGCCCTGTGTCTTACTGAGCTCTGAAGCTGGCACCTTACTTTAGCGCTCCCTAACTTGCAGATTTTAATGTTACAGGCAGAGGATGGGAAGGTGGTCACCTGTGTGGCTCCCCCTGTGCTCCTGAATACAAACACTGCCAAATGCAGCCAGCACTGTATTCATGGGGGGGGCAGGTCTGTGGTCCCAGGTGCTGACAATGTGTCTCCCCTAAAGTACATCGCTTTTTCAGTTGCAGGCTTAAAACTGGCAAAATTATTCAGATCCCATATCCCAAATAAAATGTAGACCAGCAGAAGGCTTAGTCTAGTGTATAGTTGTGTCTAGTGTATAGAGTAGAAAGCTGATGATTTCGTTGCTTAATAATGTACCTAGAAGACTGTGACATAAAGCAAATATCTGATTCACATAATCCACCGTTACAAACACATGACGTTGGAACACAAGTCTCATCGCTGATGACAAACTAGTGTGAAATCTGAATAATGGGAGAATGAGCAGAGATCACTCGTAACCCAGAAGTGTGGGCACAAATGACACCAGAAGGTGTGGGAGGCTTTAGGATAAGCAACGATGATGGACAAGGTCTCAGTGATGCCGTTTGACAACTTATTCGACGCGGGTATTTGGGACCCCCACACAATCAATGGGAGTGGGACTCCTACGTCCCTCAGTTTAGCAACTGTATCAGTATATATATATATATATATATATATATATATATATATATATATACAGTGTATATACACATATATATAGGTTTCCAAAAGACCAGCAACACCGGGATTTTAGTGCAAAAAAAAATCTTGTATTAATGTGAGCTGATGTGTATCAGTTCTCATTAATATTACATTTTTTTTTTTTTGTACTAAAATCCCGGTGTTGCTGGTCTTTTGGAAACCTGTATGAAATTTTACCGTGCACTCAGGTGGGAGATTAAACTGTGTGCCTCCCTCTTGGAAAAAATTAAATAAATAAATAAATAAATAAATATATATATATATATATATATATATATATATATATATATATATATATACACATCGAGTATATTATATTTTGTCCCTATGCTCAGACCAAAGCATGCACAGTGAATTAGCTGAAAAGACGGTGGGGAACTACTGGGGGCATATTGGGGGGCACAGATCTTCGCTGTGTATCTACTGGTAGCCCATATTATACTAATCTTTTTATGTATATCTGTAACCTTGTTATGAGCTAAGGGGGGCCCAGCCTGGAGGCCAGTTAGGGGGAGATGTGGAGTCAGTGATTATTTGTGTCCTGGGTACCCCTGGAACTATAGCAGGGTGACACCCCAATGTTTCTATATATCTGTAACCTTGTTATGAGCTAAGGGGGCCCAGTCTGAAGGTCAGTTAGGGGGGGATTTGGGGTGAGTGTTTATTTGTGTCCTGGGTACCCCTGGAACTATAGCAGGGTGACACCCCAATTTTTCTATATATCTGTAACCTTGTTATGAGCTAAGGGGGCCCAGTCTGAAGGCCAGTTAGAGGAAGATTTGGGGTGAGTGCTTATTTGTGCCCTGGGTACCCCTGGAACTATAGCAGGGTGACACCCCAATGTTTCTATATATCTGTAACCTTGTTATGAGCTAAGGGGGCCCAGTCTGGAGGTCAGTTAGGGGGTAGATTTGGGGTGAGTGCTTATTTGTACCCTGGGTACCCCTGGAACTATAGCAGGGTGACTGTTACCCCAATATTTCTATATATCTGTAACCTTGTTATGAGCTAAAGGGGCCCAGCCTGAAGGCCAGTTAGGGGGAGATTTGGGGTGAGTGCTTAATTGTACCCTGGGTACCCCTGGAACTATAGCAGGGTGACTGTTACCCCAATGTTTCTATATATCTGTAACCTTGTTATGAGCTAAAGGGGCCCAGCCTGAAGGCCAGTTAGGGGGAGATTTGGGGTGAGTGATTATTTGTGCCCTGGGTACCCCTAGAATTATAGCACCCCATGTAGAAAGGAAATTAGGAATAGCATTGATACATTAAATTGCTAAATAGCTGGCAAACAAGCCCCTAAAGTGCATCAGTGATGGGTTCTCTATACAGAACTTACCAAGTAATAGAGCTACAGTATGTCCTTGCTGTGCCCTTGATGCTGAGTCATTGTTTAGCCGTGAATAGCAACTAGCCAGATACTATAACTAAAAGACACACATATTGCCAAATAAATCTCTGCTTGAATACATATATATATATATATCTAAATGTCTAATTCCTATGTAAGGGGACACCCTGTTTGATGTTCCTGCTGTTTGTTATATTCTGAGAGAATATCAATAACGCATACAATAACAGTGATCTGAGAACAAAATGCTGCCAATGGTTTATTTTGATACAAACGTTAGGCAGGATCACATGTGGGAATGTTTCTTTGGAGCACAAAACAATCATAAATGTGTCCAAAATTAATTCCATTCCAAAAAGACAGCGGTACCTCCGTGCTCCTTGGTCCCTGAACTTGATGGACAGTTCTCTTCTTCAACCCGAATTAGTTATGCAATTATATTATCTGGAACTGTGAATTGCTCAGATGTGAGTCTTGCTCTAGAAACCACAGTGGGGTGACCATAAAGTGTTCCACTGAAGCTACTGAACCCCCACTCTCCCCTAATAAGCAGCACCATAGGAGGTGCAAGGAAAAGAATAGGACTTTAGGAGGGCAGGTAGAGGCTACTTAATGGGAAGAATGACAGGGAATATGCAAGACCCTGAAGAGCTTGAGATAATTGTGGCATAATTATGGACCCCTGAACCTGCTTGTGCAATACCAGGGGGGGAGGGGTACAAGATGGTAATCTGTAATTAAAACACTCAAAATATCTCTCAGCCCAAAAACCAACCCCCAGAAGGGCCCCAGGAATGGAATTTATTTAGTAACACTTGAGAACACAATTAGATCAATATGCAGAAGACTGTAAAGCATATGTAATGGCGACATAATCATTAGTGTGTCTTTATATCCCTGAACATTCAGCAGAAACTCATGCTAAACACCACTTGTGCTCAAAAACAAAAGGGAAAGGGGGCGACAGGAGCCACGGAGCTTCCCAACTGAGCTCAGAACACGTTCTTCTGGGATGTATTTATAGAACTCACCCTATAATTAGAAATTGTGCAGAATAAAATGGCAGGAGCACATGCAAAGGAGCAATTAGCTTCTGGCTCAGAAATGCAGGAAGTTTTCTCAATGACACCCACATCCCGGGTGCAGCAGAGACTTCTGTATGAGCAGTGAAATGAGAAAGAACTGCCAAAGGCACCCTGATGTCCCCTTACTTTATATATCCCAGGGGGAAAGCATTTACCAGTGGACTTCCAAGTTCTTCTGAAACGTCTGCCAGAACATGTTTTGTATTATACTGTACATGTCATTTATGTATCCAGATGGCTTATAAAGGAACAACAAGGCGCCCCCAGATCAGCTTCACATGGGGCAACATTTCTGTGTCTTTTACTAGTTCAGCATTGGAAATATCACCCAACATTTAGCATTAGACTCTTCCTAATGAAATGAATGCAATGAGTAATAAGACTATACAGTGGGAAGGCCCACTTATCAAAGTCCGAATTTATCTCATTATTTTATGAAAAAATTTCCACAAGATTTTTTTCAGATTTTTGTCCGAAAACCACAAAATCTTTGGATTATTGCTCGAAACCCAGCACAGATCCAAATATCTTCGGGACTTCTCCCATTGACTTATATGCAACCTCGGCCAGATTTTCACTTCTGACATTTTCTATCCTCGAGGTATAATAAATCCCCCCAAAAAATCGAGTTTTTTTATTTCCACTAAAAATATTTTCCACAAAAATTTTTTCAGGTTTTTGGCATTCAGAGTTTAATAAATAACTTCCTAAAGTGTATACTTTCTTTCTAAGGGGCCGATTCACTAAGGGTCGAATATCGAGGGTTAATTAACCCTCGATACTCGACTAGGAATTAAAATCCTTTGACTTCGAATATCGAAGTCGAAGGATTTTAGTGCAATAGTGTGATCGAACGATCTAAGGAATATACGATTCGAAGGATTTTATTCAAACAATTGAAGGAATATACTTCGATCAAAAAAAGTTAGCCAAGCCTATGGGGACCCTCCCCATAGGCTAACATTGAGATTTGGTAGCTTTTAGATGGCGAACTAGGGGGTCGAAGTTTTTTCTTAAAGAGACAGTACTTAGATTATCGAATGGTCGAATGGTCGAACGATTTTTAGTTTGAATCCTTCGATTTGAAGTCATAGTCATAGTCGAAGGTCGTAGTAGCCCATTCGATGGTCGAAGTAGCCCAAAATATACTTCGAAATTCAAAGTTTTTATACTTCGAATCCTTCACTCGAAGTTAGTGAATCGGCTATTGAATCGAATGGTCGAATGGTGGAACGATTTTTAGTTTGAATCCTTCGATTCGAAGTTGTAGTCGTAGTCGAAGGTCGTAGTAGCCCATTCGATGGTCGAAGTAGCCCAAAATATACTTCGAAATTCAAAGTTTTTTTACTTCGAATCCTTCACTCGAAGTTAGTGAATCGCCCCCTAAATGTGTTAACTCTTTTAAATAATTAAATATTTTCATATGTGTCTCATTTGTACATTATATGGGCAATGTATGGGGACACCTGCTTGTGCAGCATCTCAAGGACATTGATATGAAGCTGGTCCACCATTTGCTGCTAAAACAGATATTCCCCTTTGAACAACTGGGAAGGTTCCCAATAGATATCAGAACATTGTTGCTGGAATTTGCTTCCATTCATACATTTGAGGTTGAACAGTGATGTTGGGCATCAGGCCTGACGTACAGTTGGCATTCAACTCATCCCATAGATATATTGTTGACTTCAGAGCCAGTGCTTCACCTATGGGCCAGATTTCATTTCAGCAGAAGAAGAAGACCTGGAGGAGGCTTCCTATGCCCTGTGAGAGGGAGGTATGATCCCTGGCCCAGGCATTAGGGTTACCACCTTCGGGCACACAGGGGGGAAGGTAGTTACATCATGAGTGTGGGTTGTATGACATCAGAGGTGGAGTTGGTAACATCAGGGTTGGGGTTATGATGGAATGATCTATGATTGGTCGATTTCTGCATCAATCTAATAGAAGACTTGGGAATTTTAACCTTGAAAGCAGTAAGTGAGCTGCAGGTAAAACCTAGTCCCTGCGTAAAATGTATAATGAAGCAATAGAATTCTTAATGAATCAGATGAAAATTGAGTGTAGGACTGGCCAGATATGGGATGACTTTGACATAGTTGTTCATCTTAAATATATTGTAATATATGGACAAACAATCCCTGTTTTGTTTAAAGGTTAAATTATATAATATATATATATATATTTCAAGTGTTTATTTAATCATTTGTTTCAGTAATCATGGTCACTCAGTCGGGTGGAATCCCCCTCCTTCACCTTCTCCCTCTTGCTGGCAAGTAATAGCTCCTTCTGTGCGGTGCACCGCGATGTGCGTATACGCGTCAATGACATCACTGATGTGTTGGGTGACAGAGAGAAGGTCAATGACATCACTGATGTGGTTGGGTGACAGAGAGAGGCAGAGAGCTGGGGGGCTGCTTGGTGTGACACTCGCTGCTCTCAGACTTGCACAGTTACACTGAACTCAAGATTTTCTCTCTATTACTGTGAAGCTTCCTACTGGCACAGCCACGTACAGATTTGGGCCCATATATTTGCTGTTGCTGCTGGGCTGGGCGCTGGCACAGGAACATAAATACTTTGGGGGCTATATGATGTGATCAGATTTATTTTTGGCTGCTGTTGGCACAGGTAAAGATTGGGGACAATATGATGGCTGCAGGAGGGCTGTATGATGGAGGGCTGCTGAGCTTGCTGGTACAGGGGGCAGTAATATAAATGAAAAAGTGTTGTACATTTTCTTGCTCTCTTTATTTAAAAACCATCATGGTAAGGAGGGAAATGGTAATGCAGGACAGGGGTCACTGATTGAAGCTCTTGCCTAGGGAGCTGAACTACCTTGGCCCGGCACCGGCAGGGATGTCACTCATATGTGAAAAAAGTTAAGTCATATTAAGACATACCCTTAAATCCATATGCCTCCTCCTCCCCTGTGTATAATACAGTACCCCAGCATATGATTAAACACCTTAGGGGCCCCTAACAATAATTTTCAAATGCTAACAAACCCCCATAACTAATACCAGACTTATGTTCCATAGGGATCATAGGTCAGGCAGAGTATGGCACACACAGGGGGCATAGGGAAGACAGAACAGAGCAGGAGACAGGAATCAGGAGCAGTCTAATATGTACTACATACAGTGACACAGCGCTGGGGCCCCATTAGCATTTTGTATAAAGTGTGAACAGGTGAACAATGTGGCAGTTTCAGTCTGAGTCTCAGGTAGAACAGTACAGGGGCTTTAGGAGTGTGAACAATAGAGGTGTCACACATGTGAACAATACAGGGGATTAGTCTGAATTTGATGTTTAAACAATGCAGGGGCCAGTTAATCTCTGTAGTGATACATTTTAAGTCTTACATATGGTAAACAGACACAGCAGGCAGACTTTGATGTGGAGGGCCACCTAAGGGGGGGGGGTCACGGCCGCAGCCAGTTGGACAGCCCTGGTCTAGTCTATCTAAGGACAGGAATCCCATATTTCTCTCTCTCTTTAAGGTGGAAAGAAGGTGAATGTGATTGGGGGCCGGAGGCAAGAGGAAGCCTCAGTAATGAAGGAGAAGTTGGAAACTCTGTGATAAACATAATATCTAACTGGAAGTCAGGGACCCCATGAAGAAGCGCAGACATAACATACTGTAGGAGTGAGGAGTATGTGGAGCAGGCACTCCACTGAGAAAGGGCAGTGTGGGGTTAGTAAGTTTTTCCTTTCATTTACCCCTCAACAAATCTATTGTTCCTGTGTAAGAACCAGTGGGGCCCCCGCATTTCTTCTACATGTGAGTTATAGTTCAGCTGTGACCCCCTTTCCTCCACCCCAGATGAATAAGAGGTTGGCATGTAATACCCGAGAACACCTGGAGCCTGTCTTCCGGGGTGTTACAACTGTATTTAACAAATAAAGATTTTTGCTTTTTTTGCCGTACATGCTGGAATAGAATAAAATGCAAAGAAATCTATATACTGCTCATATTTGTATATCAATATAATATAATGCATTGCTTTCTGCAGTGAATGTTAGAATGAGGGTAATTAGTGGAATTGTCCATATGCAGAAAGAATCCTCCCCTCCCCCTCCAATTCCACGTGAGTCCCAGACATGGCAGTGTAAGAGTGCGGCACAGCTGAGATGTGATTGGCAGCTCCATTGCTCTCATTCCTATATTGGGCTCTGAGTGGAGCAGGAAGCAGGCGCCCATATATGGTCATATGTGGGGAACTTCCTTCCTGCAGTGAGTGTCACAGTAGCTGCTCTTGTCACAGGCTGATTCTGGGTTGTGGGGCTTCATTTAATAGATGTCACCCCCTCGTCACAAGCTACAACCCCCCCCCCCCCCGGATATTCTCTGTCATCTTTCAGTGAATGAGAGAGAACATGTCCTGAATATTCCATTTACTGTGTATTGTAATTAAATCAGTGTTAGGCAACAATAGATCATCTGCTGCTGCTGACTGTATGGGGGTGCAGGGAAGGTCAGGCAAGGGGGGTCACATCTATTGCTCTGCACAGACTTCTCTCTTTTTCTCTGTGTAAGCTCTATAGGACAGTAAGGCTCTATAGAATAATAAGGCTCTATAGAATAATAAGGCTTTATAGAATAATAAGGCTCTATAGAATAATAAGGCTCTATAGAATAATAAGGCTTTATAGAATAATAATGCTCTATAGGATAATAAGGCTTTATAGAATAATAAGGCTCTATAGAATAATAAGGCTCTATAGGATAATAAGGCTTTATAGAATAATAAGGCTCTATAGGATAATACGGCTCTATAGGAGCGTAAGGCTCTATAGGAGAGTAAGGCTCTATAGGATAATAAGGCTCTATAGGACAGTGAGGCTCTATATGACAGTAAGGCTCTATAGGATAATAAGGTTCTATAGAATAATATGGCTCTATAGGATAATAAGGCTCTATAGGATAATATGGCTCTATGGGATAATAAGGCTCTATAGGATTATAAGGTTCTATAGGATAATAAGGCTCTATAGGGCAGTAAGGTTCTATAGGATAATAAGGCTCTATAGGATAATAAGGCTCTATAGGGCAGTAAGCTCTATTGTATAATAAGGCTCTATGGGATAATAAGGCTCCATAGGACAGTAAGGCTCTAGAGGATAATAAGGCTCTATAGGACAGTAAGGCTTTATAGGATAATAAGGCTCTATAGGATAATAAGGCTCTATAGGGCAGTCAGGCTCTATAGGATAATAAGGCTCTATAGTTTAATAGGGCTCTATAGGATAATAAGGCTCCATAGGACAGTAAGGCTCTATAGGATAATAAGGCTCTAAAGGACAGTAAAGTTCTATAGGATAATAAGGCTCTAAAGGACTGTAAGGCTCTATAGGATAATAAGGCTCTATAGTTTAATAGGGCTCTATAGGATAATAAGGTTCTATAGGATAAGGCTCTAGAGCAGGGATCCCCAACCTTTTGAACCTGTGAGCAACATTCAAAAGCAAAAGGTGTTGGAGAGCAACACTAGCATGAAAAAAGTACTTGGGTGCCAAATAAGTGCAGTGATTGGCCATTTGGTAGCCCCTATGTGGATTGTCAACCTACATTGAGACTCTGTTTGGCAGTACATCTGGTTTTTATACAACCAAAACTTTCCTCCAAACCTGGAATTCAAAAATAACCACCTTCTTTGAGGCCACTGGGAGCAACATCCAAGGGGTTGGAGAGCAACATGTTGCTCACGAGCTACTGGTTGGGGATCACTGCTCTAGAGGATAATACGGCTCTAAATGACAGTAAAGTTCTATAGGATAATAAAGCTCTAAAGGACAGTAAGGCTCTATAGGATAATAAGGCTCTATAGAATAATAAGGCTCTATAGGATAATAAGGCTCTATAGGATAATACGGCTCTATAGGATAATAAGACTTTATAGGACAGTAAGATTCTAAAGGACATATCACTTATCTCAGGCTTCTGAGGAGCTGTCCCTGGTGCTGAAAAGGAAACAGGGGAGTTGCACTTCTGGCTTCTCATCTACTGTCACATAACATGGGACAATGATCTCTCAGAGGTGCTACTTAGTTACAAGCTTAGCAAATTATAATACATTTATAAATATAATAATAAAGGGCTGGTTTACCTTTAAGTTACCTTTTAGCATGTTATGGAATGGCCAATTCTAAGCAATTTTTCAGTTGGTCTTCATTATTTATTTTTTATAGTTTTTTTTTAACGATTTGTCTTCGTCTGATTCTTTCCAGATTTCAAATGGGGGGGGTGTCACTGACCCCATCTAAACAACGCTCTGTGGGGCTACAAATGTATTGTTATTGCTACTTTTTATTACTCCTCTGTCTATTCAGACCTCTCCAGTCTCTTATTCAAATCAGTGCCTGGTTGCTAGGGGAATTTGGACCCTAATAACCAATTGGCTGAAATTACAAACTGGAGAACTGCTGAATGAAAAGCTAAATAACTCCATATAATAATTAAAAATGAAAACCAAATGCATATTGACTCAGAATATAACCCTCTACACCATGCAGGTATGGGATCCATTATCCAGAAACCCATTATCCAGAAAGGCCGTCTCCCTTTGACACCATTATAATCAAATAATCCACATTTTTAAAAACTGATTTCCCTTTTCTGCGTAATAATAAAACAGTCGCTTGTACTTGATCCCAACTAAGATATAATTAATCCTTATTGGAGGCAAAACCAGCCTATTGGGTTTATTTAATGTTTACATGATTTTCTAGTAGACTTAAGGTATGACACACTAAATTATGGAAAGATCCATTATCCGGGAAACCCCAGGTCCTGAGCATTATGAATAACAGGTCCCCATACCTGTACTAGAAGTTAATTCAAACTTGAACAACCCCTTTAATAATAGATAAACACATTGATGTGTTACTGTCCATCCAATCAAACTGTCTATGGATGGGCGAATTTGACCCGTTTCGTCAAAAATTAGCGGCCAGTGAAATGTCGCAGACACCCATTAAAGTCTATGGGCGTCAAAAAATTATTTTATGGGCATCATTTTTTTGGCGAAACAAGGCGAACAAATTTGTCTATCCATAAAACTGCCCCATTCACTGTTCTACCTGCAGATACTGTAGCTGTCTCGTTTTTGACGCCGGCGCCCGTTTTTGACGCCGGTGTCCGTTCTTTCGGAAAATTTTTTTTGACGTTTGCAAATTTTTGCCGCAAATTTTCACGGGCGTTTAGCGAATTTATTCGCTGACGGCGAATCGCGCAAATTCACTGTGAAATTCGCCCATCACTAGCTATGGGTTACTGCCCATGGCCAAATTTGCCTAATTTTGATAAATAGGCCCATGAGAGACTGAGGGGCACATTTATCAAGGGTTGAATTTCGAGGGTTAAAAAACCCTCGAATTCGACCCTAGAAAGTAAAGTCCTTCGATTTCGAATATCGAATTCGAAGTATTTTAGCGCAAATACTACGATCGAACGATCTAATAAAAATCGTTCGATCGAACGATAAAATCGTTCGAATCAAACGTTTCGAACTATCCTTTGATCAAAGGATTTTTATTAGATTTAAAAAAACTTAGAAAAGTGCTGAGGAAGGTCCCCATAGGTTAACATTACAGCTCGGTAGGTTTAAAGTGGCGAAGTATGAAGTTGAAGTATTTTTTAAAGAGACAGTACTTTGATTATCGAATGGTCGAATAGTCGATTTTTACTTTGAATTGTTCGAATCATTCACAATCAGTACCCAAAAAGAAATACTTTGAAATTCAATTTTTTTTTTCATTCGAATTCTTCACTCGAGCTTTGTAAATCTGCCCCTGAGTGTTAGCAGTACGAGAAACTCTTGTAATTTCACTGTGTGCAGTTTCCATGCCAGGGTCAAACACACACACACAACTGACCCTAGAACTACATGTTACAGTTCTGCAGAACATCTTTTTGTTAATTAGCATTCTGCCTGCTAACTGGCTGAAACTGTATCTTTCAATGCAAAACATTAGGCCCCGTTTCTGCTGTCATTTCGGGCTGAAAAGGCCACCAGCTGTCCCGCCCTCTCATATTCTATGTTCATTTTTAATTCAGTAGAAAACACTTGCCACAACAGCAAATCGTATATAGTTACAGCTCAATAAATGTCATCTCAGGAATCTCAGCACGGTTACATTCAGATTATTCCACACCTATTACTTTGGCTGGGGTAATTAAAATTAATCTTAGTTAATCTGAAAGGTACAGGTACGGGACCTGTTATCCAGAATGCTTTCCAGATAATGGATCTATCCATAATATGGATCTTCATACCTTAAAAGAGAACTAAAGCCTAACTAAAGAATGTTGTACATGATGTTTTGTGCTTCTGTACCAGCCCAAGGCAACCACAGCCCTTTAGCAGTAAAGATCTGTGTCTCCAAAGATGCCCCAGTAGCTCCCCATCTTCTTTTCTGCTGATTCACTGCACATGCTCTGTGCTGCTGTCACTTACTGAGCTTAGGGAGCCACTCACAATATACAGTACACATAGAATAGAAATGTCACAATATAAGGCTGATTAGTAATTAATACAGATAATTACTACATGGCAGCACAGAAACCAGTGCAATTAGCATCAGAATTGAATAATCAGCAAACCTGTAGCATCAGCTTATATTACAGCCAGGGAAGCTCATTTTCTGCTGGATAATTAGTGACGAGCCCTAAGCTTAGCTTCTCAACAGCCAATCAGAGCCCACTGAGCATGTGAGTGTCACAGACACTTTCCAAGATGGTGACCCCCTGTGACAAGTTTGAAGTCCTGGATCATTGCTGCTATTGACAAGCTCAAACTTTAGCCTCGTGCAATAAGTTCACTGTATAAAATATGCCATTTTTAGCCACATTCATTTATAGGTTTTTACTACTAGTCTACTAGAAAATCATATAAACATTAAATAAACCCAATAGGCTGGTTTTGCTTCCAATAAGGATTAATTATATCTTAGTTGGGATCAAGTACAAGCGACTGTTTTATTATTACACAGAAAAAGGAAATTACTTCATCACTTTGCTTCATCCTTGCTCTGATGTTCCTAATGTTACACATTCCCCCTGCTCAGCCACATGTATGAAGCTGAAAATAGATGGTAGGTGGGTTCAGGCTTTAAATGGGATCTGGCCTCTCTTTCCTATTGAACACTGAATGGCTGGCATAGTGATGATACCCTGCATTCTTATTGGTCAGTTCTCTTGCATCTGCAGTTAACAGTCAACTGTCTTGGAGAACTATGGGACCCAGTGGGACACATTTATAAAGAGTTTAGATTCCATTGTGCAGCTGAGCCCTAACGGAACTCCCCAAGCTATAACCTTCGTCAGACTGAACCACCCTGTTTTATAGAGACTAACAGGTTAAACTGATTGGCTGTCATTTACAGTAGCAACAATTAAAGAGATTCTCCTTAGGTAAGTCACTCGTTGTGCTAGAAATGAAGGCTGAAATTTTGGATGACACGTGTGGGAACCGTGCAAAGGTATTTTAAATGACAGGTGTTGTTTTTTTTTGTTTTTTTTGCTGAAAAGAGACTTGAGCCAGAGAATGAGAGGGTGGAACAGATGGTGACATTCACAGGCTGGGATGTAAGCAGAAATATATTATATTTGAGTAGAGTTTATGTTTGTGTAAGGAAATCCAACGGGGATTAGTTATTTGGTCATGAGAGCTACAGATGCAGCCACTTTGGTTTGTCTGTTTGACACAGAATAACTAAACACAGATATCCCATTTATTTCATTTAACACAGAAAACTGCGTCACAACATCCCATCTAATTAAAGCATTCACCATTGTGAACAATGGAGCTTTGGTATGCTAATGAAAAGGTTAAATGCATTAAATGAGTTAAGATGACTTTAGATAACACAGTTTATTCAATTAACCCTGAGTCATGACGCATTTAACTCACAAATCCAAGTGGCTTCATCTGTAAACTGGGAAAGCCAAACTGGACTTGTAGTACTTCAATATCAATATTCACCCAATGGGACTACATCATACTTCCAATGATAATCACTCCCAATTTTATATACAGCCCCATACACAGAGAAGTAGTATAAGGTTCAGCAGCACTTTCAAGGAATCCATATTAAGACATTCACACATTTGTTAGTGATGTGCAAGCTGACCAGTGGTTGACTAGTAGTTGAGCAGGTTCCAGTTGAAATTTGGCCAACCATTTAAGTTCCTAACCTTCAATAGTTGGCCAAATTTCAACCGGAACGTGCTCAACTGGTGGTCAACCTGCGGCTCACCATGGGTTATCTTCAAAACACGAAATTGCTGTGTTCCTCAAAAACCAACGTTTTCAAGGAGGGGGAAATAACACAAAGTTTATATATTGTAGTATTCTACTGCTTTGAGTTCAGTCACCCTTAGTGATTCACCAACCCTTGGTGTATTAATAACTTACACTTATTTTTTGTGAAACCAGTCCATGTCCATAAATTAGAATCTCTTATGGAAGTGATTCAAACACCTCAACAGTCTATTTGTGCTCTAGTGTTCTCACATGACATAGACACCCTCCACACTGTCACGTTCGGCTCCCTATATCCAGAACCCAAGCTAAGCTCCCTGGTCTCGGCTCTCACTTCTGCCTGTAACCGCCGCCTTTCACCTCGGGAGGAGCCCTCGGCTAATTGGATGCCGCCAGGTCTAAACAGAGATAGGAGCAAAGCTAAAGGTTCTGGATGAGCAAAGGGGCACGATCATCTCACCAGGATACTGGAAGGAAGAACAGCACCAGGAACAGGCAGGCCGGTCCAGCACAAGCAATTAGAATAGTCAACCAGAATCAGGATTAGAGATTGTAGAATAGTCAGAGGACATGCAAGGTTCAGGATTGGAGAGGTCAGAGTAGTAAGCAGGCAGGCAAGGGTCAAACACAGTAGAAACAGTCAGGAATCGCTCAGGATAACACCCAGGAACATGCTAATAGAACCTAACAATGGGCAATTTGCTGAAGAATGAATTCCCCTTTTAAACTATTTGATTTTCATGCTAGCGTGCCTGCGCCTTTAAGAAACGGACGAGCCATAGGGGAACCCGGAACCAGGAAGGGAGCAGCGCAGCAGCAGGCATCTACACCAGGGTTGGACCCCGCTGCTCACTAGACCACCAGGTAACTTCCTTACACACATCCATTTCTCTAATTTAAATATCACAAGTATAAAATGTGCACGTAACTTAAAGGTTAAAATTGGAAGCCAACCGTTGGATTCCTGGTGTTACCAGTGATACTAGATACAAGACGTGAGTTGAAACAGGCATTGATAAGAAAAAGTCCACTCTGAATCCCGACGCCTTCTTCTTATTGCTTTAAATGGAGAGATAAAACAGCCTGTGCAGAAGCACTTTTTAAAATTTTTTAATAATTACTTAAAAACACACTCACAAACGTGTTCTTGTAAATCAGAACATCCTTATGTCTTCCGTCGACCGGAACGTGCTCAACTCATGGTCAACCTGGGTGTAACGATCTGTTACCTGGGATCCCGGAGGAGGACAGCTGGTCCTAGGCAGACAGATGGCAACTGGAATTCCTCTACGGCTCCGGTCTTCACCGACGCCCTTTTGGGGCCCCGGACTTTCTGCGGCGGAGTCAGCAAAGGAGCCAAGCGTGTTAGCCAAAAGCGAAGTATCCAGGGATCAGGCAAAGGCGTAGTCAATTACAGGCAGTGGTCGGTTTCAGGAAGCAGAGAAGCGAAGTAACAAGGGATAAGGCAAAAGCGTCGTCAAGTTCAAGCAGTGGTCGGTCCGGGCAGCGAAGGTACAAGGTAGAATAAACAGGCCAAGGGTCGAATAAACAGGAAAGCAGGCAAACGGGGCTTGAGCAGGAACTGTGGAAACAGAAGCCAGCTTGGGCAATGTGAGGAGGAAGAGGAAGGTATTTAAGGGGACAGGAACCAATCAGGAGCAGGCTGAGGAAGACAGACAGATCAGGGACCAATAGGAAGCCAGGCGCCCAATTTAGAGGTCATAGCTCCTCAGTGTTTTGGTGGGAGCATCCACTTTGGTGGGCACCAGTGTTTATGCGCCGGCGCCTAAGTTGACGCGCTCCAGCGTTTATGCGCTGGCACGCTGCTGGTGTTACACTGGGAAAGTACACTCCTCCTCTTCTCCCAAAAATTCCCTGTCTTGACACCACAGGTGAGCAAAGAAGTAATGTATAGAGAGAAAAAATGTGGGTACGGGTCAGGTGTGGGTCCTACAGTGTCAACATTTTGCAGATTAGGGTTGGGTGTGGGTTGATGTTTAACTTTTGACCGAGGCACATTCTTAAGGTATGTATATTCAGCAGCCTAAACTATATTCAAGTGTGCCAATCAAAATATACTAGCTGCCCAGAAAGCTACAAATTATGGGAAGGTTGCCTCCCATAAACTCCATTATAATAAAATAAATTAAAAAAATCTTTTAAAAAATTATTTCCTTTTTCTGTGTAATAGTGAAACAGGAGCTTGTACTTGATCCCGACTAAGATATAATTCATCCTTATTGGATACAGAAGTATCATATTAGGTTTGATTAATATTTTAATGACTCCTTAGTAGGATTACAGTAAGGAGATCCAAATTACAGAAAGATCCCCTATCCGGAAAACCCCAGGTCCCAGGCATTCTGGATAGCAGGTCCCATACCTGCTTAGCTAAATGTTTAAAGGAGAAGGAAAGTGTTCTTGCACTTGGGGGTGCCAAATGTAAGCCAACACCCAGTGATTGTATTGACTTACCTAAAACCCGGTGCTCCTATCAGCAGAAAACTGCACCAAACCGGGGCTCTTTCAGCGAGCACTGGAGGTCTGATTGGTCAAATGGGAAGCCAATGTTATTTGTCTACCTACTTCTCTGTCCCATTTGGCCTACTAGCTAATTGGTTATCTAAATCAAATATCCAAAAATCAGACTGTGAATGAGGCCACTTCAAGAACATCAATTTTATTGAGAAACATAACTAGTTCCTCACTTGTCACTATGATAAACAACAGATGTCTGCCAAAACAACAAAACACCTTTCACCCACCTTTTTTTTAAAGTAATTGAGAAATAAACGAGCAGGCCTCTTGGTTTCCACTGCGGAACGTGACAATTTCAGTTCATTCCGTATTACAGTTCAACCTGCTCCAATTGTCTTGTTCATAAAATGAAGAAATAACAGAAGGGGCAATGTCTGTGCATCTCACGACTGTTAAGTAAATAATAAACTCTTGCCGTTGCTTTATACCTCCCACTGCCAAGAAGATCAATGTTCTCTATTTGTGACTAATAATAAGATCCTTTTTTTACCCCAAGCATGGCTTAAAATACTTTAATACTACAGTGTCTACTTGTTGTTCATTTCTTGTCTCTAAAACAATTATTAGCAAAATATAATTCGACTAAAGATGATTCAAAAAAGTGTTCTCTTAAGATGTCTATTATCAGGGATAGGGCCAGCAGCTAATGCAAATCATCGGCTTTGGTGAGGGGCTAGTGCTAAAACAGGCACAATTGACCATGTTTTTTGTAATTTGCACCCTGCATGAAGAAGAATAGCCATTTGTCTCTGTGTTCATGTATTTGTCCAGTGGTTACAGTAACCATCAGGTACAGGAGAAGAAGACACCTACCTGTCCCCAACTTGCCGACTATGTCAAAACGGAGTCTTGTACCTCTATCATAGCTACACACCTCACACTGTTTTTTTTCTGGCTTAAGGCTTAGCGCAGTATCTGCAGTATCTGTAAAGGCAATATTACTTGGGAATATCTGGAAAAGTGAAAGCAGATGGTGGCATGATGCTCAGAAGAAGCTTGTCACTTATGGTTTCCCAAACCCAGAGCAGATGCCAAGGTTACGATCATGGCTCATGCTTATGCCTGTTACAGCCACCTTTTGTTTTGGCTCGGCTACTCAGATGCCCCCAAGTGAGAGAATCAGGGCGAGAGTTCTGGGCAGTCAAGGGAACTGTAATGTGCAACAGGAGGAACGGGTTAGGGCAAGGCGTAATCATAGAACAGGCCAGGATCAAAACCAATCAGACGGTGCAGTACGAAGTTAGGAACCAGAAGCATAGTCAAAGACATAGGCTGGGGTCAAAGCAATCAGTAAGTGCAGTACAAAGTCAGGATCCAGAAAAATAGTCAAATACAGGCCAAGGTCAGTTCAGGCAGCAATACAAGGGTGGTCAAGAACAGGCAAAGTTCAAGGAACAGAGGAACAGACTAAATGCACAACCAGGAACTATATACAATAGACATATGTTATAACAATAGAAAACTCGATGAGGCACCTTTAAATATTTGAATTTCACACAGTGTTGGCGTGCCAAGTATAAATGAATACACATGAGCAGCACAAGCATCAAAATCAGGAAGCAGTGCTCAGTAGAAGACTTAGCGGGCCTGCCCTCCATCTCCTAGGTATTGTTACACAACTACCCTGGACTTTTTCAAAGAAGTACCTTATGAGGTTATGGGGTTCAAATAGGGTGAAATAGGGGAGGCATTTATATACTAAAAACATTTTTCCTTTAGCCTTTTAAACTTATTCCAAACCAATAACAGCTCAGGGCAGACAAAACGTTCCCATGGGGACATATGTGTAGCCTCTCAATGAGTGCAATGACATGGAATGCCGAGGACAATTTATTAAAGGTGGAATTTTTGTGGTGTAAATGCATTCCCCGTTTATAGTGCATTCCCCTAAGGTTTGGCCTAGTCTAATGGAGGGACAAACTTTTCCCTTCCTTGGTCACTGCATGACCCCTAGCTATCCCAAGGTGTAATAATATATAAGCTGAGCACACATGTGAACAGGGTCCCCTTACCTGAGCAGGCAAGAAGGTCATATCTAGTGATAGGCTACTCACTTTCATAAGTCCATTTAGGAGTGATAGAAAGTTAGGGCTATTTAGCTGAGCAGCACAGGCTCCACTGAGGAGTATTGAGTGAGACTAGGATCCCAGGTATTTAGAAAAAATTGTACGATTTTATCAAGATTTCAGATTTTTTGCCGCAAAGAAAATTTTCGGAAAAGTATATTGATAAATAAGGAGAAAACCCTGCGTGGATTTGGTCGGAATAGTTTACAGATATTCTGTGTTCTTGCTTATCTTTCATTTGTGGATTTGTTCTAATAAATCAGTTCTATGGTTATGTTCAAAGAACAACTGGAGACTATTCTGTATTAATCCTTCTGATTTCAGTGTATTTTAAACCCTGCCTCCACACCGTTATGAGCAGCTCTGGATTTAGTTGGACGGCGCCCCAAGGCCGCACGGTCCTGGCACCTGGCTGTGCTCCCCGGGAGGCAGCTGGGCGGCATGCTCCCATAATATTCTCCCGCCCTAGGCCTGGGCCTTGTGGCCTCGCCACAAATCTGAGCCTGGTTGTGAGGGTTCACCACCTAAGGACTATAAATATCATCCGAAAGTTATTATTATATCTGATTATAAAATGTATGAACAGAAAATTACTAGTATAAAAATCAGAAAACCTCTAAAAGTTTGAATGGCTAGAAAAAAAAAGTCCAATAGGATTAGCGCAGCTCACATTGACTTCTATAGGACCTTGACAGCCTTTACTTGGCAAAGTTTTGCATTAGAGGGGTTTTGTGGTTTTTCCTGAATTTGTAGAGTTTTAAAAAAAAATACGATTCATCAAAAAAATATAAATCCAAATGTTAATAAATCGGCCCCTAAAAAAGGAATGGTCAGGAGGAGAGGACCTTGCACATTCCATAAATTGATTTAATCTATGCACAGATTATGGCTATATATATATATATATATATATATATATATATATATATATATATATATATATATATATATATATATATATATATATATATATAAGATTATATACTTCCAATGAGAAATTCATGTTTAGGGGGCAGATTTATCAAGGGTAAAATTGAAAAATTCTTAAAACAAATTTGGAGCTATTTTTGTGTATTTCATTTGAATTTGAAAAAAATAGAAAAACTTGAACCATTCACCATCTAAAACCTGCCAAATGTTTTAGCCTTTGGGGGACCTCCTAGAACCCATTTGGAGTCAATTGGTGGACATTGAAAAATCAAAGTTTTTTTACTTCGATTTGAACAATGAAATACAGCCTATTTACCCGCAGAAAAAAACGCTGATTTTTTTAAAGAAAATTTGGTTGCTCTTTTTTTATTCGAATTTTGAAGTTGTGGGAGTTCAAAAAAAACTCCCATTACTTCAAAATTTGACCCTTGATAAATCGGCCCCTTTAAAAGTCTTTACACCTGCCCTGATCTCCTCAGTAGAATGTGCTTTGTTCCTGTCAATTTATTCACATGACTTAATGGATTTCCTTTTAGGAAACTGAATTCAGTGTATCAGGGTAACTTTTTTAAGTGAAATATTTTCAGTTGGAAATGTCAAGCCCTGTAGCTTTATTGGTGCAGAAGAACCATAACATATTGCCATCCTTCTGCTCAACTTTCTATTTACCAGATATTCGATTTTGCCTTTGTGTTGCTCCTCTGACCTTCAGTGCAGTGAAAGTGTCTTTTTTCTGAATTAATATTTCTTCTGACAGTATGTCTGGCCTAGAACTTGATTTTTTTTATGATTTTATTGTGTTGAGCTCAAGAACACAGGGGATACCTACAACATGCCTTGTATAGTTCTCCTTGGACTAATATTATGAAACTTGCGAGTAGATATACACATATATAACAAAAGAAAGGAATGCTATAAATACAAAGAGTTATATCATAAAACATAGAATTATACAATAATAAAGTAAAAATATATATCAAATATTAATGGTCCTTAAGCAGAAGTAATAGAATATCAAAAAATGCTGCCGGGACAATGCCACCTTGAGCATTGGTCAAAACAAGAAATTGCATGAGAAAACAGACAGAAAGTGGCACACTGCCATATAAATAATACTGTCAACTTTGCAATGCAATCAGTTGGTCAAAAATAAATGCCACCCAATGCTTTTCATCAGAACTTCCAACTGCCTTGGGGGAAACAATCATCTAAATGCTTATAAATATAGATTATATCATATAAGAAGAAATGACATCCACAATGGACAAGTGCCAGTGTAGCAAACCATCCCCAATACACCTGGAAGCAAGGCAGCAGGTGTACCAACATGAAACATGCCAACCATTAAGGCATGTGCCAACCAAACATGCACACTGATAAGCAGTCCAGATCATGGGCTACAAGCTTCTAATCATACACGGGTTGGTTGCCAGGTTATTGTTAAGTAGATTTGTTTGTTGTGGACTTGCTTAACACCAATCATTGAGACGGCTTCAGCCATGCTTTGTACTGTAACTGGTTGTCTATTTTAGATGCCAATTACTCCTAAAAGACTCATTTTTTAGCCTCCACTCTGTTGGACACAAATGAAAACGTTATCTGGACAACTGCTTCAAATGTCTCTACAAGTGCCACAATTTCAGTTGATAATAACCACAAAGTTATCCTTGAAAGGAGTGCCATATTGAGTCATATGTGCCATCTGTAGTGATCAAAGAATCTGTCCCATTTCACTTTGCCAAAAAATTTACGAAACTGCTGAAAAAAAAATTTCTCACTCCAAATGCATTAAAGTCAATAGCCATTTTTTCTTGCAGTGACTTTTTTGTCTTGGTGACTTTTTTGTCCTGGCAACTTTTTGTCCAAATGCAAAGTCAATGGGTATTTTTTCTAGGGATCAACTGAATCCAGGATTCAGTTCGGGATTTGGCCTTTTTCTTTTTTTTTCTTTAATTTATATTAATTTTTCTTCAGTTACATAAATATTGCAGTTTAAAGGAAAAGAAAAAAAAAAGAGAAAGAAAGAAAAATTAGAAGTCAGAGTGGGGTTTAGAGGGGAAAAGATTCCATGTTTTTATTGTTGGGTTTTGGCCTTTTTCAGCAGGATTTGGATTTGACTGAATCCTGCTGTCCAGACAAACCAAATCGGAATCCTAATTTGCATATGCAAATTAGGGGAGGGAAATCACATGATGTCACAAAAACAAGGAACTAAAAAATGGTTTCCCCTTCCCATCCTTAATTTGCATATGCAAATCAGGATTTGGATTCGGTTCGGTATTCGGCCAAATCTTTCATGAAGGATTCGGGAGTTCGGCCAAATCCAAAATAGTGGATTCAGTGCATACCTAATTTTTTTCTCAACGTTTTTTTCTTGCGCCAACTTTTTTGTCTTTAAAAAAAAATTCTCAGCAAATTTTTACTGCAGTTTCGCAAAAAAAATAAAATGGTGAAATATGGAATTTCGCCTTGAAAAAATTCACTAGCCATCTGGTGTCAAAAACAAATCATTGTTTCATCTTTCCATGACCATAACGCAAGTCCCAACATCAGCTTTCACTCTAAAAGCTTAAACTTGATGGGAAAATGGACGCCAGAAATATAATAAACCTCTATAATCACAACAATGTGGCAAATATAAGAAAAATTAAAAACTTCACCAATAAATAAAGCCAGAGCTGAAGAAGGAATAAAGTTCCCAGTAGAAAGTTGATGATCTAAATAATTTCTAAATAAGGGTGATTAAACATAAGTATAAGCAGATACAGGGAGTTGTATAAAACAACTGAATGATTAGTGGTCAGAACAGGAATTGAATTAGAGAGATGAAGGATTATTAATGACCATCATAATGTGCTCTGCCATACGCACAGATATTGTTTAATGGACTGGCGATCGGTCTCCTCGGAAATGTGACGCATTTGTGCACTGAGACTTTGCCATTTTGCATTTTTCAGATATTCTCTGTTTTCATGGGTAGCCTAGCTTAATCTTTGAAACCACAAGGAACATCAATTAGTTATATCAGATATTGGCCTACTTTTTAAAGGACAATGCAATCCATATTCACTGGGGTGGGGAAGCCAATTTGAGATGATGGCCAAGATGGAGTCATGGGTCTATCATGGTAATTACACAGGGCTTGTTACACTGGCTTTGACTACTTTCCATGACAGCATTTTGCATTCTCCTTTTTATTTCTTTAAATAACAGCAATTTAAAAAAAAAAATAACAGCCACCAAAAAATTCGGTGGAACCTGGTCCTGTTGGGCTCTTTCATCCCAAGCACCTCTCTAATTTGTTTAACAGCGGAGTGCTCGGGGGCCTAAACGTGGCAGGCGGTAATCCACTGTACGCTATTGGCTGGTAATGATTTTGGGAGATGGTGTGGCGTGCTGGAGTGGTGGGCCCTTGGGGTTGGAAGAATGTGACCAAAGTGGTGGACCCAAATGGTAGGATGGCAGTGGTGGACCTTTGGAGGGGATGCGACTGGAGCGGTGGGCCTTTTGCCTAGGTTTTACGATGGGCCCTGCCTCCCCCAGTGATTCACCTTTAAGTTAACTTTTAGTATGTTATAATTCAGTATGGTTAATTCTAAGCAACTTTTTATTATTTTTTATAGTTTATAGTCTATTATGTGCCTTCGTCTTCTGACTCTTTCCAGCTTTCAAATGGGGGTCACTGCCCCCATCTAACAAATGCTCTGTAATGCTATAAAAGTATTGTTATTGTGAATATTTCTATTCAGGCTTCTCCTGTTCATATTTCAGTCTCTTATTCAAATCAGTACACGTGGTTAGGGTAGTTTGGATCCTAGCAACCAACTGAAATTACAAACTGGAGAGCTGCTGAATAAAAGACTAAATAACGCAAAAACCACAAATAATAAAAAATGAAAACTAAATGCAAATTGTCTCAGAATATCCCTCTCTACATCATACTAAATGCTCCAATTGAATCTTGTCCATGACTTTTCACGTGATAAACCATGAGATACTGTACATTTTTCTCACTGAATTGAATCTGGCCTTTTATTTGTAAATTAGGGTATGTACTTGCTTCAAAATTCAGCCAAATCTTTTGTGGAGGATGTGATAATCCGCCAAATTCGAAATGATGTGCAATTTTATTTCATCCTGACCTTTTTCCCCTGTCTTGTCTATTGTCATGGGCTAAAGGACAATTTAAGCCAAAATCAGTTCCAAAATGTTTGACACTAGTGATGAGCAAGTTTGGCTGCAAAAGGGCAAAAAAATGGACGCTCGTCAAAAACATTTTGTCGCCCGTAGACGTCAATGCATTTAGACGAATTTTCACCATTTCGCAAATTTTTTTGGTGAAGTAAAAATGGTCACTATTTGACACCCCTTATTGATTCAAAACACTAATCTGATACCGCTTTAGGAATCCAGCTGTACCTAACAAATTTTCACCCGATTTCTAAATCGATTTCTGGAAGAAAACAGAAATTTTCAAGCAATTAGCTATAACTTTTTGAAAATTAATGTAATTATTTAAAACAAATTCCTCTAATTAATTCAACATATACAGTACATTCTCTTCTGGTGATGAATTGTCACTTTAACGAAAAATTTATAATAAATGTATAATATAATATAAGGGCACACAATTCTGCATTTACATCTCTTTATAGAATAACCTTTACATAAAAACATCTGTAGGAAGCGGGATATTGGAATACTTTAGCAAGGAGAAAACATACAAAGTGTTACAGAGAAATTAATGGAACGCTGCATGAAGCGAATACGCTGTTTGGCTCAATTCCGTATCCCTAATTGGATTTCAGGCCGTCTTCGCAGAAGGAGGGAGAAAGGAAAAAATAAACCCAGCAAATGTATCCTATAGTCATGACCAATTATCAGTGATTTTAATTGGATTCAATCATCACAGGGAGAGATGTTTTCCTTGTCGAATCATTAGTGGATCTCAAGAGACTTTGACACAGCAAAATATTTAAATCATATAATTAATAACAAAAAAAGCTCATTAGACAATGTTATAGATGTTTTACAAATCAATTATTTATTGCGAGGACAAATGTATTTATTGAAAAAATATGATCACCCAAAGCCAGAATGGAAAGAGCCACTGAATTATTATAGAAATACAAAACTGAGGCCCAGGTTTCCCTTAATTTTGTAAGCCCCACTTAACTGGGGTATGAGGATCCCCTACATTTCATTTTTTTCCTTTTGTTTTGCAAGTCTGTGTGTAACCAATATAAAAGGGGGGCCTAGCAATAACCAATAGAGATGGAGCAGCTCACCCCATATTGAGCGGTAACCAAAAGCAAGTCTTAGGGTTTCCCAAAATTTTTAGAGGAAAAAAACTCACATTTTTAGAGATTTATTATACCCCGAAGCTGCTAAAAATGCGAATTTGAAAATTCTCAAACCGGTCATGTAGAAGTCAATAACAAATGTCCCTTAAGTTGTTTCTTGACTAGTGATGGACGAATACATTTGGCAGGCGCAAATTCGCAATGAATTTCGGTGTTTCACGGCCAGTGAATAAATTTGCGAAACTGTCAGTGTCAAATTTTTTTTGCTGTGGATCAGAAAAGTATATACGGTAACTGTGAATTTATGGAGCATCAATCGTAGAATTTAAATTTTTATTGTGACGCTTTGTCGCACCATTTTTTGTAGAGATTTATATAATTATATTATATTATTATATTCGATGGGTGCATACATTTATTATTATATATAGTATTATTATATATAATAATAATAATAACCAAATGAATTATGGTTATCCATTTATTTCGAAATTCATACATGTATTATTATAAATGCATAATAATAATATTACAGTTTTAATCACATAAAGTAATATTTAATAAGCATTCTCTCATCAAAATAAAATATTTTACCTATATCTGAATACACTGTACAGAGAAAAAGCCCCTTGTATTATAAAGGCTCACTTATATTTACTACAACAAAACAAACTGTATAAAAAGAATACAGGTATAGGATCCAGTATCCAGAAACCTGTTATCCAGAAAGTTCCAAATTACGGAAAGACCATCTCCCGTGGACTCTAGACATTTTATTCAAATAATTTAAATATTTAAAAAATTGAATATTTCTGTGAAATAATAAAACAGTAGCATGTACTTGATCCCAACTAAGATATAATTAATCCTTATTGCAGGTTAAATAATCCTATTGGCTTTATTTAATTATTTTTTTTAGAAGACTGAAGATATGGCGTGAATTTGCCAAACATCAGTAAAAATTTGCCAGCGTCAAAAAAAAATGGACCCCGGCAAGAATGCCACTGGCATATATGGACGCTGGCATAAAAAATGGACACCTGCGTCAAAAACTAGACTCTGGCACAGTTTTGTGAATTTCGCAGGAAATTCACAGATTTTCCGGCTAAGTGAAACGCTCCAAATTCGCCCATCACTAGTAATAATAATAAAAATAATGATAAAATAGTGGTAAATCAGGAATAGGAATCATAGGCCAAGCTTACAACCCTATTCAGCAAGGACAAGTCTATAATCTATATAATAAATGTAAGGTAGGCACACAATGTTGCCTATACAGTAAATTACCATTTCTGATTTCTATGGCTATTCACTCTTTACATTCACCCAATTACTGTTAACATATTTAAAAATGAAGAAAGTCGGCAACAAGGAGAATTAAATTGGTATTGTTTTCCACTTTGTGAACCTTTTTAGAGTTTAATCTGCCTGTTTTATCCTCTTAAGTATCTCTGGCTATATAATAAAATTGAAGTGTCTCTGCGTCCAGTCCCTGTGTCCGTGGGATTGCGCTACTGCGCGTGTGCCCCATGGACCGTCTCTGGCATTTTTTTTAGATGTTTTATAAATGTTTGACTACATATGTTCTTAAAGGACAAGGAAAGTCTAAAATAGAATAAGGCTAGAAATGCTGTATTTTGTATACTAAACATAAGCATGAACTTACTGCACCACAAAGCCTAATTAAACGAATAATTTATACTTTCAAAGTTGGCCACAGGGGCTGTCATCTTGTAACTTTGTTAAACATCTTTGCCTGACCCTGACCGTGCACATGCTCAGTGTGGTCTGAGCTGCTTAGGGATCGTCATAAACAAAGCTGCTTGAGTTCTGCATGGCTGGGAAGTAAGGCGGGGGCTCCCCCTGCTGTTCATAAGTATGATTGTTTTCCTGCTCAGCAGTTAGGGACTGTCTGACAATTCCTATCCACAGCAGTAAATGAAGGGAGAATTTCACTGCATACAGTCAGATTTCTTATAAAAACGCTGCACATTTTTTAATTAAAGTATATTGGAGATAGGTTTCTTTTTCATTAAAGAAAGTAAAAATAGGATTTTACTTTTTTGCCTTTCCTTGTCCTTTAATTTAACGGGCTTAATGTCTAGTACTGTATATTCTTCCTGAAATTGACTTCCCTCGTCTCTTTGTGACACGTCCTGTGCCTGTTGTTTCTTTTCCAACTTCTTGAATTACACGGCAAGAGAGATGAGCTAAAGAGCTTAAGATCTAAAGGTCGCAATGACTTTGCACAGGGAAGATTAAAACGACACAGACTGACAATTCCAGCAGCAGAATCGCCTGGACGAGATGAAGTTGAGGCTGAACAGAGAAGGTGACAGTGGTTGGACACATCAGACGAGGCTTAATGCTGTGGGTATAGAGATTAATTCCCTCTCCGGAGCCACAAACAGGCTTCATTAATATTCAGACGAGGCTAAAAGCTGCAACTCCGACATATACAAACAGGCTGATAAATATGTTTCTCACTTCATTTACCCGACTTATTACTCGTTTTGTGTCTAAAGGCATAAAAATAATGAATGCGACGTTAATGAAAATCTCATGATCTCACGGGGGCCCATTTAAATGTATTTTGTGCGAATGAATTAGGAGGCCACTCTCCCCCATTAAAATATTTTGGCAAAGTGTACTGAATCCAAGAAAGTAATCAGATTCCTTTTTTGCTGAGCACATGAAACGATAATATTGCATCTAATGCCGCCTGCAAAGTTTTATTATGTTTGAAGAAATTTTAATTTACAAACCAGTGTGGAAAAATATAATTCCAAGTATAGATATGAAAATGCGGTGCCAGCTGATAAATATATAATCATCTTTAACCTCTATCTGCCTGGTGCCATCTAATGTTTCCCATTCAATATATTATTAGTGCTGGCTACAGTTTTACCAACGTTATAACAAGTTTGTGTATCTGCAACTGCCGTTTTGCTTTTTATATTTTGTTATGGGGAAAGACTGACCAAGTTGGGATTGGTTACACTTGAGAAGAAACAGTTAAGGGGGATATTATCACTATATATAAATATATAAGGGGATAGGATCACTATATATAAATATATAAGGGGATATGATCACTATATATAAATATATAAGGGGGATATGATCACTATATATAAATATATAAGGGGATATGATCACTATATATAAATATATAAGGGGGATATGATCACTATATATAAATATATAAGAGGGATATGATCACTATGTATAAATATATAAGGGGATATGGTCACTATATATAAATATATAAGGGGATATAATCACTATATATAAATATATAAGGGGATATAATAACTATATATAAATATATAAGGGGGATATGATCACTATATATAAATATATAAGGGGATATGATCACTATATATAAATATATAAGGGGGATATAATCACTATATATAAATATATAAATGGATATGATCACTATATATAAATAAATAAGGGCAGTAATGAAATAGAGAAAGTACAGAGAAGAGTAACTAAGCTGATAAAGGGAATGGAAGGGACCAGTTATGGGGAAAGACTAGCCAAGCTGGGATTGGTTACACTTAAAGGTGGGTATGATCAGCATATATAAATATACAATATAAGGGACAGTAATTAAAATAGCTAAAACTAAAATATATTTATGGACATACAGTCGAGTTTATCAATGGGTAAAAGTTAGAGATCACCATTAGATAACTACGCTTCTAAAAGTCCCATAGGAATGCACTGAAAGTGGGTGAATTTTTCTGTGATTTCCCACTTTGATAAATCTTCCCCGTTGTCTTGCATTACGTTCCCCTGGCACTTCTAGACTCACACGCCTCTGTACTTTTCCACCCATTGCTTCTCAAATCAAATACACCGTTTTTTATTTAACTCCATTTAACTCATCAACACACCAAATAGTTTTCAACTCCGTGCCACGTAGAAGAACTTGTGGGCAGGTTGAACAACTGAGAACTCCTGGGAAGTCAAAAGGTGTGGGCTACAGAAACTATGTACACTTACTACAAGCTAATATTTATCAAGTCCAGCCCTTTGTTGTGAACTTTATAGAAATATGTTCAGTTTTCCAATGACAATGGTGCTAATCTGGTAAGAAGTGAAAGATGAGTAATGTTGTTACAGAGTTTCCACCAAAAATAACCTCCGAAGATGAAGTACAGTCACGTTTTATGAAGCCTCGGCTACTCAGTCCTTTCAGTGTTCAGTAAGTGGGCTCACACTTTGAAGGTCAGTCCCTTAAGATTTAATGTAATATGATAACTGATATACTATACTGTTTATATATATATATACCTGTATATATATAATGCTTAGCTATTGTCTTCGAGGAAAAACTGGAAAGACATTTCAGGTAGGTCATTCCACAAAGAGAATCTAAAGCAATTCAATATGACTCTAGAAATAGAAATCAACAGCACATGCCAGAGCTATCAGAACTATTCAGTTAGGAGACCATGAGGAGCGATGCTAATGCCTTGGACTTAATAAAAAAACCCAAAATGGCAAATGGAACGACTTTCTGCTGTAGGTTGGAACCACTAACTATTGAGTAGACAAGACTATTATGTCGGGGTTGAAGAAGGTGATGGGTGGAGATGACATAGTTCTAGCAGTTGATTTATTGTACCAAGTATTTGCTGTGGTTTCACATATGAACCTTGGGAATGTTCTACCACAAGTGAAACAGTCAAAGCGGGTCTTTCATTAGCAGGACAGGCCTTTAGTATCATTCTTCCTGGTCTCAAGAGGACAAAGAGGAATGAAAATCTCAGGAATGAAAATACTTCATCTTGCATTTGTTAGAGACATCTGATGAACAATCTCTTCCTGGGTCTACAACTGCATAAGGAGAAATTCCACCTATCCGTTAGGTATTGGGATCAGGACATCATCAACATTAATTTATATATCACCAGCAAATTAAGTAGACAATTTTTAACAAATGGTTATTTTATTATTGGTTATTATTTAACAAACAAGGCTTGCAGAATAGAAATAGAACTAGAGGGTCCTGCTCACAATAGTTTACATTCAAAAGTTTGGGAAATGTTTGAAACATAAGAAGATAACAATGATAGTTGGAGGTCGAGCGTTCTAGGCGGAAGCACAAGAGAAGTTTTGCAGTCTAAAATGGGAGAAAGTGATACCAAAGGTCAAGAGCAGAGATTGCCCCTGGAGGGTATTTTGATATCAGAGGGGAGATAGAGGGAGAGGCTTCATTGTTAAGGACCCTGAATGTGAACATAACAAGGATATAATATAAAAGATAATCCATACCCTACCCATTATCCTACTTGCTTCTCCCACTATATCCTGGAATTATACCTTATGGCTGTCTTGACAGACTATCCAAAAAAAAAATAGGTTTGGTTCTGTATAATGTTAATTTTTCCTGATTAAAATGCAGTTAGCCAAACATCTAGTCAAACATGTATACAGATGGAAATAACTGAGAGATTATTACACTAATAATGAAAACCCTGAGATATCAGCTGGCTCTAGTCTCCATGAAGTTCCATGAATCAGGAGAGCCCCTGCCTCTTTCAGTCATTCCCAATGCCCTTTTGGGGTTTGTGACAGGGTGTTTGGGAAATACCACTGTCTTAGAGGAAAATGCACATAAAAGAGTGTGTTTAAACTGCATTGTATGTGCTGCAAAGTAATACTAAGCTCAGGTAGGGTTCATATTCCCTCTAGGCCAGGTAATTAAGTGGCAGCGGAGAGAGGAGCTACCTGGAAATGTAAAAGGGCTGTGTTCCCATTGCTCAGGGCTCTCCAAACACCTCCTAGAGTGGAGGGAAGTGAGGGGCTGTGAGAGAGCTGGACAGAAGGAGCTTTGCTGTCAGCAAGAAGGTTCAAGAGCTTGGAGCCTAATTCCCTTGTGAGGAAAGAAAGACAAAAGGACTGGCAGAGGCTGGTGAGTCTGAGTCCCAGGAGGGGAAGCCAGCAGGGCTGAGTGTGAAGCCCAAATACTTCAAAGTGCAAGAGGGTGAGAGTTTCCTTTGATGGTGAGCGACCAGAGGGGGGAAAACCCAAAATGTTTTGCAGTGTATTTGCTGAACTGTACCCTGCATGTTCTACAGTGAAGTTGTTGAACTGTAACCTGGATCTTTTTTCTGTTGCCTTTTTATTGGGAGTGCCCAGTGCATAATAAAATGAAGTGAATTACGGATCCGCACACACTATATCTTCAAGCAGATGGGGATTGACCCCAGTTTATTGTGCAACCACAAAGATCAACGTTTCGGGGGGGTTTAACCACCCTTCATCAGGATCAAGGGTGGTTAAACCCCCCCGAAACGTTGATCTTTGTGGTTGCACAATAAACTGGGGTCAATCCCCATCTGCTTGAAGATATAGTGTGTGCGGATCCGTAATTCACTTCATTTGACTACAGGAACCTAGCCGGGTTCACGGAGACCCAGCACCACTGGAAGCAGAGGAGTAAATATACAGGAGTGCGGTGGTGAGAATTTTCTTATACTATTGACAGTGCATAATAAACCCTTGGTTTTTTTTTTGTCTGAAGCCTTGGTGTCCCTGTCTCTTAGCTCCAAATCCTATACTGCCCGCCTACCAAATGCTAATTCCCCTAACAAAGTGCACGTGCAGGCCAGTGGCATTGTCACACGTTCCAAACTTTCTTCATACAATCCTGAAATCCACTAGTATTTAATAACAATTGCAGCTGATTGGCACTGCAGGATATTGAACGATGACTTCAGCGGGTTCTGGGGGACAAAAGAAGTCTCATGATTGAGCTGCAGTTAAATAAATAATAGCACTTCAAATAAATGTCTCATTTTGATATAAACACTGCAGCAAGTTTCCTAAAAGAGAAGGTGCAGAAGAGAATTGTGCACCACAAGGCTTTTTTTAATGCAGTAACATCAATGAAAGAGTGGGTACAGTCACATGGGTATCCTCCAACCAAGCCAGGACTTCTTATATTTTTGGTCAGGACCCAAACATGTTTTTTTATGATATTCAGAGTGGGGCTCATCCATTGACTTCATTATCTTGCACTCATGGTGTATGTAAATGTCTGATCTGCAAAATGTTAATGTCGGGATCCAGAAGATCTGGCTCAAGCTGAGCCGACATCTCCCAAGGCCTGCGCCTCCACTCCGGCATTTGTTGCGTTTTCGGGCGCGTGTCCTGATGCGCGCGTGTGTTTGGACGCGGGCGCGCATTTACGTGCGCGCGCGCGTTCCGACGCGGGCGCGCGCTCTGACGCGGGCGCGCATTCACGTGCGCGCGCGCGTTCTGACGCAGGCGCGCGTTCTGACGCCAGCATGCGTCCTGGGGTTAAAAGGTCACTCCGACCTAGGCCCAGTGCGAGGTGATCGTCTTACTGACACTAAGCGTTTGATTATTGAAGTATCCTGATTTTGACTACGGCTTGTTTCTGACTACTCTTCTGATTATCCCTGGATCCTGTATTTGCTCGTCTGACTTCAACCTTGGCTTTGCTGACTACTCTTCTGGATTTCCCTCAACTGTTACCTGCTTATTGATCCTTCCGTGTATGACCTGGCCTGTTCCTGACTTCGCTTCGTCTCCTGCAGATAAGTGCTAGCCCTTATTAGAAACTGTTATTCCTGTGGGCTCATCTAGCACTCCTGCTATTCCTTATCTGGGAACGCCCTGTCTCAACCCTCAGGGCGTAACTCAGTGGGAAGCGTGGGGGAGGCTCTTACCTTCGGACTCGCCTCGACTCCTGACAGTATCACCTCGCCATGGAGTCCGAAGAACCAGCTCTTTCCCCTTTAGAAATTGTGGCTCAGCAATTAGCTGGTCTTACTCGGGCTGTTCGTGATTTACAAGGGGGCTATCAACAATTACAGACCCAGATGCAAGACATGACTGTTGCTGCCGCTCCTCCTCTTGGCCCCCCAGTGTCGGTTGCTTACCCAGGAGTAGCTTCTTCGTCCACTCATCCGACGCCCGAGCCCAAGATACCACTCCCTGAACGCTTTTTTGGAGATCGAGCTAAATTTAGGGCTTTTGAAAATGACTGTCGACTCATGTTTTCCTTAAAAAATCAATCTTATGCTACAGAACAAATCAGGGTGGGAGTGATTATGTCCCTACTATCCGGAGAACCCAAGACTTGGGCCCATCGTCTGTTTGAAACTCAAAGCCCCCTATTGGCGAGTGTGGACATATTTTTTTCAGCTATGGCTCAAATATATGACGATCCTAAGAGGTCCGACACTGCTGAAACTATAATCCGGACTCTAAGTCAGGGCAAACGCCCAGTTGAAGATTATGTGACGGATTTCCGCACTTATGCCACCGACACCGAGTGGAACGACAAGGCCCTCAGACATCAATTCCGCTTGGGTTTGAGTCCTACCCTGAAGGATGAGTTAGCCAGAGTAGGAGTACCTGATTCATTGGAGTCCTTGATCGACCTGTGTGTGCAGATTGATCGTCGTTTAAGGGAGAGGCGCGCAGAGAGAGCTGCAACACCTTCTTTTGGAGCGTCCTGGGTACTTCCTAAAGCCCCTCTGTCTTCATATGTCCCTGCTACTTCGTCATCCATTTCCTCCCCTGCTTCTATAACAACTGTTCCTGAACCCATGCAGATTGGACTTATGAGAACAGCTATTTCTGCCCAGGAGAGGTCCCGCAGAAGGGAGAACAATTTATGCCTCTACTGCGGTCTGTCGGGCCATTTCTTGAGGAACTGTCCTACCCGACCAGGGGGTAAGCATATTCATCCGACTTATTTTTCATCCTCATCCTCCTCCTCTCGAGAATTGCCTATGCTCATTGTCCCTATTTCTCTACAGTGGCCCCAAGGGTTCCTAGAGAGTAAAGTCGTCATAGACTCAGGAGCCTGTGGTTGTTTTGTCGATAAAGAATTTATTAAAGCTCATAATATTCCGACCCGACCCAAGACTCAACCATTTCTGGTGAGGACAGCTGATGGCTCCCAACTCTCCTCCGGACCAGTGTTGTTAGAGACCACACCACTGATTGTTATCACTGACTCTAATCATGTTGAAACTTTATCTTTTGATGTGGTGTCCTCTCCTCTCTTTCCGTTAATTTTTGGGTTTCCATGGTTGAAATTGCACAATCCTTCAATAAATTGGAGCACTGGGTTACTACAATTTTCGTCTGCAGCCTGTATTTCTCATTTCTTCATGCCTAAAACCACTTCTAAAGCATTTGCGTTGTGTTCATCTCAAGATCCTCGTTTACAGGCCATTCCTTCATTTCTTCAGGACTACATAGATGTTTTTGATCAAAAGGGAGCTGACACACTACCTCCTCATCGAATTTATGATTGTCCTATAGATTTGCTTCCTGGGGCCCCAATTCCTTTCGGACGTATCTACCCTCTGTCTGAGCCCGAACTATCGGTCTTGAAAGATTATATCAACGAGAATGTGGAGAAAGGGTTTATTCGTCCTTCCACCTCACCTGCAGGGGCGGGTATTTTCTTTGTAGAGAAAAAGGACCATTCCTTACGGCCCTGCATTGATTACAGACACTTGAACCAGATAACTGTAAAAAATCGTTACCCGTTACCCCTCATTCCTGAATTATTCCAAAACCTTCGTGGGGCCAAGATCTTTTCTAAATTAGACTTACGAGGGGCGTATAATTTGGTAAGGATTCGGCAAGGAGATGAGTGGAAGACGGCTTTTCGGACCCGTTTTGGACATTATGAGTACCTCGTTATGCCATTTGGTTTATGCAACGCTCCTGCGACTTTCCAGCATTTTGTTAATGATATTTTCCGAGATTTTCTGGATCAATTTTTGATTGTCTATCTAGACGATATTTTAATTTTTTCTTCTTCCGAACAGGACCATGAGATGCAACTAAGGAAGGTTTTTAACCGTCTGCGAACTCATCGTTTATATGCCAAACTAGAGAAGTGCGAATTTTGCAAGTCTTCAGTGGAGTTCCTGGGGTTTGTGATCTCTTCTGACGGAGTTTGCATGGACAAGAAGAAGGTGTCCGCTATTCTTGATTGGCCTGTTCCTTCTTCTCGGAAAGCAGTACAAAGTTTCGTCGGATTTGCGAATTTTTATAGGAAGTTTATCAAGGACTTTTCTAAGATTATTGCACCTATCACTGATTTAACCAGTTCCACTAAGCACTTTCAGTGGACTTCACTAGCTCAAGAAGCATTTGATCAGTTAAAACACCTGTTTACGTCTGCTGCTGTCTTAAAGCATCCTAACCCTGTTCTGCCTTACATTCTAGAGGTTGATGCATCTGAAACTGCTATTGGTGCTATTTTATCCCAAAGGACCGGCGATAACAACGCTCTTCATCCTGTGGCTTTCTTTTCTAAGAAACTCTCTACCTCTGAGAAGAATTATGATGTTTCTGACCGAGAACTCTTGGCCATTAAAGCAGCGTTTGAAGAATGGCGTCATTTGCTGGAAGGAGCTTCACACCCGATCATTATTTTTTCAGACCATAAAAATCTGGAGTATTTACGAACCGCCAAACGTCTCAAACCAAGACAAGCCAGGTGGGCATTGTTTTTTTCTCGTTTTAATTTTCATATAACTTACAGGCCTGGCTCTAAGAACAAGAAAGCTGATGTTCTTTCACGTTTACACAGCCAGGAAGAGGAACCTTTTCCCCCGGATACGATTCTTCGTCCCCAGAATTTCTTTCTTCTTCAGAGTGAACTTTTGTCAAAGATCAAGGAGGCATCCTCTTCTTTATCTCCACACGGGGAGTTGCAAGTTTGTGATGGGTTATTTTTTTTGAAAGACAAAGTCTTCATCCCGGAAACACTCCGCTTAGAGACCCTAAAATTTCTTCATGATCACCCATTGGCGGGTCATATGGGATATGTAAAAACTTTAGATCTTGCTCAAAGGTTTTTCTTTTGGCCTCACATGGCTAAGGACTGCAAGGACTATGTATCTTCTTGTGAGACTTGTGCTCGGTTCAAAGATTCACATGTTAAACCCCTGGGGCTGTTACGTCCTTTACCAGTGCCTACTCGATTGTGGGGTTCCATTTCCATGGATTTTATTGTAGAGCTTCCTCCCTCGCAAGGATACAATACAATTTTTGTAATTGTGGATCGACTCTCCAAGATGGCACATTTTGTTCCCCTCACCGGAGTACCTTCTGCACCTGCTACGGCTGAGGTGTTTATTAAGGAAGTCGTTAGACTCCATGGAGTGCCAGACGAGATCGTGTCGGATCGGGGAGTACAGTTCACGTCTAAATTCTGGAGGGCATTATGCAAAGCTTTAAAGATCAAGATAGCCCTTTCTACGGCTTTTCATCCGCAATCCAATGGGCAGACAGAGAGGACTAACCAAACGTTGGAACAATATCTACGTTGTTTTTCTTCTTTTCTCCAGGACAATTGGAGTGAGCTGTTACCATTGGCTGAGTTCTCCTACAATAATGCCCTTCATTCCTCCATCAAGCAAACTCCTTTTTTCGCTAACTATGGTTTCCATCCGCACGTGCTTCCTAATCTTCCTAATGGTATAGAGGTGCCCGCGGTTCAAGAAAGACTTTCTTTTCTTCTGGACAATACTTTAAGAATTCAGCAAACTATGGCCCAAGCACAGAGCAACTTCAAGGATTTTGCTGATCGTAAGAGAAGGAAGGGTTCTGAATTTCGAGTTGGAGACCTGGTGTGGTTGTCTACCCGGCACATCAAACTTCCGTGTCCATCTAAGAAGCTGGGTCAACGATTTCTGGGCCCCTTTCCCATCATTCGACGTGTGAATGAGGTAACTTTCAAACTTAAATTGCCTGCTACTTACAGAATTCACCCTGTTTTTCATGTAGCCTTATTGAAACCTGTGGTGAAGAACTCCTTTTCGGGAAGAGACCACAGTCCTCCAGCTCCAGTAACTATTGAAGGTGTTGAAGAATTCGAAGTGGGGGCTGTCTTGGATTCTAGGTACCGGCGAGGTCGTCTTCAATATTTAATCCAATGGAAAGGTTTTCCTCCAGAAGAGAATTCATGGGAACCCGTGAGTAATTTACATGCTCCTCAACTTATTGAGTTGTTTCATAGATCTCATCCTAACAGACCGGCGCCCACATGCACCCGGAGGTTGCATTTTGAGGGGGGGCAATGTCGGGATCCAGAAGATCTGGCTCAAGCTGAGCCGACATCTCCCAAGGCCTGCGCCTCCACTCCGGCATTTGTTGCGTTTTCGGGCGCGTGTCCTGATGCGCGCGTGTGTTTGGACGCGGGCGCGCATTTACGTGCGCGCGCGCGTTCCGACGCGGGCGCGCGCTCTGACGCGGGCGCGCATTCACGTGCGCGCGCGCGTTCTGACGCAGGCGCGCGTTCTGACGCCAGCATGCGTCCTGGGGTTAAAAGGTCACTCCGACCTAGGCCCAGTGCGAGGTGATCGTCTTACTGACACTAAGCGTTTGATTATTGAAGTATCCTGATTTTGACTACGGCTTGTTTCTGACTACTCTTCTGATTATCCCTGGATCCTGTATTTGCTCGTCTGACTTCAACCTTGGCTTTGCTGACTACTCTTCTGGATTTCCCTCAACTGTTACCTGCTTATTGATCCTTCCGTGTATGACCTGGCCTGTTCCTGACTTCGCTTCGTCTCCTGCAGATAAGTGCTAGCCCTTATTAGAAACTGTTATTCCTGTGGGCTCATCTAGCACTCCTGCTATTCCTTATCTGGGAACGCCCTGTCTCAACCCTCAGGGCGTAACTCAGTGGGAAGCGTGGGGGAGGCTCTTACCTTCGGACTCGCCTCGACTCCTGACAGTTAATGTGAAGATGCTGCAGTTGGCGCCATCACTATAGGATAATATGACACCATGATATTGAACGCTGGTAATCTTCCAGACTTCCAAGATGCCATTTTGTTATACGTCATGTAAATTCGACAGAAATTATCGAGCAAGACTTTTTCATTCATTCGGCTCAGCAAGATCAGAGAGAATTGTCTCTTAAAGGGTTAATTCAACACTGTGACTAATCCACGCCATGCTAAGTAACTCATTTAGGTTTGTTCTCTCGACTGATTGATTACTTGGTTCTTCCCCAAACATTTGTTGCGGGTTAAACAATAAGAGTGATTTATAATTGCTTTTAGCTTTTAATTCATGCGAAGATGTTGACTACTTAAATAATCTAATTAGTATCCTAAGTTATTGCTGCAAATGTGCTGCTACACAGAGAATGGATCAGTTAGAATGTATCATCAACCACAGATAAATATACCTCTTTGTGCGGACAACCTTAAAGTAGACTGTGTTGTAAATCGTTGTGATTCTAATGGTGTTAATGCCACCATAGAAGTTGTCCAAGCAAATACGTGCCATGGCCCTTGGCTTCCCCTTCTGACCCCAATAACACAGTAAGAAAGTGCTGCCAAGCTATAATTCTGCCTTCACCCTAATTCTTAACCCTAACCCTTCAGTATGTGACCTGTATGGCAATAGTTGTGTGGACTGGTTTGATGAACCGTACATTTGGAGTGCAGATATATTAGAAGATTTTCATGGCCTGATTTGAAAATACCACATCTTTATAATGTGTAATCACATATAGTTACAAGGGTTTCTCTTTGTGCCTGTCATCCTTCTTCCAAAAAATGTTGTCCCATGTCAAATGGAGGTAGAAACTTCTATGTGATATTCTTCAAATAACTCAATAACAAAGTAACCCCTCCAGCTGATCTTCTTATGTGACCATGATATCCCTCAAAATGGGGAGCATGCACGTATTGGCCTCACTGCACAGTAACTGTGTTGCTCCATCTCAATCAAAAATGAGCCCATCAAGACAACAAGAAAGAGATTTCTCGCCCTATGGAATTTTTGTTGAAACTGATGAGCTTTATTGGTGTTGACAAACCATCACATGATATTAATGAAGGGGCTTATAGTCAGGTTATACAGAACTTTGGTTAGAATGTATGGGTTGGATAGAGTAATGAAGTATTCTAATTATGCTTCAAAAGAATAAAATCTGAGGATGACGTCAATGAACTGGCCAATGACCCGCCAGAACTTAATGTGAAGGAATCTGTTAATATGTACAAGAAACATTGACAATAGTAAGTACCAAAATGAGAGAAACCCACATATCAAATCCTTTAGAAATGATGTTCCATCAATGCTCTTATTCAAGAAACCTAATTTAAAGTTTTATTACACTGATATAGGGTTCCAGTAAATTGTAAATTGTTTTCCGTCTCTCCCCGAACTGTTTCAGAGGTTGTAATGTAATGAGTACAATGGGACATATCTGGAAGGACTGTCCCTTTGCAAAACATTTGTGGATACAGGTCTATACAATGATAACTTACATATTTGACATTACATTGAGAAAGGACCCCTACGATGCCCTCCTAAATAAGCCAACCAACTCCCTACTCAAACTAACCACCATCATTTTCAGTGCCACTAAATAAATCATTGCTAAGAGGGTTATTTATCAAAATCTGAATTTTTCTGTTTTTTTTTTTTTAATTAAAAAAGTCTGACCAAACTAGAATCCATGATTTGACCTTATTTATTATTAGAAAAGCTTAATTTAATCAGTTCAGGTAAAAACTCGATAAAATCGTGCAAAACCCTGAATTGCTCGATGTTTTCAGGGCTTTTTCACGAAAAGTTCAGATTTTTTTTTTTGCCCAAAAAGGTTTCAGGCTAATTCCAGCACAGACCAGAGATGCTTCATCTGTGCATTAAATACTGTGTGATATACAACCTCAACAGGTCTGAAATGATGGATTTTTAGATCCAAGCCTTTTGATGCGTCTGGCTTATTTTAAAAAAAAAAAAAAAACTTAAAAATAAGAGATTTTGCCCCAAAATAACCCCCTAAATATTGGCATACTTCAATGTTAGATTTTAATATATATATATATATATATATATATATATATATATATATATATATATATATATATATATAGTGAAAATGAGGACAGATAATATAATGGTCGAAGGATTTTGGCGCAAATAGTGCAATCGAACGATCAAAGGATTATTCCTTTGATCGAACGATAAAATCCTTCTAATCAAACCATTCGAAGGATTTTAATCCAAAGATCGAAGGAATATCCTTCGATCAAAAAAACTTAGGAAAGCCTATGGGGACCTTCCCCATAGGCTAACATTGAGTTTGGTAGCTTTTAGATGGCGAACTAGGGGGTTGAAGTTTTTTCTTAAAGAGACAGTACTTTGACTATCAAATGGTCGAATAGTCGAACAATTTTTAGTTTGAATAGTTTGATTCGAAGTCGTAGTTGAAGGTCGTAGTACCCCATTCGATGGTCGAAGTAGCCCAAAAAACACATCGAAATTCGAAGTTTTTTTACTTCGAATCCTTCACTCAAAGTTAGTGAATTGGCCCCTTAATGACAGGCAAAATTTCAAAAAAATTTGGTCTCCATGGCTAACCTCGCAGCTAGACTAACCCATGAACTGTGTATAACTTTTTTGGAAAACTGTTAATGAAGAATCTGTGAAGTAGTTACAAACTGTAAGATTTTATTTGTTTTTTTTCTCAGTTCTTATTTTATTTTTATTTTTTTTACTTTTGTACGTTACAATCTTTTATAACATTAGCCAATGTGAAAATTCAATATTTTGATACTGTATATGATTGTACAACACTTTTTGTGTCATTTGTAACGGATAAACAATAATCAACAATAAAAATGATTGGTACAAAAAAATCCTTGTGAAGTGAGAAGTTCTGAAGAGGGCAGAAGAATAATGAATAATGTCATGGTATGAACGTCTTTGCCTCCTCTGAGGAGTAACTCAATCATCATCCAAGATGGAGCTTACTTTAGAAGGATTGAGTTTGAGGATTATATTACAAACATTTCATTGCTGATTATAATGCCATCCTTTATCAAGTGTTGAAGTACATCAAGAACATCATGGCATTATGAAACAGTAACTTCTCCAGAGCAAATGACGGACACCATGTATATTTGGGTGCCTGAGCAGTAAATTCCAGCCTGGTTGTTAATGAGACCCTAAATCACTTTATTGGCAATGACGGCATCCTGTCCATGAGTGGAAATAATATCTGCTGAACAGCTTATTTATAGTGTTTCTGGGCTGCTAGCCTTTCCTGGAAGAGGTAAAAGTAAGTCAATATATCTTACATACCCATGGATTCTGTCTTTATTCATAGTGTTAACTTTCAGAATTATACATTTCAGAGTTATTCAACTATTAGGGGCCCTGTGAGAATACCTGGTAGTCTAGTGGTGGTGTGACGAGGACAACCGAAACTTCTTCTTTCTCTGCACACTGAAATGTAATGGTGCGCTCTTTGCTGCTTCTGGATTTGACGCGGTGCTGCTTCTGACATCATCGCCCATTTTGCACCAGTGAAAGATGAAGTCATACGCAGAGCAGCTTCAATTTGGGAAGTGCTGAATCATGAGCGCCATTACATTTCAGCACGCAGAGGAAGAAGACGCAACAGGCATCCCCGCCCCACCATCACTAGACTACTAGGTATTCTCACTAAACCTCAATTTTTTTCTGGTCAAAGTTTTTAGAGCTTTATTATTCTCCAAAGCTGCTAAAAATTAGGGATGCACCGAATCCACTTTTTTGGATTCGGCCGAACCCCCGAATCCTTTGTGAAAGATTCGGCCGAATACCGAACGGAATACGAACCCTAATTTGCATATGCAAATTAGGGGTGGGAAGGGAAAAATGTTTTACTTCCTTGTTTTCTGACAAAAAGTCACGTGATTTCCCTCCCCATCCCTAATTTGCATATGCAAATTAGGATTCGGATTCAGTTCGGCCAGGCAGAAGGATTCGGCCGAATCCGAATCCTGCTGAAAAAGGCCGAATCCTGGCCGAATCCCGAACCGAATCCTGGATTCGGTGCATCCCTACTAAAAATCCAAATCCAAAAAATACGCCATCTCAAACCTGTCGATGTCATTTAGAAGTTAATGGCAGATGTCCATAAAGTTATTTCTTGACATCATGATCTGCACGGGATAATCTGAAAAGCCAAGTTTCGGCAGGAAAAATTCTATAAAATCGAGTTTTTGGAGCGTATATCGTAAATACGAATTGACGTTCAATTTGTGGAAGGGAGTTAAGTCGACTTTGTTTTAAAGGAAATACCAAAATGAATACTTAAACAACAGTTTATATCATATTAGGTGACATATTAAAAAATCTTACCAAACTGGAATATATACTTAAGTAAATATTGCACTTTTACATCTCTTGCCTTGAACCACCATTTCATGATGGTCTGTGTGCTGCCTCAGAGATCACCTGACCAGAAATACTGCAGCTCTAACTGTAACAGGAAGAGATCATCTGACCAGAAATACTGCAGCTCTATCTGTAACAGGAAGAGATCACCTGACCAGAAATACTGCAGCTTTAACTGTAACAGGAAGAAGTGTGGAAGCAAAAGACAGAGTTAATTGGCTCATGTGACCTAACAAGTATTGTTTGTTTGGTGTTTGTGTGCACCGTGAGTCATACGATCCCAGGGGGTGGCCCTTATTTTTTAAAATGGCAATTTTCTATTCATGATTACCCAATGGTACATACTAGTAGAAAAGTATTTTATTATGAAAATGGTTTATTTACATAAAGCAGGGTTTTACATATGAGCTGTTTCATGCAATATCTTTTAATATAGACCTACATTGTTTGGCGGGGTATAGATTTCCTTTAAGAAGAAAATTAGATAAATTTGAGTTTTAATAAATCAGCCCCATAGTCTTTCTTTGATCTTCTTTTCTTTAAACCAGCGCGTTCCTTTCTACATTACGACGATAAAGATTTATATGGGCTCGGTTTGATTTATTTAGATCTAAATACATTATGAAAACTATTTATCAAATATATATACTGAAGTCGGGAGTGATAAATGGCCCCAAATGCATTCATAATGTTAATGATTCATTTTTGAGTTCCCAATTTAATTTATAGTTCGACAAGGAGTGCTTTTCATTTCTCGATATTGCCGCTATAAACAGCGAGAGTCATTTGTTAGCATTGATCAAAAGCCAACAGACTATATGAATTTTAAGTTTTTTTTCTTCAATTTATTTGAGACACAAGCGTTGAGAATTTTTCATAGCCCAGGGCTAATATCCAGGTTTATTCTGTTCTACAGTCGCAGTGAAATGTGAATCTCTAATGTTTCATAGAATAACAGAATAGTATTAAAGTTTGACTTGACAATATCCCTTTAAGGGTGCAATAAATGGGCACTGGGCTGATAATGTAGCATTGAAGTGTCTCTTGTACATATTTTAGATACATTTACCATAAGGGAAGTTTTTTAGATATTAAAGCATTGAATTTTAATTAAAAGCTTATTTTTTTCTCTAACTATTAGCGTTAAGAAGGTAGTTTCTGCCATTGACAAATCAATATCCTTTGTCCTATTGTATATAATTGCAAATGAATGGTCAATTGGATCCCACACAGACACAGGAATATGGTCAATAAGGATTTATAACAAACACTAATAATCTGTTTCCATTATCTGGCAATTTACTAAGGCAATAATCTATATGTTAAAAGGCCAATAATTCAAAATTAACTCAGGTATCTATATGTATCTTATGTTTGTTGGTGTCCGGACACAGGAGGAAGCCCAGGGATCAAAGTCCAAGTTCGCAGTGCAAATAGGGATCAGGAACAATCGTAGTAAAAATCCAGGCAAGAGGTCAATATGCAGGCAGGGTCAGAAGTCCAGGAATCAGTAATACATGAATTATAAAGCACGCAGGAATGCACATAGGAAATCCTAGAAACGGGCATTGAACCTGGACCTCTGCGTCGTTTTAACTTGAATTTTCGCACCGGCCGGGTGATGTCATCACGCCGGCGATGAGATGCCTGCAGCGCTACCCACATGTCGGCCCTGAGCGTCACCATCTTGGATGCAGTGCCGACGGAGGCAGGAGCTCCATCGGGCACTCCTGAGAGTTGGGACATATCTTCATGTGTTCTGGAGGAATGTTGTACATATATCTCAGGCTTAGTTTACCAGGAATCCTATCCCTGATGGTCTGTCTGGTGGGAATGGTGGAGAACTTTGGACTTGGTCATCATGAAAATTGCATTTTCTTCAACTCCTCTACAATGCCAAAAAAACATACTACTGCATTAGAAATCCACAAGGCACCCTTCTCTTCGTTATTGGAAAACTTTGGTTGACAACATTCTCTCTAACCAAAAACTAACTTACATTGGAAGGGGTTGTCACCATTCTGCCTACCGTTTCTCTTTCTTCTCTCTTCTTTTGTTAAAGGGGTTGTTCACCTTCAATATACAAATCTTATGAAACCACTAACAATGCTCTCAATGTGTTAGAAAAACATTTTCCATAACAAAAAGTAAAAATGCCATTGTAAAAGCTACTTTTTATACCTATTAACTCAGTCCTTCTCCTGTCTCTCTGACCAGTTTTCTGAAGTGATGGGAGTGGCCTATTTTGAACCTGACACACCAAGAACTTCCTATATGATGACATCATCATGCCCAGGCTTTGCCCTTACTTGTTTCCTATTGGATGTTGATACTGCCCTCCTCCTAGTAATTTATTGGGTGCTTGTGAACTGTAACCAGTCACATAATTTAAATGGTCATTGGTTGATTTCTCAATTGTAATGGCAGAGGTTAACAGACGCAGCATATAAACAAACCTGCCTTGCAACAAACAATAATACAGCCATGCAGACAAATACTGCAGAAAAGGAAGGATCAACATTGTTTGGCAACCTTTGGCATTAAGCATAATGTCAGTTATTTACAAAATTGCAACAAAACCAGCACTCACTTGCTTAGAAACATATGTAACTTACACATCTAGCAGGGACAGTAGGGTTGCCGCCTCACCCTTTTAAAACCAAACACATATGAAATCCACAGCCTGCATGGCTAATTATCAACTCATTTAGATGCTGCAGACTGAACTGATTTCTGTGCAGCCATGTATCATGCATCTAAATGAATTGCTAATTAGCCATGCAGCCTGTGGATTTCATATTTGTTTGGTTTTAAAAGGGTGAGGTGGCAGCCCTAAGTGACAGGCAGAGCAGTGATGAGGGCAGGTAGGTTTTTTGAACATTTTGTGCACTCTCCCGGGGGGGCGGTAATTTACCTAGGAAAACGATACCTTTTTTAAGTGTTCCACTTCTGGAACAAGATTTAGAGCTCTAAATACCAAAAAATTAAAAAGTTATATTTTTCATGATATAGGGATCTATACCAGAAAAATATTTTACCTTTTTTATGAGGTAAATACACAAAATAATACTAATAATAACTAATGGACCCCCCCCCCCCTAAAAAATAATATATTTCTGGAAAGTACAAGTGTCATCTCCCATAGTAGCCATTATAATCCAATAATCCAAATTTTTAAAAATGATTTATTTTTTCTGTGTAATAATAAAACAGTAGCTTGTACTTGATCCCAACTAAGATATAATTAATCCTTATTGGAAGCAAAACCAGCCTATTGGCTTTATTTAATGTTTACATGATTTTCTAGTAGACTTAAGGAATGAAGATCCAAATTATGGAAAGATCCATTATCCAGAAAACTCCAGGTCCCAAGCACCTCGATCCCCCCATCTGCACAGTTGAAGTCTCTGCAGCACACAGCCCACACTCCCCCTCCCTCTCCCAAACTTGTAACAGTTTCTCTTCAGTACCTGAATGCAGCTCAAATTCCCCAGCACAGGAAGCAGTGGCAGATTGACAGCAGACATAGCCAATAGGAGTTAAGTTAGTTGCCAGTACAATGTGTGATGTCATATAAGGAAGAGGAAGTGAACACTGTAGTGTTTTTGGGGGTCAGTGACCCCCTCCCAGCACAGGGTCTGTGTGGAACTGAAGGATTAGTACAAGGACACTTCTGAGGTGAATATCTCTTGAACTGTACTTTTTCTGTTAACTATTTCTATTTAAAAGTTTGTTCTATTCATGTGAACTGTTAGATTTGTCAATTTGTTACAAAGGTGAACAACCCCTTTAAAGGGATTTTGTCATGATTTTTATGGTGTTGTTTTTATTTCTAAATTACACTGTTTACAATGTAAATAATTTCATTCCTGAACCAACAATTGTATTTTCATTGTTGTATTATTGGTGTGTAGGCGCCATCTCAGGTCATTTTGCCTAGTCCGAAAGAGCCAGCACTTGATAATGGAACTGCTTTCTGGCAGGCTGTTGTTTCTCCTACTCAATGTAACTGTATGTGTCACAGTGGGACCTGGATTTAACTATTAAGTGTTGTTCTTATAACTACCAGGCAGCTGTTATCTGGTTACCTTCCCATTGTTCTGTTGTTAGGCTGCTGGGGGTAGAGGGGGTGATAGCACTAAAATTTGCCGTACAGCAGTAAAGAGTGACAGAAGTTTATCAGAGCACAAGTCACATGACTGGGGCTCCTGGGAAATTGACAATATGTCCCATGTGAAATTTCAAAATGAAAATATAAAAAAATCAGTTTGCTCTTTTGAGAAATGGATTTCAGTGCAGAAGTCTCCTGGATAAGCACTATTAACTGATACGTTTTGAAAAAAATATGTTTTCCCTTTAAAGCTAAAATGCTAAATAAAAACTATAAAAAAATATCTTTCTATACTATATAAAAATTTAAAGTATTTCAATAAATTGCCAGAAATAAAATAAAGCCACCAAGCAAAGCAGCATAGTAGCATTAGTTGGATCCCTATAGATGATCATAGGGTTGCCTTGTGTCTGCATGCAGTTTATAAACTGGGGTTTTCTCTAAAAGTTGATTATGCATCAATCCCTGCACCAGTGGAACTTACAGTCTAAGGTCCCTATCATGCTCACATTCACACTAGGGTCACTTTTATCAGGAGTCAGTTATCCTGTATGGATGTGGAGAATGGCAGAAGACCTACACAGACTCATTGAGATCATATAAACTCACTACAGATGCCCAAATCACAATGGTCCCCACAGGCCAATAAACCCCACCTTCCTTCAGACCTGGGCATGTTGTCTGTTGATCTGGCCAACCAATATCTGTCTAAAATCAGCCAGATTTAATTTGGACAGCTTTGAAAATCCAATCAGTTAAAAACAGCATCTAAGCGTTGATGTGGTCATCTCCTGACCCATCGCCATAGACCCCACTTATGCCCAGGGACCTAACGAGTGGACCTATCAATGTAGAACTAGCTTTCTTTCTTCTAGAAGACATTTGACTTTCCCACAACCTTTGCCAAACAGATGTAAGTACACAAAGACATAAACATGGAAACGTGGAATCAGAATGTTTGAAGAGGAAATCATTTCTGTTTTTGTCCTTAAATTGTTATAAATATGGCGTGTATAAGTGACCCCGCCTCTTGAACGCTGCCTGCATTAAAGCTTAAAGGGAATGTGAGGGGGGCAGTAGAGATAATAATTGTCTCCTATTGAACAGAATGTAGACACTTTGTCATTTACAATGTACAATGGATATTAATGAATTCAGTGATCAGCTTGTGGTTATTACGGCCATTACATTTCCCGGCATAAAAAAATAAAAAAAAACAGCAAATCACCCCAGATGCCATCTGTGTGTTTATTAGTTCACTGCTTACACTTTCCAGCTTTGTTCCTTATGTTTTAGAATAAAAATATGTAAATGAAATCAGCCATTGCTTTAAAAACGGCCTAATTACATTTACCATTAGTGCTTTATCTCATATCTCTTTTCTTCTCAATTATTCGGAGCCATTTGGCGCCGGAGTCATTACTAGGCACTGCAGATTGAGGCAAGACTCCGCACATTCCAAAGAGTCTCACAAATGAAGAAATAATACAAATAAATAAATAAATCACAGGAATATACTGTAGTGAATGTTGTTTTTGGAACTATCATTTTTACATTCTTGGACCCCCCCTATTGCCTGGAAACTAACATGACAGCCCTGTGTTCCACTGCTTGAATATATCATTTCATGTGGTTGATAGGGGCAAATTCACTAAGATGCGAAGTTACGCCAGGCGCAACTTCGCCACACTTCGCCAGGCATAGTTTCGCCAGCGCTCCGCAAATTCACTAAAATCCGAAGTTGCGTACAGGGGTAGCGTAAGGTTGCGAAGTTGTGCTAGCGTTGATTCGATATGTAAAGCGAAGTTACGCTAGCGAAGGCTAATTTGAAAACGGCGCGAAATTCAAATTTCAATGGAGGAACACGTATCAGCACTACAAATGCCTAGAAAACCTTCAAATCAGCAAATAAAAATGTTATTTTGCCCTACACATGTGCCCACTGTCTAGGTAAGTTGCCATGAGTCAGGAAATGTAGGGGGGAAGGAGGGGAGCCCCAAAAATATTTTCGATCTTTTTCAGCCTATCACCCATCATGTAGAAAACACGCCAGCGTTTTTTGGGACTTAGAAAAAAATGTGACTTTTTTTGAAACAATCCCTATCTACTCTATTGCACTTCGCCAGGTCTGAGGTGGCGAAGGAAGTCTAGCGTAAAAGGTAGCGTTCAGTACACTGCGCAAGTTAGTGAATTTGCGTAGTTACGTCGCTAGCGAAAATTCGACTGGCGTAAGGATGCGAAGTAACACTAGCGAAACTACGCCAGCGATCGTTAGTGAATTTGCGCAGTAACGAAAATGCCAAACGCTAGCGAATTAACGCTATAGTTAATAAAGTACCCCCTCCAATAAAATATAAGGATATTCTGACCATATAAAAGCAAAACGCTGAAGGCCGAGTCAGAGAACTCCGACGTGACTTCTAATATCCTCATATTTTGCAACAGGGGGTAGTTTATTATAATACACAAGTTTTAGTGAGTCATGTGATAGAAATGACATCACCAAGCACTGTTTATAAGGATATAATTTACAGGATATTCATGACTCTTGTGTATTATATAGTGAATAAAGTACCCCCTATTGTAAAATATAAGGCCAAAGACCGATGACATCACTAGTCACAATTTATCCTATATAATAAAGTTGAAGTGTCTCTGCGTCCAGTCCCTGTGTCCGTGGGATTGCGCTACTGCGCGTGTGCCCCATGGACCGTCTCTGGCGAATTTAAACTCTAAAATGGGTTTTTATAAATGTTTGACTAGATATGTTCTAGCGCCCGTTAATTTAAGGGGCTTAATGTCTAGCATATTTGTTAAATTCAATTCCTCCTTTTAAAAAAATCTATCAATCAGCCCTTTTGATTTTAGTACAGTGTTTCCTGACAAATTCCTGTGAGGCCATTGAACTATTGGGAATCTGTCTGGACGTACAGTGTCCCTGTGTGTCCCATGTGACCATGAAGTGGCCACTCCTCAGCCATTGTTTGTTTGCGGGACAAGCCATTGTCTGACAGCTTGAGGGGCAGCACAGTAGTCCAACTGAATTAAAATGCTCACACAAAAATGGCCTGAGCTGTGACCTGCAACCCCACAGGAGTTGGTTTGAGCTGTAATTAAGACAGGCAGTGCGGGGAGGCGGCGCTGAGAACTGCAGTCAAACCGTAATATGGTATTAGGCACTGGCAACGCGCTATCCATCCACCTGCCGTTCCTCCACCCCTGGCTCCTCCCTCCTTTCCCGACTCCTCCCTTCCTCCCAACAGCGGCTCTGTGCTTACAGGTCCGGACAAGATGAGCGGGTGCATTGGATTCTACAAGCAAGAGCTGAACAAGACGGTGTGGGAAGTGCCGGAGCAGTACCAGCGTCTCACCCCAGTCGGGTTCCGGTGCCTTCGGCTCTGTTAGGTAGGTGGGGATTGGGCCTTGGCACTGTCATGAAGTGCATCAAACTGTGTGGCAAATAGTCTCTGCCACAGGCTGAAGGGGCACCGGCGGCACGTTGCTGTGTTCTGAGGCAGGGCGTGTTCATGTTTTCTATCACAACTTAGTGCTGTACTGTGAGAGTTGTAGTTCCGACGCTCCCTGGGCCAGATGATAGGGAAGCAGTATGTGTGTGTCGCACCTATACTATATATATATATATATATATATATCCTATATTCCTATATAATAAAGTTGAAGTGTCTCTGCGTCCAGTCCCTGTGTCCTTGGGATTGCGCTACTGCGCATGTGCCCCACGGACCGTCTCTGGCGAATTTAAACTCTAAATTGGGTTTTTATAAATGTTTGACTACATATGTTCTAGCGCCCGTTAATTTAACGGGCTTAATGTCTAGTAAGGATATAATTTACAGGATATTCATGGGTCTCATGTATTATAAGCTGCTACACATCAGTTCAAACATGTCTACCTATGACTGTGTCCCAGAGGTGTAAATAGGGACAAACATTTTGGTCAACGCTGGAGAGAAAATGATTGCCCACTGCCCCATTTGTATTTATTTTATGTACTCATACAGTATATTTGTTACGGTAATGTTATTTATAAAGATGTTTAGCCACCTTCAGAGCAGACACTACACATGTACTAGACTGTGGGTGTTGGGAGAGAGAAGGCTACATCAGGAACTGATGTACATTATATGGTCAAAAGTATGTGGACTTCCCTTCTCATAATTGGAATTGTCTATATAGGCAACACTCATCAATACCATGTGCCATTAGATCATACAATGACATTCCTGACGATTCTGTGCTTCCCAGCAGTTTGGGGAAGGTTCTTTCCTTTTTATAGAAAATAATGCCCCCACAAAGTCAGGTCCTACAGAATGAGTTTGTTAAAATGGGAAGAACCTGTCTGCACAGAACCCTGACCTCAACCCTACTGAACCCCTGCGGGATGAATTAAAATTACAACATCAACCAGAGGCTTTGGTGCAAGATGTTACTCACCAGCCCCTTAGATGTTGCTCCCAGTGACCTCAAACAGGTGTTTATTTTAGAATTCCAGGCTTGGGGCAAGTTTTGGTTGCATAAAAAAGAAGTGTACTACCAAACAGAGTCTCTTGTAGGCTGCCAATCTACATAGATGCTACCAAATAGCCAATCACAGGCCTTATTTGGCACCCAAAGGAGCGTTCATCATTCTTGTGTTGCCCCCCAACTCTTTTTTTATTTGCATGTGGCTCATGGGTTAAAAAAGGTTGGGGAACCCTGCTCTAGTGGGAATCTTCTTAGAAGTGTAGGGGCTGGGGCGTGGCCTGAGGCTAGATGTGATCAGACGTACATTGCGCAGCTCTTCTCCCTGAGCCCTTATTATTCTGAGTTGGGCACCCTATTTGATTCCTACAACGGCTCTGGAAGACGGACAAGGGCACCCCTTACCCCAGAGACTACTAATGGGGCAAAATAGAGCCCAGAAACGGGCCTCTGTGGCAGCAGGGAAGCTGGGGAAATTTGCCCGCGAGGAGAGGCAAGATGGCGCCGACACTCCACCAAGCGCTCCCTCCTCACCAACCCCACCGGCAGATGATGAAACTACCCTGCTTGACATTCTGCGGGAGATCAGGGCATCAACGGAGGCGAGTGCCACGCTGATCAATACTAAGACGGATGAGATCAAGCAGGATCTGTCTATAATTCGACAGGATTTACAGAGACTGCGAGAGAGGACGACGGAGGCCGAAAGGCGGATCGGCGGGCTGGAAGACACGTGCGGCCCGATACCGGAGCAACTGCGAGAGGTCCAGAGGCATGCCCACAGTAACACCGCTAAGGCAGATGACCTCGAAAATCGCCTCCGCCGCAATAACCTCCGATTCGTGGGCTTCGCTGAGAAGGTAGAAGGGGCCAAGCCTGAGGCCTTTGTTGAAACCTGGCTGGCGGAAGTGTTTGGGCGCGAGAAACTGTCCACCGCTTTCGCAGTGGAGAGGGCCCACAGAGTCCCGACGCGACAGGCCCCCCCAGGAGCTCCACCAAGACCCCTTATAGCGAGGCTTCTGAACGCCAAGGATCGAGACACCATCCTCGCACTGGCCCGGGGCAGAGAGTCCATTCGGTTCCAGTCGGCGAATATCTCCATCTACGCAGACTATTCGGCGGAGGTCCAACGGCAAAGGGCGAAGTTTCTGGATGTCAAGAGACGGATGAGAGCAGCCAAGATGATTTATGCAATGCTTTTTCCCGCACGCTTGAGGGTTACGTTCAACGGCTCCTCGCAATTTTTTTCCACCCCGAAGGAAGCTGACCTGTGGCTGGATTCCATCAACATACCGCCTCTTTAACCAGGCTGGCAGTCCCATGGTTGGCAAGTACTTATTTCTGTTATTTACTCCGAGGCAACTATGTTATAGGCCGCAAAGTTATATTCTTATTCTTTTTTCGCCTGGGGCGCAGTTGGGCGCTAAGCCCGGGAAACCTCTATCCATGACAAGTAATATTGTCTGACGTGAAATTTTATTTTCCGCTGAAGCCAGTTTACCTATGCATACCACAACTTTTTACTCCCCAGCTCCAGTAGTGGTGCCCAGCTATGCTATGCCACGTATGATATACTATCCTAGCTCGGGAGAGCAATGTGGCGCAATTGTTTGACATTCTTTGATTCCCTTTTTTCTATCATTTTTTTTTGTCAGTTCTGATCACGGTCCGCGTTTGGACTAAGTGTTAGTGCCATTTCCATAACCATGATGTTTGGGTGTAATTCTACCCCCAGTTGGGGCCGGGGTGGAAGGGGAGGAGGGCTGGTTGGGAAACATAGGAAATCTATGTATGTTACTGTTAACTGTAGATATGTGGATAATGTATGCTCAGTCTTATTATGTTTTGCTCAGATTGGTGGAGTAAAACCTGCCAGCAGTGGGAGGGGATACACAGACAACAGCACCTTCCCCAAAGTAAAATGGCGATTTATGTAACAAGCTGGAATGTGCGGGGACTCAATTGTCCCATTAAGCGCAGGCTCGTAATGGACTTCCTAAAGGCCCACAAAACATCCATTGCCTTTCTGCAAGAAACCCATCTCATAGGGACCAAGGGTAGGGCTCTTAAGAGACCCTGGGTTGGCTGGCTGTACCATGCTCCCTACACTACTCACTCATCCGGGGTGACGATTCTGGTTAACAAGTCGGTTCCATTCAGATTTGGTTCCATCAAAACGGATGGGAAAGGTAGATTTATTTTCTTGCACTGCTTCATTTATGCCTGTGAAATGCTCCTAGTCAATATTTACATCCCTCCCCCCTTCGACGTTGAGGTGTTACATATCCTGGCTGTCCACTTAACTAAATTCCCGCATGCAATGGTCCTGGTTGCGGGAGACTTTAATGAAGTACTAACCCCAGCTATAGACAGGGTAAGCAGAAGTGTAAAACCCCCCCTCAGCAGGCCCGACAGACCATTCTTGCTAGAACAATGACCTCTCTCTCCCTACATGACCCCTGGAGATCAGCTAACCCAAACACCCCTCAATTCTCATGCTTTACGTCTTCGCACTCTGCTCTCTCTAGGATTGACCTGGCCTTTATTAACAACTCTTTAACACCATTCACAGGTCGAGTTCAATATTTGCCTAGGGGGATCTCTGATCATGCACCCCTCAGGGTCCAATTGAATCTCCCTTACAAATTGGAACGCCCAAGACCCTCTATTAACCCTATTTGGCTTAATATCTTAGACAATAAGGCATCGCTAGATGGAGCCATTAAAGATTTTGTTCAGACTAACCTAACCCCCAACGTTATCCTCCCCTTTTGGGATGCCCTAAAAATATATATACGTAACACAATCTCAGCAGAAATAGTTGCTTATACAAAGCAGGCATTGGCTGCACAACAAGAATTGGAAAACCAAGCATTGCGGTTGGACTCGCAGGCGGCCTCTGACCCAACCCCTGAAAATTTGCAGCTGTTGAGCGAAATACAAGAGAAATATCTGCAGTGCCTGCGACAAAATGCACTGAGGAAACAGAGTTTCTCAAAAGTGAACATTTTTGAACATGGGGAGGCACCGGGCCGCCTGTTAGCCCTAATTGCAAAAGCTCATAATTCTCCCCCCTCCATACCTGCACTAAAAGACCCAGCAGGAGTGCTCCAAACAGAGCCTGACAAAATTAAAGAGCTACTAGTGAACTTTTATAGCGACCTATACGCCTCTAAAACTCAGGGCTCAACCCAAGATATCGATAATTTTCTCAATCCTTTAGGACTTCCTACGCTACAGGAAGACTTTAGAGACTTTATGGACTCTGAGATCACTATCCAGGAACTTCAAGAAGCCATTGCCTCTTTTCCCCTGGGTAAGGCAGCGGGGTCAGACGGCATTCCGATTGAGATGTATAAGAGGCACTCTGACACACTATCTCCCCTGCTTTTACGTTTATATGAAGAGGCGCTAAATAATGGCTTTTTCCCCCCCTCGCTTTATGAAGCGGCAATTATTCTCCTACCTAAACAGGGAAAAGACCCCCAGCTCTGTGAATCCTTTAGGCCTATTTCACTGTTAACCGCGGATGTCAAAATTTATGCCAAAGTTCTAGCCAGGAGATTGGGAAGGGTCATCACTTCTCTAATCAACCCAGATCAGGTAGGGTTCATTCCCAACAAGACCACTGCTTTAAACACACGTCGTTTATTCCTAAATTTGCAAGCCCCACATGTAAACACAGGCAACAGGGCAATTGCGGCCCTCGATATAGCAAAAGCATTTGACACGGTGGAGTGGCCTTACCTGTGGCATGTCATGGCCAAGATGGGATTTGGTACCAGGTTCATAAATATGGCCAAGCTGCTCTACAGGTACCCCAAGGCAATGTTGCGAATCAACTCTCTTAGTACAAAAGTCTTTGCCCTGGGAAGGGGCACGAGGCAGGGGTGCCCACTGTCTCCCTTGTTATTTGCCCTAGCGATTGAACCCTTTGCACAAGCTGTCAGAATTAACCCAGACATCAAGGGGCTGCAACTGGCGGGCCACTGTGAAAAAATTCAGCTCTATGCCGACGACACCTTGGTATACTTGGGAGACAGTGGTGCATCCCTTGAAGCACTGACACTCCTGACTACTTCCTTTGGGGCCATATCAGGCCTACAAACCAACACCTCTAAATCTAACCTGTTTCTATTAGATGATATGGGGCAGAGTCAACCCACTCAGCGCCCCTCCCTTCAGTTAACTAAGTGCTTCACCTACCTGGGTGTCCAGATCTCCTTGCCCCTTTCCCATTATATCACTTTGAACTTAGACCCACTGGTTCCTTGGATGCAAAACAAATGTAAAAATTGGGGGGCCCTACCAGTCGGCCCGGCCGGGAGGATCCACCTAATCAAAATGTTTATTCTCCCTAAACTGCTATACACTCTATGGCACTCTCCAGTGCGTGTACCTAAAAAATGGTTTGCTGAAGTCAACTCATTGCTGGGAAGGTTTGTGTGGGGTTCTTCTAGGGCCAGGCTCAAGTTGTCTACTTTGATGAGGGGCAGGGAGGATGGAGGGATGGCTCTTCCCGACCTGTTCCTCTATTACCTAGCTGCACAATTATCCCACATAGCCCCAATGATCCATGAGGAGTTGTCCCCCCCTTTGTTTCACCTATGGGAGGCGGTGGCAGGAACCAAGGGTTCACCATGGCGTGCCCTACTGGTTAAAAAGCCTGGGGTCTCTGCCTCTGAGTTGGTCCTACATCATTCTGGGCTGCTTTCGCAAGCACACAAGATTATAAGCTTTACCGACCTCCTCCCCCAGACTCCTATATGGGGCAATGCTGTATTTCCGTACCTGTACCCCCATACTCCCCCGAAAGTATGGGAGTCCCTGTCCATTGCCTCTCTGGAGGATGTGTGGGATGGTGGCCGGATTATCCCAGTACGAACCCTCCAAGATACTAGGCAACTGCCTTCATCGCAATGGTTTACCCACCATACACTTAGGATGGCCCTAAAAAAACAATGTGCAACAAAGCTCATTACGATGGGCAACTCACCTCTAATAGATGCACTACTTACTATTAAGCAAAAGGGCATGATATCTATTCTATATAAGAAACTCCACAAACCAATATACCAAGACTCAGAGGTACCGGCCAGGGCGAGATGGGAGGATGAGGCCGGGGCTATAACCGATGAGCAATGGGCTGAAACTTTAAGGACCCCACTGATGGTCTCCTTATCCCAAAGACACAGGATGGTTCAATTGTACTTCATTCATAGGGCCTACTATACCACAAGCAGGTTGTTTAAGATGAAGCTGGTCCCTTCTCCTTTGTGTGTTCGATGTGGGACAGAGGAGGCTACCCTGCTTCACACAATTTGGGAATGTGCAGCACTTCAGCACTACTGGCAGGATGTGGCGGGTTGGTTAACGAAAGCCATCCCTGGTTGGGGGGGCTTAGGTACGAGAACCTGTCTTTTGAATATAGACTTAGACGACAATTTGGACAAATTTACCAAAACTTTTATAATAAAAGCCTTATTCCAGGCCCGAAAGGTGATAACCCTGCACTGGAAAGACCCCGCTCCACCAACAGTTAGTGAATGGCAAAAAGCTATGGATCAGGTGGCTGCAACGGAAAGAGCTGCACTAGAAAGGAAAGGTCAGCTACTTAAATTTATGCAAATCTGGCGTCTGTGGGAGGGTAACTCGGATGAAGAGGGTTAGTAAACTCTATAGGATGTGTGTCCACTACCACTAAGCAATAAGGATATATATACTGTATTCTTGTCATTCCCTCTATGCAAAAGTGACTGTAAAACTGTTGACTTTCACCATGTTTGAATGCTTTACTTACCAATAAAAACCTTTTCTGAGCAAAAAGAAGTGTAGGGGCTGCTAAAGCAACAAAATGAGAACTGAATTCATATTATAATCCACTTGGTTTGAGAATCAAATATTGGATAGACAAGTGTCCACATTGTTTTAGCCCTATAGTGTCACCCTATAGGTGAAAGTCGTTCTCATTCATGGTTTTAAAAAGGAAGGGGAAAAGGGGATAGTCTTTCCCTCAGGAAGCAAGGATGATCCAACGCCATCTCTGGAAAGCCTAAATGTGGACACTCGAACCACTCGAAAAGAGGAATTAAAAGGTAATACAGTGAGGTCCCATGTGTAGGCTTGAATCACAAAAACTCAATGGTGATCACAAAAACTTGTTCCATTCATTTTGAAAAACTCTACTAGAAAAAAAACTTGTATTACAAAATAGCTTGATGGTTAAAAATATACCTCCCATTGACATCCCCAAAGACTCACTGACTAATGTTTTCATTTGAATTTGAGTTTCATAGATAAATCTTGAAAATGTGATGTCAGAAAAGTAAAAATTAAAAAAAAGTGAGAGATCTTGACATTATTGGGATTTTGAGATTTATCGACAAATTTTGAAAATGTGATGTCAGAAAAGTCACATTACAGAAAAGTAAGAGCTTTTCATATTCTTGGAGTTTTGAGATTAATTGATAAATCTTGAAAATATGATGTCGGAAAAGTCACATTACAGAAAATTTAGAGCTGTTGACGTTCTTAGATTTTTGAGATTTATTGACAAATCTTGAAAATGTGATGTTGGAAAAGTCACATTACAGAAAAGTTAGAGCTCTTGACATTCTTGGATTTTTCAGATTTAGGGGGTTATTTATCAAAGTTCAAATTTTTTATACCTTGAATGAACGCACAACTGGAATGGTTTCTTATTTAAGAAAAAACCTGAATGTAATAAACTTGATTCTGAGTTGTGGAACTCAAAAACTCAAATTAATCGAGTTTTCCACAGGAAAAAACCCAAATCAGTCAATTTATTTGAGTTTTCAGGCAAGTCGAACAACATGAGGGCATTTAAGATCTTCAAATGGTTTAAGGGACCTCTGCCATTGACTCTTACATAACCTTGACAGGCTTTAGTTTATTTATTAGATATAATATTATATATATTAGATATTTTCGAATTTGAGCTATTTTCAGTGTCAGGGTATAATAAATTTCGAAAAAATTCAAGGGTTTTTTTTCCCCCCAAAAAAAATCAACTCAAAAACTCAACTCAAACCTCAATTGATAAATCTCAAAATAATTACTTGTTGCAGATTTGATAAATCAGATTCTAGCCTGAGTGTAGAGTAGATACCCTAATGGAACATTTGAGAAAAGGTCCTTTATCCGTCATGATGTTGAGTATTGTGCAAGACCCAAGAGTTATTATCAGTGACATGTGGCCCTTATTATTGATTCTACCGAAACATCTTTAATTGTCCATTTGTTATGTACTAAACCATTTACAAAAACAAATGGCAACAACATTGGCTGGTTGCCTGTTGTTCTAGGACCTCGAATGCTTGAATTGCCCTTACATACCCGTAATACATCTTCTATGAAGAATTAGGTCGTGTAGCTGGGAAGTCGGTTTGAATCCCTTTAAGTTTCGTTTCCCTTATAAAATGCTGTTTATATTCAATTGGAATATTGTTTCTAGAAAAAGATTATTCAGAAAGAAAAATGCATTTTGAATTATTTTTTTTGTTGCGGCTTTTCATTTCTCTTCAAGCTTTTTGTTAATACTCATTACTCACAGCCTACAGTATAATCACCTGCATTCAAAGCATTGCATTTATCTGCTTGTTTGGGGCTCGGGCAGAAAAAGGAACCAAAGAAAGTAATTCAGAAACAGACGCCTGTGTTGTTCTTATAGGAAATCACACAAACTGTGCTTATATATTTCTGAATTTCACTGACTCCATTGTTCATTGGTGGTGAAATGTAACTGGGTCATTGAAGAACCCCTGTATCTCTCTGTACAGACTATGAGCAAACTTAGGGACTGTTCCTGCTGAATTGTGCTTAGTACAGGGAATACCTATACTGCCATAGTTTTATGGGATCTCTCTGTACAGACTATGAGCAAACTTAGGTGCTGTTCCTGCTGAATTGTGCTTAGTACAGGGAATACCTATGCTGCCATAGTTTTATGGGATCTCTCTGTACAGACTATGAGCAAACTTAGGGGACTGTTCCTGCTGAATTGTGCTTCGTACAGGGAATACCTATGTTGCCATAGTTTTATGGGATCTCTCTGTACAGACTATGAGCAAACTTAGTGGCTGTTCCTGCTGAATTGTGCTTAGTACAGGGGAATACCTATGCTGCCATAGTTTTATGGGATCTCTCTGTACTGACTATGAGCAAACTTAGGGGACTGTTCCTGCTGAATTGTGCTTAGTACAGGGGAATACCTATGCTGCCATAGTTTTATGGGATCTCTCTGTACAGACTATGAGCAAACTTAGGGGCTGTTCCTACTGAATTGTGCTTAGTACAGGGAATACCTATGCTGCCATAGTTTTTTGGGATCTCTCTGTACAGACTATGAGCAAACTTAGGGACTGTTCCTGCTGAATTGTGCTTAGTACAGGGAATACCTATGCTGCCATAGTTTTATGGGATCTCTCTGTACAGAATATGAGCAAACTTAGAGGACTGTTCCTGCTGAATTGTGCTTAGTACAAGGGTATAGTTGTGTTATATTTCTTTGTACAGAGGAATCTATTCAGCAGTCAATATTATTTCAGACAAATAAAGATGCCTAAAAAGTAAATTATAGATTATAGAGATATTTTGCCCCATCGGGTGTTACACCTATTTATAGAGTGTCCATTATTCTAACACAATGGGATGTCTATGGTAGCTCATAAGGAAGGGTGTGATCAGCCAGTAAAACAAAGCAATATTATTTTACGCTGACCTCTTAATATATTGTTGTAAAACAAACAGAGAGGGGAAATAACAACAAAGATTGACCTTTCACATGGCTACTGATCTGGCAAGCGAATCATTTATGGTTATTTTGATTTTTCCAACATCCTGAAGGAGTTGGGGGTTAAAAGACAGCGGTGATTCAATGTCATGATTTTCTTTGTGCGGAATTAATAGAAAGCACTTGGGTTACGCATTCTTTACATTAATATGTCATAACACTGAAACTCATTGCCCTTCTTAAATTGTCCCTCTGGAGAAATGTCACGTTCCTCTCTTCTACAAGTCCCTGACCTTTTCAGATTGCAGAGAGAAGTCATTTTAGCTGCCGCACATGGTGATCATATGCAAATTGAATTATTTTTAATGCTTAAAGTGCCCGGAAAGTGTCGAAGGAGAGACAAGATCATGAGCCCTCACACAATGGAGAACTGGGAAGGGAAATTTAAATTTAGCAGAAATGGGTGACATTAGCCTGGTGGCACCTGAGCGTGTTGTTGTATTTTGTTCTGGCAGTTGGACATCTAAGGTGGTCCTCAGTAAGCCCTGGGTGATTATTTCCCTTTCCAGGGTCAAACTGATGGAATAACAATTTAGTGTTTGCCCAATCGGTGGCAGTGTTTAAGTAAATTAAAGGGAGAGTACATATGTCTTTTTTAGATCCCATCTAGTGGGTATGTGGGTGCAGGACTTGGTCTGGGCAGATGCCAAGGCTCCAACAAGGAGAATAATTGGGTTAGTATCTCACAGTGATGATACCTGTATAATAGGGACTCAAGTGGTTCCATTTCAAGGACACAATGAGTGATATTCCTGGAGCAAGGGGCCATGGTGGGGCCAGACTACACTTGGGAATTGCACTAAGATGGACACTACCACCTCCAGAGTGGAGATATCACAAGTTTGAGTCCAAAAGTGGGGTTAGTACCCCATATTGATCAGACCACCAGAATAGGGACCCCAGTGGTTTCGTTTCAAGGACACAATGAGTGATTTTCCTGGAGCAAGTGAATATGGTGGGACCAGATTGCACTTGGGAATGGCACTAAGGTTGTCACTGCCACCTTCAGAGAGAAGATATTACAAATCTGAGTCCAAAAGTGGGGATTTGTATAGTGATCAGACCGCTAGAATCCATAGTGATCAGATCACCAGAATAGGGACCCCAGTGGTTGAGTTTCAAGGGCACAATGAGTGAGATTTATGGAGCAAAGGAACACGGTGGGATCAAACTACATTTGGGAATGGCACTAAGGTGGGCACTGCCACCTCCAGAGAGGCAATAGTCAAGAGTGTAACCTGAATTGTAAACGTATATGCTGACTGAGAAAGAAATACTTATGAGGTATTCACGTGAAACTCATTTGAAAGTAGTATTCTGATGTCACCAGAAACATGATCAATATGTGCTAGTTGGTTAAAAGGTGGTTCAACTTTAAGTTAACTTTTAAAATTTTATCGAATGGCCAAATCTAAGCACATTTCCAATTGGTCTTCATTATTTTTTATATCGTTTTTGAATTATTTGTCTTTTTCTTCTGACTTTTTCCAGTTTTCAAATGGGGGTCACGGACCCCATCTAAAAAACAAATGCTCTGTTAGGCTACAAATGTATTGTTATTGCTACTTTTTATTACTCATCTTTCTATTCAGGCCTCTCCTATTCATATTCCAGTCTCTAATTCATATCAATGCATGGTTGCTAGGGGAATTTTGGACAGGAATTGCAAACTGGAGATCTGCTGCATAAAAAGTTAAATAACTCAAAAACCACAAATAATAAAAAATGAAAAACAGTTGCAAATTGTCTCAGAATATCACTTTCTACATCATACTAAAAGTTTACTCAAAGGTGAACAGCCCCTTTAAAAATATAATCCTCATGTCACGAGAAGTAATATGGGGATCAATAAAGAAGTTGATTGGGGTTGAAGAAAACTCTAGTCTTCTTCTTGTTTGTCTAAACCAGGGATCCCCAATCTTTTGAACCTGTGAGCAATATTCAGGTGTAAAAGGAGTTGGGGAGCAACACCAGCATGAAAAATATGCTTGGGGTGCCAAACAAGTTCTGTGAATTGCCCCTATGTGGATTGTAAACCTACATCAAGGCTCTAGTTGGCAGTGCACCTGGTTTTTATTCAACCAAAACTTGCCTCCAAGCCTGGAATTCAAAAATAAGCTCCTGCTTTGAGGTCATTGGATGCAACATCCAAGGGGTTGGTGAGCAACATGTTACTCACAAGCTACTGGTTGGGGATCACTGGTCTAAACAGTCAATGGTCTGGAGATTATCCATTAGAGTGAGAAGAACCACAAGTGATATATCGCTGGGAGTTGTCACGTAACCACTGGTTTCAGAAGGCGCACAGTAATAGCACACACCTTCACACACTTCTAGTGGGCTACACTTTTATGTGAGATACCAGCCTTTGGAGCACTGACCAAGAACTGTTGAGTTCCATTAGTCACATCTATCACTTATGATTTGCCTTGTTTACATTGCCATGAGAATTAATCAGGTTTGCTGTGTGACTCACAACTTGGGATTTGTTATGTTGCACTTCTTTTCAACTCAGCGTTGTCCTCATTTATACTCTCAATTTTGACATCATAATATGTTGAAAGAATGGGTTCAGTGTGCAATAAAATCCGATTTTTCCATAAATCAGATTGACAAATGCAGTTTTAACACCCTAGAAGTCTCCTTTCTTGTACATTTACTTTATGGCCAAGAGTATGGGGACATCTGCTGTCCAACATCTCATTCCCAAGCCAAGGGAATACATTTGAAGTTGCTTCTCCAGTTGCTCAAAAAGCCCCTACTCTTCTGGGAAAGCTTTCCATTAGATGTTTGAGCATTGTTGTGGGATGTACTTACAGTTCGGGGGTTATTTATTAAAATACGTTTTTTTTTGGATTTTCTTTAAATTTAAAAAAAGCATGATTTAATCAGATCGGGGACAAACTCGATAAAATCGAGTGAAAACCAGAATCAATGCGATTTTTTTTCTCGAATCGTGCAAAATTTTCAGGATTTTTTTTACCAAATTGTACGATTTTCTTCTGGCTTTTTCCCACAAAATGTTTTTGGATTTTTGGCAAAGTCCCAAATAGTCAGATATTTGGGCTAATTCCAGCGCAGACCACAGAAACTTAAATAGGATAGGGACCTCTTCCATTGACTTATATACAACCTCAGCAGGTCTGAGATGCTGGATTTTCGGATTCTGACTTTTTCCATCCTCGGGGTGTAGTAATCTTGAAAAATTAGAGTTTTTTTTCCACTAAAAATTTTATAGTAGAAAAATAGTTTTTGCCATTTGGACTTTTATAAATAACCCCCTTACTGTCTGTTTAAGAAACTGGATAATGATATTGGGCCTGTCTCAAATGGGGATTCTAATTCATAGTAACGTTAGGTTGAAAAAAAGACACACGTCCATCAAGTTAAATAAATCCCATTTGAAGACTCTCTTTATTTGATTAGAAGATGGAGCTCTGTGCAGGTCAACAATGTTCTTGGGTCTAAGCGCAGTTGTGGTCACACCTTACCTAAATATACACCATTTATTAAAGTTACATGTGTCTCAAGGTGCTCCTTGCACTTCTGCACAGTTGTGCTCCCACCCCACCTCTTATAAATAACACATAGTTTTCCTATTGTTGCAGGGGAAGCCAGGAGCTACTGTCACCTTGAAGTAGAGTCCTGCGTGGAACCAATTTGTTAAACTCGAACCCGACCCGCAACCCTCATACTTACCCAATTGGACCCGCTACCCGACCCACAAGTACTTTATCCGCAACCCAATCTGCTACTGACTGATCAAGAAACAGGAAGTGCTGACATTGTAAACCAGAAGTGACATCATTAGAAGTAGGCGTGATCAGAAAAAAGGAGTAAAACTGGAAGTGCTGTCATTGTAAACTGGAAGTGACATCATTAGAAGTAGGTGTGATCAGAAAAAAGGAGTAAAACTCACTATTGAGAAGACCTGCGACCTGCAAAAACTGGAGAACCGTGATTGGTGTTTATACCTGCTCCCGAAACGTCTACCTGCAACCCACTGGTTACTGCAAGTTTTTGCAGGTATCCGAATAGCTGCAGGACTCTACCTTGGTAGTGATAGTTCAAGGGTTCCTAGAGCAGTATGTGTCAATGGATATAGTGAACTTGAGCCTAGAAATTTGAGGTGCAGATTTGTTACAGAGCACCAGAAACTGACATTTGAACACCAAACATTTTCAGGAGATGTGCATCAGTTGCATCACCACCTCAAGACCACAAGTATTGGAAAAAAATGCTGCAGTCAGTAAGAAAAATTGGGGTGGAATTTAATATTCTTCATTATTGCAAAAAACATTCACAAAGACGGTTGCTATTAACGACCATGTTAATGACCATGTTTGCGCCATTTTTGACTGATTAGGACCTCAACAACTTCCTCGCAAAGTTTGCAACCAAACTGCTTTTGCGGACGTTGGCAGTGTATGTAATAACATTTTTCAATTGCAAATCGTTTTTTTCAACAAATTATTTAACAAAACTCCAGTGAAGGTGTTAAAGGTTCACAACGCGACATTTTCCCCATGGTGGCCTACACCCAAAATTGCACTGTGTACATGAGCCCTATAGTATATGTAGAACCCCCTGCAGAGTAAGGAAAGGTGGGAAATAATTGCAGCATAGGTGTAAAGAGCTTGTAGAAGCCTCATTAGTGGTGAGATTTTCATATAGGTGCACTTGGGGTGGCCTCATGTGACAGATCAAATGGCTAAGGGATTCAGTATGTGTCTTTAAAGGGGTGGGTTACCTTTAAAGTTAATGTTTAGTAGGTTATAGAATGATTAATTCTAAGCAACCTTTCAATTGGTCTTCCTTATTAATTTTTTTTATAGTTTTTGGATTATTTGCCTTTTTTTCTGACTCTTTCCAGCTTTGAAATGGGGGTCACTGACCCCATCTAAAAACACATGCTCTTTAAAACTACACATTTATTGTTATTGCTACTTTTTATTACTCATCTTTCTATTCAGACCTCTCCTATTCATATTCCAGTCTCTTATTCAAATCAATGTATGGTTGCTAGGTGAATTTGGAGCCTAGCAACCAGATTGCTGAAATTACAAACTGGAGAGCTGCTGAATAAAAAGCTAAATAAGTCATAAATAACAAAAAAAATAAAAATAAAAAAATAAAAACCAATAGCAAATTCTGTCAGATTATCACTCTCTACGTCATAATTCTTAAAGGTGAACAACCCAACATGGCGGTGGTGGAATGGACGCAGTGACTGATACCTAGTCAGTGTCAAGGTTTTTTGTTCTCTATGACGTCTGTACTAAGGGGATTTTATGCCCAAAAGTCTTAACCCCAATATTAAACAAGTCTGTTAATGTGTTGGAATAAAGATTGATGTTTATAGAATATCTACCCACTGCTATTAAGATGTTTGGTGACTAGAAGTGATGGGCGAATAAACAGGCGCAAATTTGCTGCGTTAAAAAGATTTGGGTGTCAAAATTATTCGGACGCCCATTGACTTTAATGCAATTGGACAAAACAGGCGCGTGTATAAAAATTGTCGTGGGCATTAAAATTGATGCGTGTCAAAATAATTTTGACGCCCATTGAATTCAATGCATTTAGTGAATTTTTCGCCGGATTTTTTTTGCGAAGCGAAAAGGGAAAAATTCGCCCAACACTAGTGACTATACTTTTTGCTGAATTCTTAAATGCAGAAGAAAGAGGAAGTAACTGGAATAGCAGTCTGGGTAGGGGAACGTACTGCAAGAAGTATTGGAATAAAGTCATTACTAACAAGAATCATTACCGTAATTATTAATCCCAAATTATTGTTGAAGACCTTTTAACTCTCTATACAGTAATAAGACACACCAGCCTTACAGAACTGAATCCAATGAATTTAGCCTTCAACTTCAACAGTTATTCATGTTATTCATGCACATCCACAAAGACATAACAACTAGAGGCACATTTATCAAGGGTCGATTCGAATTTGTCTCTGAAAAAAACTTGAGTTTCAGGAAGACTGCAAACAACTCCAAATTGATCGCTGGATGTCTCCCATTGACTTAAACATCAATTCGGCAGATTTTAGGTGACAAATGGTCGAATTCGAGTGCTTATAGGGCCAGAGTATGATAAATCTAGAAAAACAAATTCAATTTTTTTAAAAAACTCGAATCGAAATATGAATAACTTCCTAGTCGAATTTGACAGTTTTGACCATAAAAAACTTCAAAATTCAAATTCCAAATTTAAATTTTCGATTTTACCCTTGATAAATCTGCCCCCTACACATACATCCAAAGGAATGTTGGTAAATAAAATAATTTGTGCTCTAGAAGAAGGAAACTCTGCACTTGCATCTACTCCTTAATGGACTCCTTTATGGACTTTAAGGGGCAAACTCACTAACCTCCGTGAATTCGCCAGCGACAGCTTCGCTCACAGTGCCACACTGCGCCAGGCGTAGATTCGCCAGGACAACACTAATTCACTAAAATCCGAAGTTGTGTCCAGGGCACTGAATTCTGGCGAAGTTGCACTAGCGTTACTGCGCCAAGTGAAGTGAAGTTGCGCTAGTGTTGGCTGATCTGCATTCGGCGGGAAGTTAAAGTTGAATGGACGAATATGTTTCAGCAAATACATTACATTACACAAGCCCAGGGAACCTTAATAAAATAAAATAAATTTGTTATATTTCCCTACACATGAGCCCTGTGTATAGTTTATGTTCCATATGTTAGGAAATGTAGGGGGGAAGCCGGGTACCCAAAAAATATTTTACGGACTTTTGCAGCCTATCACCTGGAAAAAATTAAAAGACGCCAGGATTTTTTTGGGACTTAGAACATTTTTCAACTAAAAATTGAAGAAGCCCTATACATTCCATTGCACTTCGCCTGGTCTGAGCTGGTAAAGGCAAGTCTGGCGGAACAGGTAACGTTCAGTAAAATGCGCATCTTAGTGAATTTGCGAAGTAATGCTCTTTCTCCAGAGCGAAACTTCACCAGAGTGCGAAGTAGCGCTAGAGTTTATCTCCTTCCCTAGCGAAGTTAAGTCTGCGCCCATTAGTAAATTGGCGAAGTTACATAGTTACATAGTTAAATTGGGTTGAAAAAAGACAAAGTCCATCAAGTTCAACCCCTCCAAATGAAAACCCATCATCCATACACACACCCCTACCTACTTTTAATTAAAATTCTATATACCCATACCTATACTAACTATAGAGTTTAGTATCACAATAGCCTTGGATATTATGTCTGTCCAAAAAATCATCCAAGCCATTCTTAAAGGCATTAACTGAATCAGCATCACAACATCACCCGGCAGTGCATTCCCCAACCTCACTGTCCTGACTGTGAAGAACCCTCTACGTTGCTTCAAATGAAAGTTCTTTTCTTCTAGTCTAAAGGGGTGGCCTCTGGTACGTGATCCACTTTATGGGTAAAAAGGTCCCCTGCCATTTGTCTATAATGTCCTCTAATGTACTTGTAAAGTCTAATCATGTCCCCTCGCAAGCGCCTTTTTTCCAGAGAAAACAACCCCAACCTTGACAGTCTATCCTCATAATTTAACTCTTCCCTCCCTCTAACCAATTTAGTTGCACGTCTCTGCACTCTCTCCAGCTCATTTATATCCCTCTTAAGGACTGGAGTCCAAAACTGAACTGCATACTCCAGATGAGGCCTCACCAAGGACCTATAAAGAGGCATAATTATGTTTTCATCCCTTGAGTTAATGCCCTTTTTTATGCAAGACAGAACTTTATTTGCTTTAGTAGTCACAGAATGACACTGCCCAGAATTAGACAATGTGTTATCTACAAAGACCCCTAGATCCTTTTCATTTAAGGAAACTCCCAACACACTGCCATTTAGTGTATAACTTGCATTTATATTATTTTTGCCAAAGTGCATAACCTTGCATTTATCAACGTTGAACCTCATTTTCCAGTTTGCTGCCCAGTTTTCCAGTTTAGACAGATCACTTTGCAAAGTGGCAGCATCCTGCATGGAACCTATAGTTCTGCACAATTTAGTCTCATCTGCACAAATAGAAACAGTACTTTCAATGGCCACCTCCAGGTCATTAATAAACAAGTTGAAAAGCAAGGGACCTAGTACAGAGCCCTGCGGTACTCCACTAACAACACTGGTCCAATTAGAAAATGTTCCATTTACCACCACTCTTTGTAGTCTATCTTTTAGCCAGTTCTCTATCCAGGTACAAATACTATGTTCCAGGCCAACATTCCTTCATTTAACCAGTAACCTTTTGTGTGGCACTGTATCAAATGCTTTAGCAAAGTCTAAGTAAATCACATCCACTGCCATCCCAGAATCGAGGTCTCTACTTACATTCTCGTAAAAAGAAATTAAGTTAGTCTGGCAAGATCTATTACGCATAAAACCATGCTGGCACAAACTCATAGTATTATGATTTGCTATGAAGTCCAGTATCTTATCCTTTATTAACCCTTCGAAAAGCTTTCCTAATACTGACGTCAGACTAACTGGCCTATAGTTTTGAGGCTGAGAACGGGATCCTTTTTTGAATAGAGGCACCACATTAGCAATTCGCCAGTCTCTCGGCACAATGCCAGATCTCAATGAATCCTGAAAAATTAAGTAAAGAGGTTTGGCAATCACAGAGCTAAGCTCGCTAATTACCCTGGGATGAATACCATCTGGCCCTGGACCTTTGTTAATCTTAACATGTTCAAGTCTCTTTTGAATTTCTTCATGTGTGAACCATGCATCATTAGTTGTATTACTAGAATTGGGAGTGTTAAGAAGGAAACCTTCACTTACTGGTTCTTCATTTGTGTACACAGATGAAAAATACGAGTTCAGAATCTGCGCTTTTATTTTGTTTTCATCAACCAGCTGACCCCCCTCTGATAGTAAGGGTCCCACCCCTTCCTGCTTCATTTTTTTACTATTGACATATTTAAAAAATAATTTTGGATTTTTTTTACTGCTTGCTGCAATATCCTTTTCTATAGCAATTTTAGCTTGCCTTATAGCTTCTTTGCATGATTTATTGGCCTCCTTGTACCTTATAAATGTTTCGGCTGTACCAGAAGTACTGTACCAAAATGATGTCACTTTTGCCCTTTAGTAAATTTGCCTCAATGGCTCTAAAGTATCAATTCATGTCATGACTATCTCCATTCTTGCTCTACTATAGCTCTACTAAATGAATGTGGCTTGTGCTGAACAGACCTTATTGAGCTCAACTGGACAAACTGGGAGACTGAAGATACTCCATGTTTAGTCCTTACAAGATAATTCTAGAATCCCAGTCTGGAGGTCCATTAGAGAAATGGTCTGAATGCTTATTCACTGAAGATATCCTTGGAATGATGGATATCCTTGGAACTTAAACTCATGATTTTTATGGTGTCGTTTTTGTTTCTAAATGACACTGTTTACACTGCAAATAATTCACTGTACAATATAAAATGTCATTCCTGAACCAGCAAGTGTATTTAGTTGTAATATTGGTGTGTAGGTGCATCTCAGGTCATTTTGCCTGGTCATGTGATTTCAGAAAGAGCCAGCACTTTAGGATGGAACTGCTTTCTGGCAGCCTGTTGTTTCTCCTACTCAATGTAACTGAATGTGTCTCAGTGGGACCTGGATTTTACTATTGAGTGCTGTTCTTAGATCTACCAGGCAGCTGTTATCTTGTGTTAGGGAGCTGCTATCTGGTTACCTTCCCATTGTTCTGTTGTTAGGCTGCTGGGAGGAAAGGGAGGTATTAATATCCCTCCAACTTGCAGTACAGCAGTAAAGAGTGACTGAAGTTTATCAGAGCACAAGTCACATGACTGGGGGCAGCTGGGAATCTGACAATATATCTAGCCCCATGTCAGATTTCAACATTAAATATAAAAACATTAGTTTGATCTTTTGAGAAATGGATTTCAGTGCAGAATTCTGCTGGAGCAGCACAATTAACTGATGTGTACTTCAGTAAGGTACATGGGTATTACACAATACTCTGTAAGTCTACAACCATGATATGAGCTAAGGACGGTCTTCTTGAACCGAAAAAGGCTTGAGTACATTTCCAAAGCAACATTCCCAGCATTCTATGTATTCTTTTGTAAATTTTATATTATCAGCAAAGGAGCCAGCTTAGTATGACTCAGTGATGCTTGACCAGCCCCTGGTTTAATCCGATTATAAAATTGCACGAAAACCTCCTGCTGTGTCTTGGACCTGTTCTAAACCGCAATTTATTTTATTGTACTCAATGTCCAACTGTGTCTGCTATTCTCCTCTGATTCACACCGACGTGCTGGAGAACAAGATGTTATTTTGCTCATACAACGGGATTTAGGTGAAAAAAAATCTTTGAAATGGCAAATTTATTGCAAAGACAACCTATTCCACAGCATTGGAAATAGCTACAGGGGAAAACTCTACAGGGGGGACGGGGTAGACAGAACAATGGAACATCAAGCGCAATATCCATAGGGAGTAACTAGAAAGGACTTTGTGCAGCTTCTTAATTTGCAACACATTGTTTCTTACTAGGAAAGAATTAACCGTTAGAAGATGATAGTGATTTGCATGCGTTACTAGAGGTATAGTTAGGAGCAGAGCTGGCTTTTAAGGGGATATAAACACTGTCTCTCAGCCTTGTAGTCAGTTACTATATGTATTATAGAGCTTCCAATAAATGTGGTGGGTTCAACAGCTGTCAAGTTTGTTTACTTTCCATTCTCATTTCATGGTTTTAACATGGTCAAGATAATATATATATATATAATATATATATATATATATATATATATATATATATATATGGGTATGGGACCTGTTATCCAGAATTCTTGGGACCTGGGGTTTTCAGAATAAGGGATCTTTCTGTAGTTTGGGTTTTCAATCCTTAAACTAGAACTAAAACCCCAATAAGAAAAGTCCCTACCTACTACCCTAGATAGTCCCCCCACATAGTTCATTACCCCTAAAAGTGTCCCGAATACATTGCTCGCATATCGGTGCAGAGTGAGTGCAGAGGAGCTCATGGGCACCATCTTCTGGCTCTCTGGTCTTCATCTGTACGGGAACGCTGTATTGGTGCATGTGTAGTTAGAGCAGTCTTCCAGTTTGTAGCAACTGCCCATGCCCTAAAGGTTCTATGAATTGCTGAAGGGAAGGAAGAGGACCTGATGAGGACCTGAAGAAGACCAAGATCTGGAAGATGGTGCCCATGAGCTCCGCTGCACTTACTCTGCACCGATATGTGAGCAATGTATTCGGGACACTTTCAGGGGTAATGAACTATGTGGGGGGAAGCAGGGTGGGAGGACTATTTACGATAGTAGGTAGGGGCTTTTCTTATTGTGGGGTTAGTTTTCCTTTAAGGAGATGTAAGCATTAAATAAACCCAATTGTCTGGTTTTGCTTTCAATAAGGATTAATTGTATCTTAATCGGGATCAAGTACAAGCGACTGTTTTATTATTACACAGACAACAGAAATCAGTTTTTTTAAATCTGGATTATTTAGATGAAAAGGAGTCTATGGGAGACGTACTTTCCTTAATTCAGAGCTTTCTGGATAACGGGTTTCCGGATAACGGATCCCATACCTGAATACATATATAGATACTAAGGGGCAAATTTACTAAAGGGCGAAGTGGCCGATTTACTAACGGGTGCTGATGTAAATTCGCTAGCAAAGTGGACCTACTCTAGCGCTACTTCGCACCCTTACGCCAGGCAAAGTTGCGCTCTGGCGAAGGGATGAAACTACATAAATTCACTAAGTTGCGGATTTTCTTGCGCCAGACTTTATTTCACCACCTCACAGCAGGCTGTAGTGTTTAGTAAGGGCCCTTCTAAGGACATGTTTATTATACTTTGTTTATGTTTATTGATATGCAGCACTGCTGACACTAGAGGGCACCCTCATCAGCAGTCCAGGGACAATCCTCGAGTATTGTAGGATTCTATGGTTATGACACTTTCCTTGTGGAGCTGCAATGCAGTTCTGCAGTCGAATACAACCAAAGCCTTCTGTGTGTTTGGGTCAAGATTCTACATAGGCGAAGTGCAATAGAGTAGATAGGGATTGCTTTAAAAAAAAAAAGTTGACATTTTTTCTAAGTCCCAAAAATCGCTGGTGTCTTTTATTTTTATTATAGGCTGAAAAAGATCTTACATTTTTTTGGGGTACCCTCCTTCCCCCCTACATTTCCCAACATATGGCACCTAAACTATACAGTGGGCTCAAGTATAGGGCAAAAAAATCTATTTTATTTTATTTCCCAGGCTTCTGTATTGTAATTATTTGCTGCAACAATATACGTCCATTGTACTTTAACTTGGCGCCGTATGCAAATTAGGCATCGCAACTTCGAACCGCTGATTTAACATCGCTAGCGGACGTTGACTTGTGCGCAACTTTCGGATCTTCGTGAATTTGCAGAGCGCCCTGGCAAATCTACACCTGGAGAAGTGCGGCGAAGTCAACGCTGGTGCAACTCCGGAGGTAAGTAAATTTGCCCCTAAATGTGCTCAAACAGCAAATTCCAGAGGTTAACTTCAGCCAGGTATTCACCTGTGTTTCATTCACAGCAGGTTCCACATAATACTGGAAATAATAATAAATACACATTTTTCTTGAAATCACTGCAAAAATGACGCCCATAGACTCCAATGGGTGAAAAAAAATATTGTCGCGCGTCAAAAAAAATTTGACACCCATGGACTTAAATGGATTTTGGTAAATTTTTTGCCGTTTTGCGAATTTTTGGAGAAGTGAAATGTGTCATATTCGCCCATCATTACAAATAAAATATGCAACTGGCATATTAAAGTTAATTTCTCTAAACCCACAACTGACCGGTTCTCTAGCAATCTGCAGATATTGGAAACCTGTTCCTTGAAAGTGTCTCAACTACTGTTACGGCAAATTAGTCCACGAACATTACAAATACTTAACACTCTTTTCTCCTTAACAATTAAACTGTACGAGTCAGTCCCAAACATATTGGTTCCAAAATCCTGGACACAGAGCTCACTTACAGTCCTTCCCCTTTTTCCAGCTGATTCCAACACCAATACCAGCTTCTTCTGCCTTAGTGAACACAACCACAGTTTTCTCTGTATCTGCTGTTTCTCTTGGTGTTCACAGCACATTATTTTCCTGCAATCACTGAAGCCTTCTGAAAGATGGACAGCCTGGTGACTTTTTTTCCCGAGCATTCCATTATTGTACGCCACGGGATTAGATGCTTCTACGAAATGTAATATTTCTAAATGGACTCTTTGAAAAAAAAAAAGGAAATTAAGTTTCTTTCTTGGAGTGACTCAAACAAGCTTTCATGTTATTGGTTATACTGTAGATAACAGAAGCTGGTGATGGTTCTTTTCATCCAGTGGGACATTTGCCTGAATGACCTCATTAACCTTCCCTATTATCTTACTTTGCTCACAGAGATTGTACTGGGATTGTAGTTTCAGCAAAAAAAAAAAAAAAAAAGCTTCAACCATGACTTAATTCTACAATATTTTTTTTCATTCATCAGAACTTAGGGAGCTGTAATACTGCTCTGAGGTTGAAGAATGAGGGAAAATACTTCTAAATCTACGGTCTGTGCATGCAGGTATGGGATCCGTTATTGAAACCTGTTATTCAGAAATCTCTGAATTACAGGAAGGACATCTGCCATAGAGTTCATTTCAATTTAAAAAAAATCCCAAATTTTTAAGAACATTCCCTTTTTCTGGATAATAATAAAACAGAAAGTTGGTGGTTGGGGAGCACCGTCCATCAAAACACAGAAAATGGTGTGCAGGGTCAAATAATGATTATAATAGGAAAAGAAGAAAAAAGAGCTGACCCATATAGTTGCACCTCCCCATCAAAATATAAACTCCAGTGAAGCGAATTATAAAACTTAACCTTTAATAAATTGATTAAAACAAAGTCTAGAAAGCACAATTAAAAATATGGTTAGGTATAGGGGGCTGATTGACACGGCAACAGCGGGTTTAAAACGACATGTGCTAATCACACTTGAATCAATTGCGGTTACGGTTGGGAATCTGTGTGGTAAATTTTCAGCGCTTGAGCCAAGTATAATTCTACCAAATATAGCCAAAAAATTAGTTGCCAAAAATTGGACCACACCACACCAACCCCTTCACCCACTTGAGGATCCCTCCCTTGTGGTATTCGATTTTGGGATTGGAAGCAAAAAGCCCAATTAGTACAAACGCTGGGGCACTAAACAAAGCCCACAACTTGGCGGGTGAAACGCGCGTCAGGCGCATTTTTAGTTTTGGTTAGGCAGGCGTCTGATAGGGACATAGAATTGGCTCTATATGGTTAAAACGGATCGGGAGGGGATCTCTGCGGGTGAAGGGGTTGGATAATGGAATGATCCGCGGTTTTGACACTTTGCTCAATACAATACATCTAGAAGCAACTAAATACTTCAGTGGTGGTTTCCGCTTATCCTGCCTAATACCACAAGGGAGGGATTCTCAAGTGGGTGAAGGGGAGGCTTGGTATGGTGAAACCACTGATCCGTGCGTCTAACACTAATAATTTTAGTGCCCCAGCATTTGTACTAATTGGGCTTTTTGCTTCCAATCCCAAAATCGAATACCACAAGGGAGGGATCCTCAAGTGGGTGAAGGGGTTGGTGTGGTGTGGTCCAATTTTTGGCAACTAATTTTTTGGCTATATTTGGTAGAATTATACTTGGCTCAAGCGCTGAGAATTAACCACTCAGATTCCCAACCGTAACCGCAATTGATTCAAGTGTGATTAGCACATGTCGTTTTAAACCCGCTGTTGCCGTGTCAATCAGCCCCCTATACCTAACCATATTTTTAATTGTGCTTTCTAGACTTTGTTTTAATCAATTTATTAAAGGTTAAGTTTTATAATTCGCTTCACTGGAGTTTATATTTTGATGGGGAGGTGCAACTATATGGGTCAGCTCTTTTTTCTTCTTTTCCTATAATAATTAAACAGCTTGTACTTGATCCCAACTAAGATATAATTAATCCTTATTGGAGGCAAAACCAGACTATTGGCTTTATTTAATGTTTACATGATTTTCTAGTAGACAAGGTATGAAGATCCAAATTACAGAAGGATCTGTTATCTAGAAAACCCCCTGAGCATTCTGGATAATAGTGCCTATACCTGTACTGTATTTCATTACATAAGTAAGGGGAAAGCCAGCATGGATCAATAAACACCAGGATCACCCCTCATGATATTGGTGAGGCCAATTTATTTAGTCTGGAATTCAAATTATTTTGGAAACTGGACTGCGGAAAAAAAAATATTGCGATTAAATTTGAATTTTTTTTCACTAGCGAATCTGACCCATTTTGTTTTACTGAAAAATTCTGAAACTATAAAAACATTTTCGAAACAGCCATAGAAATTTGTGAAGTCAATGGGCATCAAAATTTCTTACGCTCAACAATTTGTTACGCGCGTGACAATTTTTCTCTCTCCAAATGGGTGTTTTTTCTTATGGTGACTTCTTTGTCTCAGGGACATTTTTGTTGCAGCAAATTTTTCTGCTACAAATTTTTGGGATGACATTTGCAGATGGCAAAATGTGGAATTTTGGTGCAAATCCTTGGCTGGTGAAAAAATTGCTCATATCTATTCTTCACTATCAAAAATCTTGAACCACTAGGTGTATAACACAACAGATGCAAGTGCTTTTAGAATGTGCACTAAGGGTGCTCTTTTGCTCCCTTTAGTGCTCTTGCACTTGTACCTGGGGGTCTCTGTAAATGCCCCATTTTGTTGGTTTCCAGTAGAAAAACCATTGTGCCTTCCCTCTCCCTGTGTTTCAATACAATGCCCATACAGGATAAAGCCATTATCTTAGCCAGATTTGCTTACTTTTTCACTTCAATCCGTGATTACAAAGTACCCAGCTGCTCCCAATCCCCACCGGTACCATTGACCGAATTACAGTCCATAAATCTGCTCTATGTTGCATGCAACATTAAATTAGTTATTGTCATAGTTTCAACAGTCCTGCTAAAGCTTCCGTCTAATGTTCCTAATTAGAAGTGTTACCAATCTGCACAAGACTGGAAAGGCACATAATGGAAGAGGATACGTAGCAGGCACTGAGTTGTGTGCAAGCTCACCCAATGGCCTTCACATGGAGATGTCACGGTCAAGAAGTTGAAAAGACGTTCTGTTCTTGAGATGCTACACAGTTTTGTGAGGTGAGAGCATTTAACCTACAATGTTTCATGACTAACAATGGCTCCTCTTGGGGGCGTGGCTTGACGCGGCGCTGGCAGGTCGCGTGTGCTAAGGGCTCCGTGCCGAAAGACCCGATCCAGCTACTTGCAGCGGGTTATACAAATGGGGAAAACCCACAAACATAAGTCCGAAAAGGACAAACCTTCGGGCCGCAAATTGCAGGATACTGGCAGTGAAATTGCGCCGCTATTCTTGAGGAAGAAATCACTCCGTGCTGAATCCAAGATGGCGGCCGCCAGATCTGACCCAGAGGAGGAAGCAGAATCAGGCAAAGAGCAGTCTGATGCTGATAGTGAAGGTGAGGATGGGATTGATTTCCGCTCATATATGGCTCATCTCCCTTCTAAATCTGACATCAAAGAAATGCTGCATGAAGTCACCACTGTACTTAAGGATGAAATCCAGGATATTAAGAGGGACATGTTAACCCTTGCAGCCCGCACTGATAGCTTGGAACACACTCAGAGTAAGTGTACCGATAACCAAAAAGCTATCTATAATCATATTCAGCAGCAGGACAATGTTATACAAGAGCTCCAACGTCAATTAGAAGACCAAGAGAATAGGAGCAGGAGAAGCAATATCAGAATAAGGGGAGTCCCTGAATCTGTCCAAGCTGATGATATACGCCAGGTGCTGCTTCGGATATTTAATTCTATACTCAAAAGAGATGCGGATACTGATATCAAAATTGAGAGGGCTCACAGAGTCCAGAAACCCAAGGCAGCACCCCTAAATGCGCCACGGGACATCCTATGTTGCTTACACTCCTTTTCACTGAAAGAAGACATCCTAAACAAAGCCAAGGAGGTTAACCAACTCACCTATGAGGATTGTAATATAAAACTGTTTCAAGACCTCTCTAGGACGACACTTATTAAAAGGAGAATGCTGAAGCCATTGACTGATATGTTAAGGGAGAAAAGTATTCTTTATAGATGGGGTTATCCCTTCTCTCTCTCGGCCAGTAAGGATGGGGTTACAGCTACCATAAGAAACCCGAGCGATACGGAAAACTTCCGGAAAAAATTCCACTTGCCTTCTATTGAGTTGCCAGGCTGGTTACCTAATGCTGGTCGAATTAAGGAGCTGGATTTTTTTACTCCAGGAGAATGGATGCATACACCTAATTCCAAAAAAGCGCCTCGGACCCCAAGGACCCCGAGGGACAGATCAAGGTGATTTTCTTCTGCGATATGGTCCATATATCGCGTTTTCCCCTCCGGCCTGCTAACCTCACCACTACCAGGGTACTGTACTTAAAGTTTTTTTTTTTGTTTTTTTTTTTTTGCTTTTACTTGTTTTTCTTTTCATTGTCCTCCTAATTTGGTGGACTCCTTGATTACACGGTGGACTTTACTGTATTTTTCCAGTTTTACTACCAAAGCCTTGCCGTGATACAAGAGATCAACATGATCACGGTTACTTCATACAAGGTTGGCTGGTGGACGGTAATTATCATTATTGTGATCCAGGTGGTTGAAAGTTACTGTTTACTGGACTGATGTTTCCTATATTGCTTTTGTATTTGGTATATTTCTGCATTTTCTAGAGGTGTTTTACGAGGTAATCAGTTGTACGACTGTTCCTCTGTTATGAATATTTTATTGGATTGTTCTAAAGTTCACCTTGATTCTCTTTTTGTTACACTCCCCATTTGTTAACATACGGTGTAATTTTTTGCATACTTATAGCTGCTCGGGTTCAGGCATCACGTCGCTAGACATTTATGGTGACCCTTCTGGACCCCGCCCAACCACATTCCCCACACACTAAGGTGCGATGCACCTCGGCCGCTTTAACACCACCACAGCAATGGGTTTCCCCCCCCATTATAAGTCTATGGCGGCAGTTTTTCTTTTTCTCCCCCTCTTTACCCCCCCCTTTTCCAGGTCACTACAGTGGCCTTCTTTTTTACCTCTCCCCTTCTCTTACCCCCACCCACAAGCAAACAGTAAGTGTGTTCCACATAAATCTAATAGATTTAGCACTATCGTGTGAATATGGCTAATATGACCAACATAGAGGGAGTTGTTTACTCATTAAACGTTAATGGTATGAATAGTCCAAACAAAAGGGCCCAAATTATTCATCAATGTGTGAAGCAAAAGGCCAAGATTGTACTGATCCAAGAGTCGCATTTTAAAGAACATCACACCCCGGTTTTAAAGCTACATCACTACCCTCATGTATACTGTAGTAACAATCCGGTGAAGAAAGCCACAGGGGTGATAACCTTGATACATAAAGATCTTCCATTTACTTATATTGACTCAATTACTGATAAAGAGGGCCGTTATGTGATAGTAAAAGGGAAACTTGCAGATCAACTTTGTACGATTGCAAATGTTTACGTACCAAACGCAGGACAAGTAGGCTATCTGAAACGATTTTTAAAGACCTTGGATAACTTCAGCGACGGTCTTCTTATTTTAGGGGGAGACTTTAATTTAACCCTTAACCCTCTTATTGACTCTTCCTCGAAAAAGACTTCCATTTCATACAAAGGTCTAAAAGAAATCAAGACCATGCTTGCGGAAATGCAATTAGTTGACATCTGGAAAGTTCTAAACCCAACCAAAAAAGACTTCACGCATTTTTCTAAAGTGCATTTAATTTATTCAAGGATAGACTACATTTTTATTTCCCAGCATTGGTTACGGTTATTTACAGACGCAGAAATAGGGAGCGCTATCTTATCGGACCACTCACCGGTTCTTACTTCATTTTCAATTCCGGGTACATTAAGGGCAGAATACACGTGGAGACTAAACGAATTTCTTATTCACACAATGGCTCCTCTTAACGATTCTTCCTCTTGCAGAACCAGTTGTTATTCTTCACTTTAACCAAACTAGCGTGGAAAATTGAGTAGCATGAAAGAACTGCTGTCCCCAAGGACCAGAGTCCTTTATGATACATTTACCTGGGCTTTGAGAATTGTGTTGCTTTGCTATTACTGGCATAACAAACATTTGCATAGTGAATGTCCCCTTTGAAACCCACAATCTGCATGGCAATAAGATCATGTGAGTTTGACAGCACTAAATATATCCATACATGGGCAGATTTGATGGACTTTTTAGGCCAATTTGGCAGTTTATCTGCCTGTGTATGGGGACCTCTAATATCTGGGCAGTTGTTGATTGGGCAGGTTTTTTTCCCTGTGGGATTGGGGACCCCATTATCTTCTTGATGCAGTCCTTATTCTGACAGCTTGAATACCCACTATTGTAATTCAAGCTCAATAATGTCCATCTTCCATTGACATATTGGGGAAAATTCCACTCATTTGGCGACCTCTCCAAATGATCAGATCTAGAGTATAATTAACTACAGGTCCAACCAACATGCTTGAAACTTCGTAGAAAAGCAAATTTAATTTTATCTGGGTAGGAAAGAGACATTACTATTCGGATAAAGGTCCAAGATCCAATTTTATCACACTAAAAAATAGTATTCATATATTTAGAATTATATAGTAGTATTCATATATTTAGAATTATATTCAGAATCTTGAAATCTTTGAAACTTCATGAATGAAAATTTAAAAAATCTGGGAAAGATATCAAGTCATTCTATATCTTGGGTAGGTTGTGAACTTCAAAGGGCACAAAAACCAGTGTACCTAAAATTGTATCAGTGGTTTGGTCCATGGCTGGAAGTAGGGGTAGGTAGGTTAGGCACTTGCCCAGGTCAAAGTTTGGAGAGGGAAAAATTCACACAAGACTGGAGGCTGGAAAAGGAAAATCAGAATGACTAACAGGGATGCAGTGAGTGAGTGACACTGAGGAGTGGGTGCAACTTTTAGCATAAATTGGGGTTGAAGTAGGTATGTGAGCTTGTGGTGATTTGGAGTTGCAATTAGGTGTTGGGCAAAGTAGTATTGAGGCACACCTGAAAACTTTAGACCTCCAGCCCACACTCCGGACTAAATATATTCCTCTGTTCAATCACTTTATTAATTCTTCAGTACTATATTTTATATCTTTACTTATCTTTCCTTGTTTTTATCCTCTTTGTTCCAATATAGAAAAGGTGAATGACCATGGGATAGGCATACAACTCCAAATGGCTGGGTCAGCAGAAAGGCCAAGAGATACTTTGTCCCACCAGAACTTTCCTGGTATCTTGGTGGACCAGTCCATTGCTGATGCTATCATCTCCATTGCTCTGATGCCCCAGCTTCAGCTCAAGCAATTACTTAGATGGAAGGCAGTTGTGTGAGTAGGTGCAACATGCAAAGGGAACCAAGTAAAATCTCTTTAATTGATCAAGAAACACTGAAATTACATATTGGTTGTAGGCAGGAGATGCAAGAAGAGCATTTTGGTGCAGGGACTTTTATAAATAGCATATAAATATACACATGTGTAAATGAGCACACAGTTAGTATAGAGCAGCTATTTACATTATATTAAACAAAGAACTTTTGTCTTGAACTTTTACTCCTTTGAAGTAAGAAGAAGAAATGAAAGACATCATAGTAATTACTGCTTAGACTGTATTATCTCTAAACAGAATAACTTTCACCTCCATATCAACCTGTAGCGTGAGTGGGCGCCTTTCTGATGGGATAAATACTTTGGAATATGGAGTCATTGTTGTACGTTCCACGTGCGTGTCTGTTACTATTATTTGTTGCTTAGAATGATGCCTGACATTATCAAAGCTGACAAGCTTTCAACTTGTCTCTCATCTGTATTTGTGGGAAAGAGGACAAGTGCAACTCAATAGTGGGAAGAATTCCACAAGAAGAATGACATGTTCCACCCACACTGAGCCACATATATCAAGAAATATTAAGAGACAATATACAAGGCAGAGAGAATAGAGTGAGTCAGCCATACGTCTCTTGATTAACCTTTCTGCCATGCAACATTGCCTCCTATTTATCATTTATGTGTTTAGAAATGTTAACTTATTATGCGCCTAACATTGCATATACAATTCCTACTGTATATGGTGCCAATACAGAAAGCTGCCATTCTTGGGAGTCTGATTATACAGTTTAGGAACCACTATGGCAGCAATTATTAGGAATTCTAGGTTCAAGGCCAGCTTTGTGGCCAAACATTTATATAGAACCCCCTCTCCATGTTATATGTATACTGTATAAGAAGTCATTTATGACCATAGCTGAGAGTGTTGGTGTTCTTAAAAGGACTCAATGGAGAGCTAATATTGATGCAATTCATTAAGCTACTTGTCTCTAAACACAATTCTGTACTTCCCCATGATGCCAATGAGTCCATCCTGCCTAGATGAGTAGGCTGATGAGTAGTGTACAACCTTAGTCTCTGAAGAACCCTATATAACTTATGTACAACTATAGTCTCTGGAGAACCCTGTACAACGTGTGTACAACTATAGTCTCTGAAGAACCCTATACAACTTATGTACAACTATAGTCTCTGGAGAACCCTGTACAACGTGTGTACAACTATAGTCTCTGAAGAACCCTATACAACTTATGTACAACTAAAGTCTCTGGAGAACCCTGTAAAACGTGTGTACAACTATAGTCTCTGGAGAACCCTAAACAACTTATGTACAACCATAGACTCTGAAGAACCCTATACAACTTATGTACAACTATAGTCTCTGGAGAACCCTGTACAACATGTGTACAACTATAGTCTCTGGAGAACCCTATACAACTTACTGTATGTACAACTATAGTCTTTGGAGAACCATGTACAATTTGTGTACAACTATTGTCTCTGGAGAACCAAAACAACGTGTGTACAACTATAGTGTCTGCAGAACCCAATACAACTTGTGTACAACTATAGTTTTTGGAGAACCCTGTACAACTTGTGTTCAACTATAGCCTCTGGAAAACCCCAGTGACGGAAAAACTCCTGGTGGGCCCAGGTATCAGTGGGCCTTTTCCTTATAACCATTTGGCCTATTTCATGGCCATTCCCTATTTCTTTATGGGAACAAAGAGGCTTAATAATGGAAGAATAGAGTATAGTATGTAGAGAAAAGAGACTAGGAGAATAAAGAGATTGATTGAGGAGAGGTGATATAATAGTTTGGAAAGTGGGCCCTCAGCCTATAGTTTTCTGGTTGGTCACTGGCATCCCAGTCCAACATTGGAGAACCCAATACAACTTGTACAACTATAGTCTCTGGAGAACACTGTACAACCTGTGTACAACGATAGTCTTTGGAGAACACTATACAATTTATGTACAACTATAGTCTCTGGAGAACCCTGTACAACTTGTGTACAACTATAGTCTCTGGAGAACCCTGTACAAGTTGTGTACAACTATAGTCTCTGGAGAACCCTGTACAACTTGTGTACAACTATAGTATCTGGAGAACCCTGTACAACTATAGTCTCTGGAGAACCTTGTACAACTTGTGTACAACTGTAGTCTATGGATAACCCAGTACAACTTGTGTACAAATATAATCTCTGGAGAACCCTGGAGCTACCACCGCCCTGAACCTAGCAGTAGCCCCAGGGTTCCCACAGCTGGTTGTGTCAATAGTCATATCGTCCAGTGTAAATTGAATCAGATGCAACTGCCATTCAGAGCACATGCTCAAACAGAGCACATGGTCACACAGAAAATGCCAGATGCAACATTCAACAGATTTCCATCAAACAGAAGTGCGATTGCCTCCATTTTGGTGCATTAGGTACTAGTGTGGTGGACACAACCTTGGCGTTTCTTCACAATAAGCTGTAATTATGGGGAAAACTGCATTATAAGTAAAGAACAGGTCAATTTATGTCCAAAATTTGTCCTGGCACATTGCACCCTTTGCAACCCTTATGAAGTTCTTGGTCAATTTCTTTGGAAAACTAGGAGGCATAGAGAGGCAATTTTGTCCTAGCAGTCACCCCAGAATATTTAGGCATGTACGTTTTGGACCAAGTATTGGCCTTCAAGATGACCTCAGGAGTATCAAGTTTATAGGTGATCTTTTTTCTATTGCTTTCCTCACTACAAATGCACATGGGAAGTAAATGAACCTTTTTCACGTCATTTTGCAAAAAAAAATAAAAAATGTCAAAATGCAGAATTTCTCCATTAATTCACGTGCGAAAAAACATTGCTCATCACTACAAATAACTTACAATTGCATTTTCTTTGCAGAGACCCTAATTTAAATCTTTTTGATCCTCCCCATTACCATTGTGGTGTTGCTTGATCTTTGATCTGTGTTGCCATTTATACTTTGGGGTGGAATCGACTAAAGAGCCATTGAGTTTCTAGACCTGAAGGAAACAAAATGAACAAATGGCGAGCATGGCACTGAATAATTTGTTTAAGAACTACACTTTTTATGTCAGTTTTATGTTTGTGAAACATCTTATTCAGCTCGCGGCAGCATTACAGTCCCTCTATGTTAATTATCCATCCCATTTCTACTAGAGGCAACATATGCACTGCCAGGATCTGGCTCCCAACGCAAGATATGGAGGCCACGGCCGTTATTCCTCTTTCCCATCTGAAGATTTCTGAGCATCTGGACTCCTTCTAATGGAGCCGGGGAAATTGCCCAACGTGGGACCGTCAGACATTAAAGCCAAGGCAGGCGTGAGCCGCATGAAAGTGACTGCTCTCCGGAGATGCCGCTCTTTATTCTGCGCTCCAATATTCTGTACATATAAAAGGGAAACTTGTTAGAGGTTATATGATTCCACAGAAATGAGTGAATTAACATTTCTTTTACAGAACTTATAAGGTATAAAGAGACTCATCTGCTCCTCTTGGGTTTGGCATCTAATGATCCTGTAGGAACAGATTGTTCCTTTAGTGTTGTTTGTGTCGGTATAACTGCGTCCGCCTCCCCCCAAGAGTATAACCCCCCAAACTCCACACAACAGAGACCCTGCACACATTCCAAAATCTGGAAACCCTGCACAAAACACGATTATTACTTGTATTGCACTTGAAGTGAAACATTGTCCTCGATTCCCCCCTTTTTTATGTTGGACAGATATATTTTAGTTCCCCAATTTCACTTTCATCCCTAGAAACCATCCACCAAAGGTCACTTCAGCCTATTGAATTTGGAGCTGTCAACCACATCCTATGAAAGGTAATTAGAGTCTTCTACTCCAACCCATTCCTTAAAGAGGTGGGTCACCTTTTTAAGTTAACTTTTAGTATGTTATAGAATGGCCAATTTAAGCAGCTTTTCAATTGGTCTTCATTATTTATTGTTTTATAGTTCTATAGTTATTTGCCTGTTTCTTCTGACTCTTTCCAGCTTTCAATTGGGATGTCACAGACTTCATCTAAAAAACAAATGCTCTGTAAGGCTACAAATGTATTGTAATTATTTTTTATTCCTCATCTTTCTATTCAGGCCTCTCCTATGGTTGCTAGGGTGAACCCGATGGCTGAAATTGCAAACTGGTAGCTTCAGAATAAAAAGCTAAATAACTCAAAAACCACAAATAATAAAAAATGAAAACCAATTGCAAATTGTCTCAGAATATCCCTCTCTACATCATACTGACTCACAGGATGATTTGCAGGTTAGGGGATGAGTAACGTATGTGTTACCTTTCTACCCCTCATCAAAACAGTGGTGTATTCCTAGGGCAGAACCAGTTCTCTGTATTCCATTTTGGACAGGTTCAGGATGGGCTCTCTGCTAATATAACATATACTTAAACATATTATATATAGTTAAAGCCTTCTGGGAACCATAGTCCAAAAACAGGGTAGTTTTATTCTTAAAGGGGAAATCTTGTGAAAATGTAAATTTCATATAGGATATTTTCTAAATATAATATATTAAAACGTCTAACTCATTTCTTAATCTCCAGAAATCCTGTCTCTCTACATGCAGGTTTTGTGCCAAAGTCAGTTAGTTTGTATGATTACATTTGTGCTGGAGTCAGTTATTTGCATAAGTTCTAATACATCTGCTAGGAAAATGGGCCCCATTAAAAGATATCTTGGATCTTACAGTCAATCAAAAACTGGCACCCAGCTCCTACAAAAAGTGAGAATGAAGAGAAACAGATAATGGAGAGGAATAGTGAATATAAACTTGATTAAATCAGAGATAGTACAGGATTTTTAAATGATTATATTTAGAAAGTTTATTATTTCAGTATGCTGAAGCTTATATAACATTCTCATTGAAAACAATAATGCTCAATATAAAGGGCTTCAAGCTGCTGGATATGATTTCAGATCTGTTGGCCTTGGCTCTGACATTACTTGTGCTTCCAGACATGAACAAAGATTTGACACCGGTGACAACATCATCAAATAAATTGTCTGTCCTTCACATTCTATTTATGGAGTATATTAATGCAGAAAATATTGGATCCACATCCACATCTGTGTTCTGCTGACAGATGCGTGAATCAAGGAGGAAAAAGCCTCAGTGGAATCTGGATGGGTGAAGGATCTGAACATGTTTCAGGATATATGATAGATCTGTTATGTGAATATGAGAAGATTGTGTAAGGAAGCCTCACCCTGGTGGTCTAGTGGGCAGCGGGGTCCACCGCCGCATCCTAGGCGTGGAAGTCCGCTGCGCTGTTCCCTTCTCTCCTGTGCCGGCTTCCTCTAAGGTGCACGCCACGTGCACATCCATCTTTTAAAGGCTCAGTGCGCTGGCGTGTGACGTCATTGCGCAATGGCACCAAATTCAAATAGTTTAAAAGGGGAATTTAGATTTCAGCACACTACCCGTTGTTAGGTTTTATTAGTAAGTTCTTGGGTGTTATCCTGAGCAATTCCTGTATGATTCTACTGTGTTTGACCCTTGCCTGCCTGCTTACTACTCTGACCGCTCCAATCCTGACCTTGCCTGTCTGTGACTACACTGATCTCTCCAATCCTGAACCTTTGCCTGTCCTCCGACTATTCTATGATCTCTAATCCTGATTCTGGCCTGTCTGACTATTCTAACTGCTTGTGCTGGCCCGGCCTGCTTGTTCCTGGTGGTGTTCTTCCTTCCAGTATCCTGGTGAGAAGATCGTGCCCATTTGCTAGTCCAGAACCGTTAACTTTGCTCCTCGCTCTGTTAAGACCTGGCAGCATCCAATTAGCCGAGGGCTCCTCCCGAGGTGAAAGGCGGCGGTTAAAGGCAGAAGTGACCAAGACCAGGGAGCTTAGCTTGGGTTCTGGATATAGGGTGCCGAACGTGACAATTGGGACATGTTCATGTACACTATATGGTCAAAGTATATAGACCCGCCCCACAATATCATTTCTGACATAAAAGTATTAACATGAAATTGCCCCTCCCTTTGGCATGGGATTAGTTAGGGATTTATTTGGGTGGGATGTCTACTAACTCCCTTAGAAACTCCTGCAAACACAGCTTGAAGGTCAAAAGACTTATTTGCTGTCCTAGATGTTCTTGAAATGGTATGTATGGTTTCATATACATTATATGGCTAAATTTACGGGAACCCTTGACTGTCCATCATCCCATTCCCAAACAAAGGTCCCTCCCTTTGCTGCTATAACAGCCCTTACTCTGCTGGGAAGGTTCCCACTAGATGTTGGAACATTGTTGTAGGGAGTTGCTTCCATTTAGCAGCAAGAGCGTTAGTGAGGTTGGGCACTCATGTTGGGGATCAGGATCATGGTTAGGGCTCTAGTTCATCCCACAAAGGTTCAGTTTGGATGAGGTCAGGACTCTGTGCAGTCAGGTTCTTCCCATCTCAGCAAACCCATTATGTAGGACCCTGTGCATGGGGGTATTATTATGCTGAAAAAAAGGACCTTCCCCAAATGGAAATTTAAGAATGTTAATTTACTGTAATGGTGTTTGGAACCAGAGGGTCAATGATGGAGAACAGCTCCAGTCCATTATTCTCCTCCAGCAAACTTTACTTTCACTGTTCTGCATCCGGTCAACTTTTTCTGGCATCTCCAAAACCCAGGCTCATCTGCCACATAGCAAAATTATTACTTAAAGTGACACATTCTCAATGTTCCCATGTCCACTGGAAGTGACCATAAACACCTCAGGTTCTTGTGTTGACTGGCGACAGTCTGAAACTCAGCAGTGAATTTTTGAAGGACAAATCATTTTTAGAAGGACCATCTGTTAATTTTAGCTTTCAATATGCCCAAATGCCTTTCATGGTAGTGTGTTTCAAGCTATAATGCATTTTAAGACAATTTACAATTAGACTTTATATATTTTGTTGTTTTGTATTGTTTTAGTATTAGCAACCAACTGAAAAGACAAACTAGAGATGAATAGGAGGAGAGCTGAATAGAACAATAAAGGAATAAAAAACAATAATATTAATCAAGCCTCACAATCAATCCTTCTGGTTTCAATGGACATGGCTAGAAAACTCCTAAACAATTATTATATTTTTGACCCAGAATCAAGAGCAAAAATAATTGAAAATCTTCCAAAAACAGACCATCTGAAAGAGCAAGATGTTTATAATTTTTCAGTGCAAGATACAGAAGGTTAATATAATGAGGATCTTGCCATTACATAAACAAAGCACTGGCTATGTGATCTAGTCCATGTTTATAAAAAAGTTCATGTGTTTTTTTGAGTAAAATGGTCAGTTGTTTTGTTACATTAGGTTCAATAAAGCTGAATAAAGCTGCTACACCTGGCTCCCAGGCTGATAAACCCATTGGGTTAGTAAGAGACTCTTTACACAAGTATTTGCACAAGTTCACTATGACTGGTGGGAATGATTTGGAGCCTAGTAACTGATACATAGGGTTCATGTAATGAGCTAGATTAGCTGGACATTTGCTTATGCAACTACAATGTGCAAAGTGCAGTCTGGGAAACAATTTGCCGTTTTTTTTTACCCAAAATGCAACATTTTGTTTGTTATTGGAGCCATGAGAATGAGTTGGACAAAATCATTGTGACATCATGTGCACAATTCAAAGACTAAAACTGTATGGGGCAGATTCACTAAAGGGCAAAGTGGCTAACGCTTGCAACTTTTCGACAGTATTGCCCTCTGCAGGGACATCGCCAATTCACTAACAGGCACAGGCGGCAATTTGCTAGCGAAAGGGACCATCGCTAGCGTTCATTCACACTCTCAGGAAACTTTTCGCTCTGGCGAATTAACGTCACTCTCCAAATTCGCCACCTCAGATCAGACGAAGTGCTAAAAAAAATCTAGCTCTTCCTCAATCCTCACTTACATCATATCCCGTGGGCTGAAAATGCATTAAAGTTCAAAAAATGCTGGCGACTTTTCATATTTTAAGCGGGATTGGCTGCGAAAGTCCTAACTTACTTTTTTGGGTAAACAGTTTTCTCCAGACATTTCACAACATGTGGAACATTCATTTTACAGTGGGCTCATGTGTAGGGCATTATATTAACTCTCTTGTCTTTATTAAGGTTCCCTGGACTTGTTTAATAAAAAGTGGTAACTTCAAGCATTTGCACCAACATTTTTAATAACTTTAAATTACCCGCCGTGTGCAAATTGAGCTAAGCGCAAGATCACTCGTAAATTTTTGCTAGGCACAAACGAACGATAGCGCATTTTCGGTATGTAATGATGCAACAGTGCGACAATTCGCCCTTTAGTGAATCTGCCCCTATATGTGAAGAGATTGGATATAAGTGGCCAAAATCACATGATTTGCTCATTGACCAACAAGGGATCTGGGGTGTTTTTTGCCTTTTGGGTGCTGCCACCTCAAGGGCCCCCACCCCAGTCTTGAGCTTCTCCAGGAACAATACCGGAATAGCTTAAAAAGGCCTGGCAATAATGCAATAAAATGTATGTGTTTTTCAAACATTAGTCCTTCCTTTTTACAGACTCAGCTCATAATTTACCTGAAACATAAAAATAAAGGTTTGTCTCCAATGCATTTGGCTCAAGAAAAATGTTTTACAGGGTTACGAAGATTTTACGGTGAAGTCCAGATTATATATATATATATATATTAGTGATGTGCGGGTTGGGAATGTGCCCGTTTCGCCGCCGTTAAATACATTTTTGAATTTGCAGCAAAAGGTTTTTCGCCGCCGGCGATGGTTCTGCCAATTTAGATGAAAATTTGCGAAATTCCCTAAATTTGTGGCGAAGCGATACAGCACAAATTCGCCCATCATTAATCACTAATATAGCTATACAGTACAGTATTTGATAAAAATTCAACATAATTATGAAAACTCTACTTTTCTTGTTGTGTCTCTAGTTTCAGATTTACATTTAATCTTCTGATTACCTACAAGATCTGAGTCATAACAGCTGCTGTCAAGCCTTTTCTTTGGCCTCTCTATCATGAAAATTGTCTCTTATTTAGAGCTGAATGTATGAAATTAAGAGCCTAATTTCAAACATAAAAGGTTTAACGTGTTTTATCAGCTTTAAGTGGGGTGAGTTAGTCCTAGTTGAGGGGGGCAGTCTCAAAGAATGACTGATATGCCACTTTATGGCTCTCTCTTCCATTATATGTTTAAATGCTGTATTTGGATTAGTAGCAATGCCATGTGTATTTGTAATGGGAAAGCTGTGTATGTTCAATTAGCTGAAAGTTAAAAGCTTTATGGAAATGATGCTTCACCTTTAAGTTAACTCTTAATAGGTTATAAAATGGTTAATTCTCAGCAACTTTTCATTTTTCAATCTCTTACAGTTTTTAATTGTTTGCCTTCTTTTTCTGACTCAAATGGGGGTCAGCGACCCCATCTAAAAAACAAATGTGAGGCTACAAATGTATTCTTATTGCTACTTTTTATTCCTCATCTTTCTATTCAGGCCTCTCCTATTCATATTCCAGTCTCGTATTCATTATCAATGAGGAATAAAAAGTAGCAATAACAATACATTTGTAGCCTTAATATGTTATAGAATGGCTAATTCTCAGCATCTTTTGAATTGGTCTTCTTTTTTTATCTATTATAGTTAGATAACTATAGGTTTTGTAATTATTTGCCTTCCTCTTTTGACTTTGTCCAGCTTTGATATGGGGTCACTGACCCCATCTTAAAATCACATTCTCTGTAACGATACAAATGTATTGTTATTGCTACTTTTTATTCCTCATCTTTCTATTCAGGCCTCTCCTATTCATATTCCAGTCTCTTATTCAAATCAATACATGATTACTAGGGGAATTTGTACTCAACTCAACTCAAAAACCACAAATAATAAAAAATGAATACTCCATATTCCAGTCTCGTAAATTGTCTCAGAATATCACTCACTACATTTTTCTAAAAGTTAATTTAAAAGTGAACAATCCCTTTAAGAGGGAGCTTTAAGGCAGGGGTGAAAATAGAATGGTCAAGGTTTATAATTTTATTGCTTTATTCCAAAGGCAGCAGATAATTAAGACTAAATAGGAAGCCAAGATTGGAATTTCCAGAATTCAGAAATAATTAAAAGTCGAGGTTCTTCTGTATAGAGGACAAGTCTGGTGATGTGTTAAAAGGGCATTATATACTAGGGATGCACCGAATCCACTTTTTTGGATTTGGCCGAACCCCTGAATCCTTTGCGAAAGATTCGGCCGAATACTGAACCGAATCTGAACTCTAATTTGCACATGCAAATTAGAGGTGGGAAGGGGAAAACAATTTTTACTTCCTTGTTTTGTGACAAAAAGTCACGTGATTTCCCTCCCCACCCCTAATTTGCATATGCAAATTAGGATTCGGATTTGGTTTGGCCAGGCAGAAGGATTCGGCCGAATCCGAATCCTGCTTAAAAAGGCCGAATCCTAGCCGAATCCTGAACCGAATCCTGGATTCGGTGCATCCCTATCACATACTGTATATGTGTTCAACAGTCAAATAAATTGTGTTGAAAATATATTTTACCTATTAAATATAGATATCTTATAGTTTCTTGGAAGCTATTGACTACCTAAACTGAGGCTATTTAATTTAATTGCTCCTCCAAATAAATGCAAATAATAGCAACTGCTTTAGTTTCACTAATGATATCCAATGATGAGCCCCTAAGAGGAAGCCTTAGATGATTCAAGGTATGAAATGTAGAAATGTTTCCCAGTAAAGAGAATAGTAAATATCATATACCAGACTTATTCCAAACCCGAATCTGCATGTTCACATTTTTGTTTTTTTGTCACACGACGGTTCAGATTCAGTTCTGATGAACATTTGGACTCCGCAAAATTCGAATCTTGCAAAAAGTGCTAGGATCTGCCTCAGAATCTTTAAAAAGTCCATTTACAAATATATTGGACTGGGGTCTAACCAGTTCAAAATTGGATCCATGCAGTGGTGTCATTGGAAGTGGTGTCATTGGACCCCACAAAAAAAAAAACGCTTTAGGAGCCCATAATGGTGAGAAAACCTCTAATGAAAAAGATGTTGCAATTGCACAAAGCGTTGGACTGGGGTGTCTGAGGCCCATCAGATTTTGACCTTATGACCCACCTCCCAATGTGCCAGAGACCCATAGCACAATATGTCCCCTGGTCACCCCCACCTCTTTTAACTCTTCCTCAGTTATTGAGATCAGGGGAGAGGAGGAAGGCAAGGGTTTCTAGAGTCCACATGAAGCGGTCTTGGGTTGGTGGGGCTGATGAGGTCAGGAGCCTGCCAGGTGTTTTTCAGGTGTTCCACCGGCCCAGTCTGATCCTAATTGCACATCTTTTAGAGCTGAGCCATAGACAGTGAATAATGAGGTTTTATGAAAGTTTAGCCTCCCAAAAGACTGAAACTGATAAATATTCTCCAATGGAAAACTTTTTATTGATGGTCCCTCAAACAAACAATTCTCTCACATCCAATGGCCTAGCAGTTAACAGGGATGTTCCCTATATTGTTATGCCCCTGGGTGCTCTACAATCCCATCTTGAGTTGATTGTGACTATTATTGGTCAAATACAATCTGGATTTAGGATATTCAATCCCATTTTGAGTTGATTGTGACTATTATTGGTCAAATACAATCTGGATTTAGGATATTCAATCCCATCTTGAGTTGATTGTGACTATTATTGGTCACCTACAATCTGGATTTAGGATATTCAACCAGTCAGTACACTTCCCTAGTGGATAGAGATCCAGTACAGTGGGATTCTATGGACCGGCTGAATATCCTGATTCCAGATTGCATGTACAGTATTCATATTGAAAAGCAGGTTCTGTTTGTGGGCTGTTTGTATTATCTTCCCTTCTGGTTCTGACTGCTGAAACAATGTTACAAGCCAGCTCCTCAAATATATAAGAACTATCTATTATTGAATTCATTTATTTATTAAAAATGGGAGATGGCTTTGCTGTATTTTGGAGTTTTCTTGTTAAGGGGAATCCAGATAATAGATCCCATACTGGTACAACTTTATATTTGCAAACAGTAAATGTAAGCCCATTGGTATTTTTAATGAAGTTATATTGTGAATTTTGATTAGCTTTACATTTTCTTGGGTTGAGTTACCCTTTAGTCCCGGTGTTCATTAGCATTCCTATAACCAGTACATCTACAACATCATAAACAATATTACAAAGTAAACAAGCATTACCTTGCGGTAGGTGCCTATAATGATCCACTAAACAATATCATTTAATTGCATAACGAGGGAATGATACACAGGAGACCAGATTCAATTGGGTGTGAAAATTCTCTACATGAGTCACTGTAGGAGAAGAAATTGTTCTTGTCGATTTGTTGTAGCTTATGTTTTGCAGTCACGTCAATCATTTGAATCACAAAAGGTAGATATAAACAAATAAATGGAAAATTGCCCAGAATGCATTACCTACTGGTGGTGCTGTTGTATTAGCAGGAAACACCAATGGCAGTGGGTGGTGCAACCAAGCAGTTGATTGGAGAGGAACAACCAGGAATTTGGAGTCTAGGGTTACCACCTGTCAGGTTTTGGCCTGGACGGGCTGTCCAGTTCAAACTACATACACGGTTTTCCAAAGAAGGAAATTGACCAATCACCAATCATAATGTCACAGCCCCACCCCCAACATCACTAGTCCCACCCTTGGCATCAGCAGTCACACGTCTGACTTCAGCCGCCATGTCTGTAGTCCTTAGAATGGAAAGGTGGCAATCCTATTGGAGACCCAAGAGAAGAGATGGAGTGAGGAGCAGAGGAATGTTATGAGAAGGAGCTTCTTTATTGAAAGTCATGATAAAGAATTATTATTATTATTAAAATGTATTTTTAGAGTGCCAACATATTGCACAGCAATAAAGGAGGGGCCTGTTTACTCCTAGATTAGAGAAGGCGGGGTCTTGCACCAATTGGGAGGCCAATAAGTAGCAGGTTACAGTAGTCTAGTCGGGATAGGATGACAGGCTCCATGGGAGTCTTACCTAAATTTCACTTAGTTCCAGCAGGTTTAAGTCCCACAATTTCTTTTTGCTCCTAGAAGTCTGTTCCTGTACCCCGTCCACGTTATTCAAGTTGGGAATTATATAAAGGTTAGATGGAATCAGACCAGAAGAAACGCAGTGATTTGCTGCAGATTATAATTTTGATATTTTAAAAGGATAATCTGCAGCAAAGCACTGCTTTCTTCTGGTCTAATTCCACCTAACCTTTATGAGAGTCTTAGTTGTTGGCTGCAACAGAAAGGGATGGATTTTGGCAATATTGCATAAAAAGAAAGTGCTGAGTTGACAGGGTTAATGGGCATCAGCAAAAATAGTAAAGGGTGAATAGGAACAGGTTGAGGTGGAAAGTTTATCAGATAAGTGTTTGGTTGAGTTTGAGGTGGGACTGGTCCAACTTAAAGTCAAATTAGTAGATGAGGTCCCCAAAGACAGAATGAATAGAGAGAACAACAACAGACCAAGTAGAGAACCTTGTAGCTCCTCTACATTAATTGGAACTGGGAATGAGATTCTACAGATATATAGCATTGTAAAGATATCCTGTAAATGATATTCTTATAACCCGTCCTTTGTGATGTCATCAGTTATAATTGGTGCTCAACTACTCATTCATGCAATCTGTGTCACATGACTCGATGAAATTTAAGAAATAATCTATTCTTTGTTGTAAAATATACAATAGTCCTCTGGCCACACGCCTTTATATTGTCGGGACTTCTCTGTGACTAATAATATCCTTATAATTCACAACGGGGGTACAAAATGCCTATATATACAGTATATTAGATATATAAACTAGTGGTATTTAAGTTTATGCAATCTGTAAAAGCAGCTACACAATATATCATATGATCATTCACAAATAAAGAATAAAAAAACACATGATCCTTATTATTAATAATAATAATAATAATAATAATAATATACATTTGTCCAGGGAATGGTTCAAGTGATTAAAAGCAATTTCGTTTTGAATGGTTGTTACAAACCATGAGACATTAATGTATATATATATATATATATATATATATATATATATATATATATATATATATATATAAATAAAAGGTGACACAACTGATGCAGAATGAAGATTTTAAAAAAAAAATTCCTCCGTAAAATGTGCACATTCTTTTATGCAGGTTTTTAATAATTTATTTCTCAATGAGACAGTTTTATTGAGTCTGGGATTATTATTGCCTAAGAATTCAAGAAAATTATATTGTAAGTTCTCAAGATCAAATAAATATTAAGAACTGACTGTTTCAGTCATGTGGAGCCCATCTTTCCCCTATGTTTGATTCCCATTTTTCCTTGTTGCTCCACTATTTTCTTATTGGTTGTATGAATCTGCAAGGTGAAGATTCTCGAAAATGAACACAAAGCACTTTGCTTCTTATTTGGCAACAAGTGCAGAGTGCAGCCCCTGCCACAGGTTTCAATTGCTCTAACTGAGTCCTACCTTTTGTATAATAACAATGTCTTCTTCTTCAAAGTCTAGGGTGATATTTCCTGAGTCCTGGCAAAGATCTAGTAACATCTCATATTGGCTTAACCTCAATTGTCCTGCCCTATGGTCAGTCTGAGTGGGTTTATATTATTACAAGATTAACTGAAAGAAAGGATAGGAGAGGTCTAGATTCTTCACTTGGATCTTCTCATGGAAGAGGGCGAAAGGGTATCCAGAATATGAAGTTAGGCAAGCCCCAGTAAAGTCTGAGTAGATGAAGGAAATTCCAATGAGTAAGAAAAGTGAGAATGAGACCTCCTTGCACAGTAGATAAATGAGGCTCAGTGACTGAGGAGAAGAAACAATGGGTAAGAACCTCAGTAAAATAAGGAGACCAATTAATGAGAAAGAGCCAGAGTGAGAGCTACTTGCCAAGTAAAATAAGGAGACCAATTAATAAAGACGAGCCAGACTAACAGATACTTGTGAATGAGGTAGAGCCAGCTAGAGAGCTACAGTTCTTCCCCAGTAGAAGTAGGAGACCCAATGAGTGAGGTAGAACCAGACTGAAAGCTACTTCCCAATAGAAGTAGGAGATTGATGGGTAAATTTATCAAAGAGTGAAGTTCTGCCACTAGAGTGAAATTCCGCAGCTCTCAATTCATTTCTATGGGATTTTGAAAGGCGTATTTATCAATGGGTGAAAGTGAAAGTTCACTCTTTGATAAATACACCTATAAAAATCCCATAGAAATGAATGGAGAGTGGCGGAATTTCACTCTAGTGGCGGAACTTCACTATTAACTTCACTCTTTGATAAATATACCCAGTGTCGGACTGGCCCGGCGGATACCGGGAAAATACCCGGTGGGCCCCGACCCTAGTGGGCCCCCGCCGGGCCAGTCCCCCTCTCCCAAACAGTTTTTAAAAAAATAATTAAAAAAATGTCAGGGCATCGCAGCACCGTTTGCACATGCGCGCCGTTTCCGTTTCCGTTTGCGCATGCGCGAGGCGCCGCCTGGGCAATTATGCAGAGCGGCGATTCGCCTAACAAGTAGGTAGCGGGGGCCAGAGGGGGGCCCTGGACACCAGTCCCGGTGGGCCCCGGCCCCCCAGTCCGACCCTGTATATACCCCTGAGTGAGTGAAAAATGTAGAGCCAGCTGGACTGCTACTTTTCCAGTAGAAAAAAAGACAGAAGAGTGAGTGAAGTAGAGCCAAACTATTAAGAGCTACTTTTCAGTAATGTAATATATCTAAATCTAATACATAATCTGAGAGTAAGGGTCTGGGGTGTAACCTGTAAATTGCCATATAGCAGGGGAGTTTCCACTTAATAGTTTGACAACAAATACAATCATTTAAAATACAATACAGCTTTAGAAAGTATCACAATAACCGAGAGACAGCCCCAAATCATCTACTGCCTTTCCATCTTCTGCATTAGAATCCCTTCTAGCTGTATAATTGTTATGGTTAAGCACCTTGGCACAAATATGTGTGTTGCACCAGTTTGTTTCATAGGCATATATTGCCATGCGTCACCAAGGCAACACTGAGCACTCCGTAATTTTTAGAATTATGGAAGGATGTTAATGGCACTGTACCTGGAATGAAGAATAAGAATGCCTGATAGAACGGTGCAGAGAGTAAATGCCCATTTCCATCAAACCCGTGATTATGAACTGCTCACTCCATTGGATGAAACATGTGGTTATTTTAATTCTGGACTGCAAAGTACTCTATGTCAGAATAATTGAGAGAAATATAGTGTCTTATTCAAATTGTAAGTGTAGAAGAACTTCAGTTCCCTGGAACATACCAATGAAAGTGTCCAAAATGTCAACCGTCTTTTAGTTGCTAGGGTCCCTCTCACCGTAGGAATCATGAATTGAAAGGCAGCCATGAAAATGAGTGAGAGTGGGCCTGAATATAGACAAATAGGAAGGCTAGAAATCTAACTTCATTATGAATCTGCTCTGCTGTTAGCAGGGTCACTGACCATAGCTACAAGATAAAGTCCTTTCTGTATTTGTTACATACATTGAAATAGTGAGGTTTCACTGAATGAGGCCAATGTCAATTGGGTAAAGTACATTTAAAATATGATTGTCCTGTAATATTTTCTCTTAATCTCCTCCAGGGTGACAAGTCGATTCCGGAGAACTCAGAAATGTGCACGCGTTTTCAAGTGAGCTGCTAGAGGCATGAATGCCCTTGTTCTAAAAAAAAAATCTCTGATAGGGGTCTTCAACCTGCCAAAAATTGCCTGCTGAGGATGATGGGAGTTTTTGGTCAATGTCTTTGGAGAATTAGGAGGACCTAGGGTTTAGATGTATTCAGAGCCAGTGGCCAAATTAAGATGCAGATTAATCTTCTGATGCAAATCCCACCAGATCTGTGTAAATCTGGTTCCTTTTAATTTGTGCTTGGAGGTGGAAGCTTTAAACCCAGTTTCCCTGTCCCAAACAAGTTTGTTGTCCCTCCTATAATATCTAGTGGAAGTTCATAAAGCCAACATGACAGAACAATCTCTCCATGTATGATAACAGCATGATGCCTGATATTCACATTGGTCAGTTCTCTTGCATCTGTAAATAATCTTTAGCAGGCCGCATTAATTCTTAATTCTTAATTATATATATTTGTTGATTTTAGCAATGACCTTCCTTCCTTTTTCTGTTAAAGAGATACTGTCATGGGGAAAAAAATCTTTTTCAAAATGAATCAGTTAATAGTGCTGCTCCAGCAGAATTCTGCACTGAAATCCATTTCTCAAAAGAGCAAACAGATTTTTTTTATATTCAATTTTGAAATCTGACATGGGGCTAGACATTTTGTCAATTTCCCAGCTGCCCCTGGTCATGTGACTTGTGCCTGCACTTTAGGAGAGAAATGCTTTCTGGCAGGCTGCTGTTTTTCCTTCTCAATGTAACTGAATGTGTCTCAGTGAGACATGGGTTTTTACTATTGAGTGTTGTTCTTAGATCTACCAGGCAGCTGTTATCTTGTGTTAGGGAGCTGCTATCTGGTTACCTTCCCATTGTTCTTTTGTTTGGCTGCTGGGGGGGAAGGGAGGGGGTGATAATCACTCCAACTTGCAGTACAGCAGTAAAGAGTGATTGAAGTTTATCAGAGCACAAGTCACATGACATGGGGCAGCTGGGAAATTGACAAAATGTCTAGCCCCATGTCAGATTTCAAAATTGAATATAAAAAAAATCTGTTTGCTCTTTTGAGAAATGGATTTCAGTGCAGAATTCTGCTGGAGCAGCACTATTAACTGATTCATTTTGAAAAAAAAAAAATTCCCATGACAGTATCCCTTTAAACCAAAGCCAACATGTACAACAACTGTATGAGTTAAACTAGAGACACCGTCAAGAACATCAACTTTACTGCACCTAAAAGCAATTTCAGAAGCCGATATCTCCAATTCCTGAACAGAATAAGTTTAGGACTTTAGGTTTGTGTCCCTAAACATGGATTACTCATACCATCACATGTAAATACACACATGATTTACATGTTTCTGTATCATTTGAGCATTTGCACTGCTCTCAAGATAAGTTATGGCATTTGTACATACACAGCTTGGTAAAATGAATCATTCCATTACAGATAACTGTGTCTAATCAGAATTATATGAGGTGATCTCATGCAAGATTCCAGATTCCGACGGCTTGAAAATGTCATTTGGGCACAAGAAAATGTCAGTTAAATAACAGAAAAATTACATTTTCTTCTCAAGTGAAGTAACAATGGAGTGGGAGGTATCAGTTCTACTTGATAAACTTTTTCTCAGGTTTTGCATAATATATTAACAAATACAAACAAACAAATACAAAAAATATTGTAGAAATGATACCTATATTGGCTAACAAGAAAAGTACATTGCAAGCTTTTGGAGCACCAAGGCTCAAATTAGGTGGTCGTTTATGAGACAAGAATGGTATTTCCGGGAATATTTGTTTTAGTCGGGTATCTGTATGGAGCATGGGTTGCAGGTCTCTGGCTTTTTTTCTAATAATGTTCAGTTGTGGGTTGTAGGTAACTACAATAGGTCCTGTTGTTTCTTTGTAATCCAACAGTCTCATTACAGTTCCTCCAAATTTTGAAAATTGTTTGCCCAAAGGAACTCTGTTGCCTCACCTCTGAAGCACAAAACATTGAGAGGAGCAATTCTCCAGCCTATCCTTCAGAGTCCAGACAAATGCAAATATTTTGGATCCACGATCTGTTTCAGGCATCAGTTGGTGGCTCAATCATACAGTGATCTGGTTTTACCAAATCCAGAAGAAGGTATCATGTAGAAGAAGGTTCACTGGAGAGCAGTATTTTCAAGTGATTTTATTCAAGTTGCAAGCACAACATGTTTCGGACCTCAAGGGTCCTTCCTCTGGTGCAGTATACAACAAACGGTGTAATTTGACCTTTTAAAGGCTAACCCCCACATTCCAATTACAATCATGTGACCTCCCAGGTGTATACATCAGTTCCATTAACAGGCCAGATGTATAAGGTTACAAGAAACAAACATAAAGGAAACTACAAAAAATTCTATCCTTAGAACTGACCATTATGTAATGCTACTTATTCATAATTTCAAAATCGTTTCAATCAGTGTAAAGTATCATACCATCTGGTTACAGTAGTCCATTTGTAGAAGTCCATACATAGTATCGAAAACCAGAAGTGATGGTAATCTGAAAAGGTAATATGAAACAAATGTTCTATAAGAAACATTTTAAACTCCAAGCTTCATTCATTCCTTTGGGTTCAATTGTATTCAATAAATCAATCCATCTTGCTTCTTGTTGCAATAATAACAATTTTCTATTACCACCTCTAGTGGGCATGTTTACTTTTTGTAAGACCATCCATTTAGGCTTACAACACTGTGTTTCTCAGTAAAGAAATGTCTACCTACAGGAGTGTGTGTTTTTTTATTATTTGGATCAAAAGAGGTAATAGATCTCTTGTGTTCACCAACCCTAATTTTAACTGTTCGTGCAGTTTGTCCCACATATACTGTAGCTTGCCACATGGGCATTTTAGGGCATATACAACATGGTCTGAATTACACGTCTGGTGCTGTGTTATGGGAATTTTATTCCCTTGATGTGGGTGTGTAATGTAATCACCTTTGATGATAGAACAGTAACCAGGGGGATTCTGTTACAAGCTCTCTTATTGTTAGTATTAGATAGTAACATGTCACGTGATTTAGATAATACATTATCTCTAGTTTGAAGTAGATGACCCCGGTTGTATCCTCTACTCACAAATTTCTCAATCAAAATGTCAGATGCCTCCAAGTATTTTACATCATCTGATGATATTCTTCTGAGCCTTAGAAATTGACCCTTAGGAATGCCCCTGACAGTATTAGGTGTATGGTAACTGTTGTATAGTAAGGTGTTATTTCTTTCTAGTGGTTTCCTATATAGTTCAGTGGTTATTATCCCATTATGGTTATTAATTCTCACATCAAGATAATGTATGCTAGTGGGACTATACTCCGCTGTAAATTTAACAGTATGATGTTGGGAGTTTAAGAAGGACAAGAGTCCTTCAAGTTCCTGTATGGTGGAATTCCAAATCAAAAAAATATCGTCCACAAACCGAAAATAACATGATATTTTGTTCATATATTGTGGGTTCTTTAATATAAACTTGTTTTCAATAGCATTCATAAAAATATTGGCATAGCTAGGAGCTAAATTACTTCCCATCGCGGTCCCCTGTATTTGTATGTAGTGGCTTTTTTCAAACCGGAAGTAGTTTTTCTTTAGGACGATAGCTACTAAGTCCAATAAAAAATACACTTTGGCATGTGGTATGTTCTCTTCAAGCAGCATCTCTTCAATATAAAGCATACCTTCATCATGGGGCATGGAGATATATAATGACTGAACATCAATGCTGCAGAGAATTCCATTAGGATTGATCTTTCCCAAATTGGACAGTCTAATCAAAAAATCTTTGGTGTCTTTTAAGCATTGGGGTATTTTTAACACAATATCTTGTAAGTAAGTATCTACATATTTTGATAATGGTTGTAAGACGGAACCCATCCCAGAGACAATTGGCCGCCTTCAGAATCCTTCAGAGTCTCAGTAAGAGGCATGTCCAAACAGGTTCACACTTCAGGTAATGATGAGATGAACATAAGCGAGAATCAAGCGCACAATGTTCTCAGTTAGATGCTACATCTTCAAAAAGTTTCTCTGTCTCAGGTTTTAGGATCATAAATAGTGGACAAGTGGACAAAAAGGACTATCCTGTGCCCATTTCACCTCCCCAAAGTTGTATTATCAAGTTACAACAACTAAAGCTGGCCATAGACGCAAAGATCTGATCGTACGAAACGAGGATTCGTAAGATTTTCGGACCGTGTGTGGAGAGTCCCGACATTTTTCGTCCGATGTAGATCGGTCGTTTGGTCGATCGGACAGGTTAAAAGATTTCTGTCGGCTGCGAGTACTATCTCTGCGTGTATTGCCGATTGTACGATTTTCAGAGTGACTGTCACCAGTTTTCGTACGATTGCTGTCAGGGGCAGAACATTGACTGATCTGTTCTTTTGTACTTTATTTGATCGGAATGGTTAGTGGCAGATCGGTAGATGGGAAAGTCTGATCGTACGATAATTTGTACAATCGGATCTTTGCGTCTATGGCCAGCTTAATATCATGCTGTAAGAGACTACAATGTGCATTACAGAACATTAGTAAGGGGGATATAACCATATGATGCTCCATTGTCAAACTGGGGTGCCCACCAGAAAACTTTAGATCATAGGCCCATTCTCCAAGATATTTTTCATTTTTCTTAGATATTATCAGATATCCTTCCCTCCATTTTGTTCTCATAAAAAATACCTTGTGAAAGAGAATAAAATTCTCTGTATGCATATTCCCCCCGGAGGCCCCCTAACTTGGATGGAGTCTGTTCTCAATCTTACCTTGGTCACTAGTGATGGGCAAATCGATCCCATTTCGCTTCAGCGAACAATTCGCAAAATGTCGAAAACTTGAGAAACACATTGAAGTCAATTGGCATCAAAATCATTTTGACGTGCAACAATTTTTGCGGGCAATTTTTGTCGCAGTTTCACGAAAGCATTCAGGGGCGTCGAAATGCGGGAAATCGCCGCAAATACATGCCTGGCAAATTTATTCGCCCCTCACTATTGGTCACTAGCACCCTGGCCTTGAGGGCAGAAACACCTGCCAGGCTGTAGGAGCAGTTCTTTTTTTCTGTGCTGTGGAGTGATATCTCTATGCTTTCCCACCAGTAATCCCCTTTTATAAGTCAATAAAAACCCTCTTATCTCTTTGTTTGGGGTTCAAACTCTTTGTGAGCTCAGAATCCACAGAGTTTTGCCTTTCAACTTGAGTGATCTCCGGTAACTGAGTTTCAACAACACTTGAATACAGGGCAAATGGTTGGGTGACTAGGGGGGTCCACTGACACCTGTACCCATCGGGGGTTTTCCTGGTACCCTGGGCCAGTCCTACATTGTTATCCTCTATCCCCATGTAATTCTCATTATACAATTCAATTCAATCATTTTTCTTAAGCCATAATAGACTAGATATTTGCATAACCCTAGAGGCTATTGATATGTTATTTACTGTTGACATTACAGCTTCTGTAGTTGGACCAATTTATATTACAATTGTCGGCTCAAATCAGCTAAACATGAGCTCCAAGATGGACTTGATGTGAATGGAGGCATTGGAGCAAAAGAACTAAGACGGCAAATGAATTGTGAGAAAGTAAATGAGAGATGAAGAGAAATTAATTAAACATAAAGGGAAAAACACAAGGTTCATTAATAGTACGTTTTTTGCCTTAGCGATTACCATAAATCATGAATTTCCACAAAAAAAAAAGAAGGATGAAAAATAGAATGTCCCTAAGATGAAGTATCTAGACATTGGTTATGACCCAAATAGATAAAAGAAGTCCTGGTCTTCTATTTCTTCTCATTTTCTTCTATGGCATTGACAAAAGACTAGGTGGTCTGAAATTGTTGCTGCTATCTGGGTCACAGTCACAGACAATTAATTGTTGTGTTTTCGACTGCAAACATTCCTGAAGGACCAGGTGGACACGGCCAGCATGCACCAAATCTTGACATTTTTAGGGTGAGGGCTGCTATTGAATATGGAAAGAATGTGAAAAAGAATACAACTGTGGCAGGCTTAGCAAAAAGATTCTTTAAAGGAGAAGGAAAGCTACTGAAGCATTCTATTATAGCCAATAGATTAGCCACAATAGTGCAAGCTATAAAACTATATTTATTCTGCAGAATGCTTTACCATACCTGATTAAACAACTCTAAAAGCTCTCTGTTTGTTTAATATAGCAGCTGCCACATTAGCTTGGTGTGACATCACTTCCTGCCTGAGTCTCTCCCTGCTCACTCATAGCTCTGGGCTCAGATTACAGCAGAGAAGGGAGGGGAAGAGGAGCAAACTGAGCATGCTCAAGCCCTAGCCCTGGAGGTTTAAGCTGAAAACAGGAAGTGTGATACAGAAGCCCATGAGTACACAATAGAAGGAAAGAAATGTGCTGTTTCTTTTGACAGAGGACTCAGAGCAGCATTACTTTGAGGGGTTACTGTTTTATTTATATAGACCTTTCTGATAAAGCTTACTAGCCTAAACTGACTAAAGTATATGCTCTACGAGTCAAAGGTGGAAGAGGATGAGCAGGTTCCAGTTTCTCTGGCCATGAGATAAGATAAGCAAAGAGTAGAATAGGACCCCAGGCTCACATATTTTTCAGCAAGGATAGACACCGTTCAAAGTCTGGTTCGCTGCTTAGTAACAATAATCATGGATTAACCCTTTCCTTGTCTTTTAAGTGGTGCTTCCTGTCCCACAGAGCTTACATCTGGAAAACACGTTTTTTGCCGTGATGATAAAAATATTAATTTGGGACATTTTTGATAAATCTTTCTCAACGGCTATATGTATTTGATGTTTTATTTACAATTGTTCCCCCGAAACACAGTGCCAAAGCAGAAAGAGACATTATTACCCAGAGGCATCGGGAGGACATGAGTATGCTCAGCCCAACACAGAATTCAGTGGTCACATTGCTTGAAAACATTGCGGGTCTGAGGCAGTGGTTTTGTACGAATGTATAAAAGAATTACAATTTTATTTAATCAGAAGCTGCTGCTCATTTATACTTTGCTGCCACCAACAGGGTCTTTGTGGAATTGCACCTCACTAGGAGATCCCTTCTTTTTTTGGATTATTTTTGGATGCCAACCTTGGTGCAGCCTGATGTGTGGCTCTGGGTTTCCTTGTGTTACACTAAAGCTAAGGGGGCTCATTTACAAAAGCTTTGGTGTTATTTACCAATCTTGCTTTCACATTTAACAATTTCATTTCCCTGCTTGAATGCTTCTTTCCAGCATGTCATTAACCCCTTTATAACATGTAGGCAAATACAAAAGGCCAAGTGAATGATGTGCACACGAAGTCTGATAAGTGCAGCCTGGATAAATGTTATTGCACAATATGAACTACAGCTCCCTGCATGCTGGAACCACTGATAATATGTTGCTGTTTGCTGGGATGTGTAGTCCAGCAAAATATGGGTTAAGTTTGCATCTCTTTTAACCCTGGATATATACAGGGGCCAAGTGTCATTCTGGATCACTGGTTTCTCTGGATTTACTGAGATGTTTGGTCTTATAACATAAAGTATGGCAGAATAGCCCCCCCCCCCCCAATATACAACACAATATCCTTACTGTGTAGGGGGGAACCAGTCATCAATATATTGTTATTAAAAAACTGCAGAAGTAAGAAAGGTAAGAAAGGTAGAATGGAGGGTGGGATGACATCCAACTAAGATATAATTAATCCTTATTGGAAGTAAAACCATCCTATTAGGTTTATTTTATGTTTACATGATTTTCTAGTAGACTTAAGGTATGAAGATCCAAATTATGGAAAGATCCGTTATCCAGAAAACCCCAGGCCCTCAGCATTCTGGATAACAGGTCCCATACCTGTATTATGGGCAGATATTGAGCAACTGAATCAACAGTCTGTTGGTCACCATAAGGGCCCAGACAATGATGGGCTCAGTCAGATATTAATTGAGATCAAATAAAATCGGTTAAGGGTCTCATGGGGTTGTGGATCATCACTTTCCCCCCAAGTACTGAATGCTCCAATGAGCCTGACTGGACCTTCTACTTGGGTGGGTTTGTTTGGTGACCTGGTAAAATGAGCAGATCTTAGTCTTTAAGCCTTAAAGCAGTACTTTTCGGATGTATTTGAGGCTCCAGATTTGTCCAGTCACTCCTCATTTGAAAATAAGTTTAATTTAGACTCTATGGTCACAAGTATGTGGACATTTTTCTCGATTATTGAAAATGACTATTTAAACAACTCCTTTCATTGCAAAATTTAGATTTGATTATATAATCGAATGACATTCCTGACATTTCCATGCTTTCTACTTGTGAAACAGTTTGGGGAAGGCCTTCTCCTGTTTCAGCACAATAATGTCCCCATGCACAAAGCTAGGTCCTACAGAATAGGTTTGCTGAGATGGGAAGAACCTAACCACAACCCAACTGAACCCATGAACCCAACCTCACTAATGCTCTTGTGGCTGAATGGAAGCAACTCCCAGCAACAATGTTACAACATCTAGTGGAACATTCCCAGAAGAGTAGAGCCTGTTATAGCAGCCAGGTGATGGGAGAATTTTTTCACCTTGTTTTGCCGAAAAAATGACGCCCATAGACTTGTATGGCATTGTGCGCCAAAATAATAGACTTTAATGGGCATTGGTGACATTTCGCCGGAGGCAAATTTTTGGCGAAATGGAATGGGTCTAATTCACCCATCCCTAATAGCAGCAAAGGGAGGGCCCTTGGTTTGGGAATGAGATGTTAGACAGTCAGGGGTTCCCATACATTGGGCCATATCATGTACATGAAACTATTCCTATATTAGTTATAATTTAAAAAATATCTAGGAACTTCTTTTGACTTTCAGGTTGGGCTTTCAGGAGTTTTTGTTGAGTAAGTAGGAATCCCACCCAAATACACTAACTTTCCTTCATCAGAGGCTCTGGCCCTACAGTTTGGGAACCATTTCCCTAGAGGTAATATCATCAGAAACTGACCGAACTGTACAAATTATTGAATGGAGGTTGGAGCACCCAGATAAAACCCCCAGATAAGATTGTAAACAATTCCTACTACTCCTAGTAAGATGGGAGCAACCAAGAACTTTGCAGTAACTTTTCCAATGCCAAAACCGATAAGGATAGAGGCAAAAACATTTTTTTAAAATAGCTTTTTTTTTCACCCACGAACAGACCCATTATTTAACTGACTATACATGATATAAATTGAAATTTTATTGTCGCCATTTAGCATTTCCTTCTCCAAGCAGTCCTCCCATCATCTCAGGTTGTAAATAAATCACACGTCGGATTTAATGAGGGCCCCGATCCAGGCCCCGCTTGGTGCCGCAGCAACATGATGTATCCGCGTTTAGTTTGATCTCACCATTCCTGTAAGAGACTGATAAATAAAAGTCGAATTTACTGCTTTAACATAAAGACTTTATCTATGGGTCCCTGACAGCGAGAGAACAATGAGAGATGGGAGAGAAGGAGAAGTTTGATGAAAATTTCCCAGTGCAACATGTAGCGTGATGTATGGTTTCTCCCCGGAGGGATCGGCAGACAGGTAGTCTCTGCATTATTCATATGTGAAATTTAAAGCACAAAGTCATTATGGTAACCACAGCAACAGATTTTGGAAGGAACCTGATTATGGCCTTGGATAAATAACATATTTCTAACTGAAACATTTGTTCCATAGGAAAATCAATTGTTCCCTAATAAATAATAACCAGTCCGTCAAAGGATAAGATAATAAAGGGCCGGTTTATACTAAGGAAAGAGTTTGTTGTTCACCCGTATCTGTGGCGCATTTAAAGGAAAACAAACCTTAAAACTATATCCCTGGCCATAATTTACATGATTTTCATACTATTTTTTTATGATAGCTATAAGCAAACTTAGTGGCTATTCCTATAAAGGCGCAGAAGCAAAATAAAGTACAGAGAGGAGCGACTAAGCTGATAAAGGGAATGGAAGGGATCAGTTATGGGGAAAGACAAGTTGGGATTGTTACACTGGAGAAGAGACAGTTAAGGGGGATATTATCACTATATATAAATATATAAGGGGGATATGATCACTATATATAAATATATAAGGGGGATATGATCACTATATATAAATATATAAGGGGATATGATCACTATATATAAATATATAAGGGGGATATGATCACTATAAATAAATATATAAGGGGATATGATCACTATATATAAATATATAAGGGGGATATGATCACTATATATAAATATATAAGGGGATATGATCACTATATATAAATATATAAGGGGGATATGATCACTATAAATAAATATATAAGGGGATATGATCACTATATATAAATATATAAGGGGGATATGATCACTATATATAAATATATAAGGGGATATGATCACTATATATAAATATATAAGGGGGATATGATCACTATAAATAAATATATAAGGGGATATGATCACTATATATAAATATATAAGGGGGATATTATCACTATATATAAATATATAAGGGGATATGATCACTATATATAAATATATAAGGGGGATATGATCACTATATATAAATATATAAGGGGATATGATCACTATATATAAATATATAAGGGGGATATGATCACTATAAATAAATATATAAGGGGATATGATCACTATATATAAATATATAAGAAGGATATGATCACTATATATAAATATATAAGAGGGATATGATCACTATATATAAATATATAAGGGGGATATGATCACTATATATAAATATATAAGGGGGATATGATCACTATATATAAATATATAAGGGGGATATGATCACTATATATAAATATATAAGGGGATATGATCGCAATATATAAATATATAAGGGGATATGATCACTATATATAAATATTTAAAGGGGGAAACTTTTTTTTAATAAAAACATAGGTTGTTAGATAGATTTGCTCATCACTATTCATAAAGGGGTTGGATTCTCTTTAAGCAAGTGAGCAAGCACAGGGATAAAGAAATTATCTCTGAGTATGAATGTAAATATTATTATGAATAATATCAATATTAATATGAAATATTAATATTAGTCCATAACTGTAGGTTTATAACATATTAATAGTAATAATAAATTAATAATATTATATCCACCCTCTTACCAGGGTTTATGGTTCCTTTACACAAGCAGACAAATAATCCAAACCAACAAGTAAAATGATTTTATAGTGAATAGTAAAGACAATTAAACAGTTACACTACATTTATAATATTTACAGTTCCACATGATTATATTTGTTTACATTGTTTCCACCAGGCCCATCATAGTTTCTTTCTGGTCATCTCTTGGCTCCTGCTCTCCTCATTGGCCAGAACAAGACCCCCATCACATGGCTTCTCTGTCTCCTCCCCTGTGTTCTTTTTATGTTGGTCTTTAGCAACTACCCCACAGCTCACCTCCCAAATGACCTCTGAACTGATCAGATGCAGAAATACAACCCCCAACTTGCCCAATTCCAGTTGAGTTTCTCACATAGAGAAATTAGTTCTATGGCTCCAGTAGCAACATACAGCCCACCCATCCATCCCCAAGAAACCCTTTGATATGTAAACGTTGGGTAAGGGTTTGACTTGGAATATAATATGAGTCTATAGTCAACTACCATGGATAACACATAAATATTAATATCACCCCAATAAACAAAATCTAATATACGTAAATGGAATACCCAAAATGATTATTTCTTACACAAAGTACAATAATGTTTTCCCTTTATATTAAAAACCCCTACCACCCCCAACCCTACATAAAATCCCCTGCTCCCTGCAGCCTAGGTTTTATCCTCGGTAAATGTTCCTAACAACCCCCCCCCCAGCCTAGGTTTTACCCGCAGTAAATGCCCCAAACACTTTATTAACCCCTTGTTGCAGATTCAGAGTTCACAAACAGAGTTCACTTCTGACGCATGCGCAGTTGTTAACAAACCAGCAGACTACTCCAACTGCGCAGGCTCCGATATGGTGCTTACTTCACAAAGAGCCCCTTTACAGAGGGTAACACCTAGGCTGGGGGGGAGCAGGGAGGGGCATCTATGTAGGGTAGGGGATTTTAATATAAAGGGATTGGTTCTCCTTTAAAGGAGAACTCAACCTCCCCACTAAAAAAAAACCCCTCCCCAGTACCCTACATAGTCCTCCCTCCCTGCTTCCCCTGCATAGGTAATAACACCTATATGTACCCCAATTCGTTACTCACCTATAGATACAGAGTGAGTGCAGCGGAGCTCATGGGCACCATTTTCTGTCTCTTTGGATTTCTTTGGGTCCTCTTCCTTCCCTTTCTGCAATTTTCATCACTTTTCATCAATTTCCATGCATGTGCAGTTGCTACGAACAGACGACTGCTCCAACTACGCATACGACAATACAGCACTCACTATTCGAAGAAATCAGAAGAGCCAGAAGATGGCGCCCATGAGCTCCTCTGCGCTTACTCTGCACTTATAGGCAAGTAAAGGATTAGGGGCACTTACAGGTGTTATCACCTATGCATGGGGAGAGCACAGAGGGGGGACTATGTAGGTTACTGGGTATGGGTTTTTATTAGTCGGGAGGTTGATTTCTCCTTTAAAGGAGAACCAAACCCTTTATATTAAAACCCCCTACCCCCTATCTATATAGAACCCATTCCCTGCTCCCCCCAGCCTAGCTGTTACCCTCAGTTTGTGAAGTAAGCACCATATCGCCGGATGCGCAGTTGGAGCAGTCTGCCGGTTTCTGCGCCTGCGTCGAAGTCATGGAAATTGCAGAAGCGTTAGAAGAAGACCCGAAGAGAAGAAGGTAGCACTTGTGAACTCTGATGCATTGAATCTGCAAAGAGGGGTAAGTAAAGAGTTAGGGGCATTTACTATGACTATGTAGGGTACTGGGTATGGGTTTTTATTAGTGGGGGGGGGGTTGAATTATCCTTTAAAGGGGCTCTAAACCCCAAAAAGGAACTGATACAAGTACACCCAGGTTTCTTCTCCTACATTCATAAATGGTTTCTTTGAGACATTAGCACAATGTTAGTTGAGCGGAAAGCCTGCTAATAGCATTCAGCAAATGCAAATATCTCAGATATTAAAATAGAATATTAATGTAAATGGCAAAAGTCGCTCAGAGAAGCAGCATGGGAACGCATCAATTAATTTCTTGGGTTTAGATCCCCTTTAAGTGGAAACAAAGTGAGAATGTATTGGAATGAGAAGAATGTATAATAATTCCGGCAGTCGGGCAGCAGAAAGGCTCCTTTATGTTCCTATGTACATGAGGATAATTGAGAGAGAGATGGGCAGGTGTGTGTGATGCAAATGCTCCTTTCCATGTTCCCGGCAACATGGGGAGATAATAATGATATATAATTCACAGACAATGTCAATATCTATCAGCAGAGTCTGACTCAAGAAAAGAAGCAATTTGCAGATTGTACCTGCCGCATTTCACTCATTAGAGAACAATGGACTAGATTTTCCCTATGATTTTACAACCCTTATTGCTAAAGCTCATATCGGAAAAAGGCTTTACAAGGGGAACTTAAACTTTGCATTATGTTTCAATGAAAAGGAGTTTGTTAGTAGAAATGCTTACTGGATATGTGCTCTTGTTGTTCAGTCTCAGGGCATTCTGGGTTTGATTTATGGCAACAATTTCCGTCCAGTACGTGGATGGCCACTTAAATCACTTAATCTCCTTCAAGATCCATGGGGCAGTGAATCAATGCCTCTTAATCTGCTATATTAGAATAGAGGTAAAATAAGAATGAAAAGCGTATTTGACTTTCTGTTCTTCATCTAGACATTAAGTGGGTTATTTACTAAACTCAGAATGCCAAAAACCAAAAAAAATTGTGTTTTTTTAAGTATATATATCCTAAATTTTAGTAGAAAAAAAAATCACACATTTTTCGAAAATGTATTAAACCCAGAGGATGGAAAAGTCCAAATTTGAAAATCCGTCATCTCAGACCTGTTGAGGTTGCATATAAGTCAATGGGAGAAGTCCGAATGATTTTTTGATGTGCGCTGGGTTTCGTGCAATAATCCGAAGTTTTCGGGGTTTTCGGGCAAAAAGCATAAGAAAACTGAGTTTTCAGGGGAAATATAAAAAAAAATGTTAAAAAAATCCCATGAAAAGTCTGAAAAAAACGTGAAAATCTGATTTTTTTCCCCCTGCAAAGCTAATTTTCGGGAAAAATTTTAACGGAGTTTGCAGCAGAAAGTGTTGAGGTAAAATGGTACGTTGATAAATAACCCCCTTAGACTATCATCTTGTTGTGAGGGCCAGTGAACCCAGCATCACAAAAAACGGGTTTGTTTTTAATACTGAACTTGTTTGGTTGGGGTCTTTCTTCTTGATCTTTCATTCAACCCACTAATCGGTGAATGGGTCTTGTTTCCTAATGGAGTCAAAGTATTATGTCCCAGAATTTTTTTTCCCAAAGATGCAATTTTATTCCCAGAATCCCAGTACCCTTCCACCTATGTTGGCACAGGTTCTATAACTTGGCACTGTAATATACACCAAACATGCCTCCATTTGTAAATGTGATTCAAATTGCATCAGTACCGCTATTGGAGTAGACGGGTGTGGGTGTTCATTGACAAACTCAACAGGCAGTTTCACTAGAGCAAGAGAGTGCAACTAATTATGTTTTGCCTTGGACATTTTATTCCTGGCCAATGGTTTCCTTGTGACAAGTTTGGGACTGGGCCACCTGCAACCGGTGGACTTCCGTCGATACAAATCTATTTAGGTAGGACTTCACTGTGGAATGCCAACATCGTACACACAAATGTGACGAACTAAGAAAATAATGTATTGTAGCAAACTTTCATGATATTGGCACAGCCTTGAAGCAGCGTGGCCCTGGGTTTACACTACTAGTACTACTACACTACTGTTCCCCCTGCTCCTTTATCATATACAGCACTACTATGCACAAACTTTCCCCAATGCCTCACTTGCAGTACCCATACGTTCTTACTAACCTACACTGGAATGCTATTTCCCGTAACTGATGCACAATTGCCTCTATGGTCCTACTCCACAAAGTACCTCCTTGTCCTAAAGTACCTCCTTCCTAAGCTAACCTAGCTGCCTTTCACCTCTCACCATATTCTAGGTGGAACATCATCCCCACCTAAGCTGTTTCCCAAGGACTGTCCTGCCATTAGATACTCTCAGGCCAAAGAGGAAGTTCCTCCTAGGTTTTCAGGACCTGGAACCACCTCACTTTAGAAAGTTACAGGGAATATTCCCTAAAAGGTCAATCTTTGGGGTTGGTGACACCTTCTGGAAAACTGAACATTTATGTGGTTATTTACTAAACTCCAGTCTGGCTTTTTTCAGGGTTTTTTTTAGCTCAAATTTTTTGATCTTTATTAAAGCCAGATGCAGCAAAAAAACAGAATCAGAAAATCCACCATCTCAGACCTGCCAAGGTTGTGTATAAAGGAGAAGGAAAGTCATCTTGCTTGGGGGTGCCAAATGTTAGGCACCCCCAAGTGATTGTATTGACTTACCTGAAACCCTGAGCCGGTGCTCCTATCAGCAGAAAACTGCACCGGCCTGGGGTTATACCAGTGAGCACAATGGAGTGATCCTCTTCCATCTTCTTCTTTCTTCAAATTTCCCAGGGCAGACGCATGCGCAGTAGAATGAAATAGTGACGTTTTAGTAAAAGTTCAGCTTTTCACTCTAATGTGCATGAGCAGCTGCGCAAAGAAAGAAGAAGATGGAAGAGGATCGCTCTGTGGTGCTCACTGGTATAACCCCGGGCCGGTGCAGTTTTCTGCTAATAGGAGCACCGGGTTTCAGGTAAGTCAATACAATCACTTGGGGGTGGCTTACATTGGGCACCCCCAAGTGCAAGATGACTTTCCTTCTCCTATAAGTCAGAGGTTTGTATCCTGTTTTGAAGTTTCTGTGGTCTGCTCTGGTATTAGCCTGAAAATCCAACCATTTCAGACTTTTCGGACAAAAATCCGAAAAATTCAGGCTTTTCATAAAAAAGCCAGAAAAATTTGTGCGATTCGTGTTTTATTGAGATTTTTTCAAGCTTTTTTTTAAATAATTAATAAGGTAAGATCGGTTATAGGAGTTTGGTTGTGTTTTTTTTATTCAAATAATGACATACATTCAGATTTAAGTGAATAACCCTCTTAAAATAATTATTTACATTTAAAACAGATTTTACCTCCTTAGAAGTTATAAACAATTGGAGCAAGTTCATCCTGTAATGAATTTACAAGCTTGCATTTACTTTTTGTCCCTTTTTGTCCACCCTCAACACAGCGCTTCGCAAAATGTTGGCGCTATATGAATACATGTTAATAATTATAACTTTCTCTTTATGTGTATAAGATTTCTGAGGACTTCTTTATAAAAGGATTAACTATAGTTTGCGTCCCCCCAAAACAATCTTCTGCCACTGAACAGCAAATTGGAGATTTCCCCTAAAGTCAACTTTGTTGGACTTTGCTTTCATAATTATGCCCCAGAAAGCCACAGAGAATCACAAAATGGTTGAGTAATACAATATCCATAGAAAATACAACAAAGGACAATTTTTTAAATTGCATTACCTCTAGTGATGGGCGAATAAATTTGCCAGGCGCAAATTTCCACATTTTGCCGCCAACGCATAAATTCAACTACGAAGAAAATTTGCTTCCAAAAAATCAGCTGCATCAAAAATAAATTGGTTGTGTGTCAGAATAGGCGCACGCATAAAAATTTTCGCACGTCAAAATTATTTGGACACCCATTGACTTTAATGCATTTGGAAGCACAGAAAAATAATTTTGATGACCATTGACTTCAATGCGTTTTGCAAATTTTTCATCGTTTTGCAAATTTCGCGGGAAATTCACAAATTTTTGGGCAAAGTGAAACAGGGCAAATTCATCCATCACTAATTACCTCCAGACACTTAGGGGCACATTTACTATGGGTCGAATATCGAGGGTTAATTAACCCTCGATATTTGACCATCGAAGTTAAATCCTTCGACTTCGAATATCGAAGCCAAAGGATTTACCGCCATTCGTTCGATCGAACGATCAAAGGAAAAATCGTTCGAACGATTTTCCTTCGATCAGAAATTGCTAGGAAAGCCTATGGGGACCGTCCCCATAGGCTAACATTGGTGCGCGGTAGGTTTTAGGTGGCGAAGTAGGTGGTCGAAGTTTTTTTTAAAGAGACAGTATTTCGACTATCAAATGGTCGAATAGTCGAACGATTTTTAGTTAGAATTGTTCGAGTCGTGGTCGAAGGTCGAAGTAGCCAAAAAAATACTTCGAAATTCAAAGTATTTTTTATTCTAATCCTTCACTCGAGCTAAATAAATGTGCCCCTTAATTTGCACAAGTTAACCAGAAACATAATTACAGATGTGAGAGAATTCATGAATAATAATGCCAATGACAAAAACATTGTTACGAATGCAAGATAATTAACCAATAAGAATACGGCACATCCTTGTGTTACTAGAAATCCTAGGATGCTTTTACTATTTCAATCAAAAAACAACTGAAGTGTGAGTCAGGTGTCCTGATAGCCAGAATACCTGTCCTACAACTCCCAGCAACCCAGTTCAGACCGCCATCAACAGTGCTAGTGATAGCTTAACACCAGTTCCCCATAGCTTAAAACATAACTTTTAATAACTTATTAGTTAAAAACCACACACACCCTTAGGCGCAAATTCACTAAGCGCCGAAGCGCAGAACGCTAGCGTTAATTCGCTAGCGTTTGGCATTTTCCGTTACTGCACAAATTCACTAACGAACGCTGGCGTAATTTCGCCAGTGTTACTTTGCACCCTTACGCCAGGCGAATTTTCGCTAGCGACGTAACTACGCAAATTCACTAACTTGCGCAGTGTACTGAACGCTACCTTTTACGCTAGACTTCCTTCGCCACCTCAGACCTGGTGAAGCGCAATAGAGTAGATAGGGATTGTTTCAAAAAAAGTCAAAATTTTTTCTAAGTCCCAAAAAACGCTGGCGTGTTTTCTACATGATGGGTGATAGGCTGAAAAAGATCGAAAATATTTTTGGGGCTCCCCTCCTTCCCCCCTACATTTCCTGACTCATGGCAACTTACCTAGACAGTGGGCACATGTGTAGGGCAAAATAACATTTATATTTGCTGATTTGAAGGTTTTCTAGGCATTTGAAGTGGTGATACGTGTTCCTCCATTGAAATTTGAATTTCGCGCCGTATGCAAATGAACCATCGCTAGCGAAACTTCGCTTCGCTTGGCAAATTAACGCTAGCGCAACTTCGAAAACTTACGCTACCCCTGTGCGCAACTTTGGATTTTAGTGAATTTGCGGAGAGCTGCCGAAAATACACCTGGCGAAGTGCGGCGAATTTGCACCTGGTGCAACTTCGCATCTTAGTGAATTTGCCCCTTAGTGTGCCAAGCTTCCCACGACCAAACAAAACCCACTGCGTTAACTACGTCAGTGCTGGACAGTGTCCTTAAAAAACATTCACTAAAATTCACTAAAATCAGAGCTACTCTCACCACCGTCCACCTATGCCCCTGAAGAATCCGCTGAGTCGGTGAAACGCGTAGGGCAGCATAGGTGGATGGTGGTGAGAGTAGCTCTGATTTTAGTGAATTTTAGTGAATGTTTTTTAAGGACACTGTCCAGCACTGACGTAGTTAACGCAGTGGGTTTTGTTTGGTCGTGGGAAGCTTGGCACACTAAGGGTGTGTGTGGTTTTTAACTAATAAGTTATTAAAAGTTATGTTTTAAGCTATGGGGAACTGGTGTTAAGATATCACTAGTAGGGATGGCGCGAACTGTTCGCCGGCGAACTTGTTCGCGCGAACATCGGGTGTTCGCGCTCGCCGGAAGTTCGCGAACGTCGCGCGACGATCGCCATTTTGGGTTCGCCATTGTTGGCGCTTTTTTTTGCCCTCTCACCCCAGACCAGCAGGTACATGGCAGCCAATCAGGAAGCTCTCCCCTGGACCACTCCCCTTCCCTATAAAAACCGAAGCCCTGCAGCGTTTTTTCACTCTGCCTGTGTGTGCTGAAGAGATAGTGTAGGGAGAGAGCTGCTGCCTGTTAGTGATTTCAGGGACAGTTGAAAGTTTGCTGGCTAGTAATCGTTTTGATACTGCTCTGTTATTGGAGGGACAGAAGTCTGCAGGGGTTTGAGGGACATTTAAGCTTAGGTAGCTTTGCTGGCTAGTAATCTACCTTCTACTGCAGTGCTCTGTATGTAGCTGCAGTGGGCAGCTGTCCTGCTTCTGATCTCATCTGCTGACTGCTGCAATAACAGTAGTCCTTGTAAGGACTGCTTTTATTTATTTTTTTGTTGTTTTACTACTACTACTACTACTACTATAAGAGCCCAGTGCTATTAGTCTAGCAGTGTTGGGGAGTGGGACTGGTGTGCTAATCTGCTGCTCCTAGTAGTTCAGCAGCACCAACTTTATTTTTTTTTTTTTAATATTCATTTTTTTTTTATTTTACTTTTTTTTATTTTACTACCGCTGTAGTAGTGTATAAGTTGACCTTTTAGGCATTATTTGCCCTGTAGGCATTTTTTGCCCAGTGTGTTATTCAACCAACTGCCATCTAGCTGTGTGACCTTGTTCACATTCTGTCTAAATATCCATAATATTACCGTCTCCAGAAAAAACACTGGAGTGACTTTTTTCAAGCAGCCATAATATATTTTACGTAATCCGTATCCATCGCTGTATTAGTGTATAAGTTGACCTTTTAGGCATTATTTGCCCTGTAGGCATTTTTTGCCCAGTGTGTTATTCAACCAACTGCCATCTAGCTGTGTGACCTTGTTCACATTCTGTCTAAATATCCATAATATTACCGTCTCCAGAAAAAACACCGGAGTGACTTTTTTCAAGCAGCCATAACATATTTTACGTAATCTGTATCCATCGCTGTAGTAGTGTATAAGTTGACCTTTTAGGCATTATTTGCCCTGTAGGCATTTTTTGCCCAGTGTGTTATTCAACCAACTGCCATCTAGCTGTGTGACCTTGTTCACATTCTGTCTAAATATCCATAATATTACCGTCTCCAGAAAAAACACCGGAGTGACTTTTTTCAAGCAGCCATAACATATTTTACGTAATCTGTATCCATCGCTGTAGTAGTGTATAAGTTGACCTTTTAGGCATTATTTGCCCTGTAGGCATTTTTTGCCCAGTGTGTTATTCAACCAACTGCCATCTAGCTGTGTGACCTTGTTCACATTCTGTCTAAATATCCATAATATTACCGTCTCCAGAAAAAACACCGGAGTGACTTTTTTCAAGCAGCCATAATAAATTTTACGAGATCCGTATCCACCGCTGTAGTAGTGTATACGTTGATCTTGTGGGCAGTATTTGCACAGTGTTTTCTTCAAACCGCCATCTAGCTGTGTGAGCTTGTTCACATTTTGTCTAAATATTGATAATATTATCGTCTCTAGAAAAACCACTTGAGTTACTTTTTTTCAAGCAGCATTCATATATTTTACGTAATCCGTATCCACCGCTGTGTATACGTTGACCTTGTAGGCATTATTTGCACAGTGTTTTCTTCAAACCGCCATCTAGCTGTGTGAGCTTGTTCACATTTTGTCTAAATATTGATAATATTATCGTCTCTAGAAAAACCACTTGAGTTACTTTTTTTCAAGCAGCATTCATATATTTTACGTAATCCGTATCCACCGCTGTGTATACGTTGACCTTGTAGGCATTATTTGCACACTGTTTTCTTCAAACCGCCATCTAGCTGTGTGAGCTTGTTCACATTTTGTCTAAATATTGATAATATTATCGTCTCTAGAAAAACCACTTGAGTTACTTTTTTTCAAGCAGCATTCATATATTTTACGTAATCCGTATCCACCGCTGTGTATACGTTGACCTTGTAGGCATTATTTGCACACTGTTTTCTTCAAACTGCCATCTAGCTGTGTGTATTATCGTTTCCAGAAAAACCAACTGAGTTTTTGTTGTTGTTGTTTTTTTAAAAATAATGCCAGGCAAAGGCAGGCCGCCACGCAGAGGCCGTGCTAGGGGCCGTGCTGCTATGCAATCCTGTGGCCCTAGCAAATTGCCCAGTTTTAAAAAGCCAATGACCCTGAACTCCCAAAATGCTGAAGAGGTAGTTGACTGGCTTACACAGCACACCCCATCCTCTACCGTTTCTAACTTTACCACAACATCCTCCTCATCCTCCACTGCTATGGCCACCCCACGTAACACTTCCTCCACCACCGGTGCCCCTTCTTCACTGGAGTCAGAGGAGTTATTTTCCCATGAGTTTCTTGAACTGAGTAATGCGCAACCATTATTGCCAGAAGAAGATGAAGGAGATGAGGACGTTACACCAGATTTAATTCTGGCAGAGAACACGACAGAGATGGACATAATGATGAGTGATGAGGAGGAGGTCCCCGCTGCGGCTTCCTTCTGTGATGTGTCAGAAGAAATTGATGCATCTGAGGAGAATGATGATGAGGAGATTGATGTTTTGTGGGTGCCTAGTAGAAGAGAGCAAGAGGAGGGTAGTTCAGATGGAGAGACGGAGAGTCAGAGAGGCAGTAGGAGAATAAGACTTAGAAGAAGCAGGGAGGACAGCCCGCAGGGATCAGTAGGGCAACAACATGTATCGGCACCTGTGTTCAGCCGGCCAACGCACCCGCCATTGCCGCCAATGCCGCCAACTTCTACTGTTACCGCCAGATCGCACACTTCCAAAAAGTCAGCAGTGTGGGATTTTTTTAATGTGTGTGCCTCTGACAAAAGCATTGTAATTTGCAATGAGTGCAGTCAGAAACTGAGCCTTGGTAAGCCCAACAGCCACATAGGTACAACTTCTATGCGAAGGCACATGAGCGGCAAGCACAAAGCACTTTGGGAGCAACACCTCAAAGGCAACAGGCAAACTAAAAGCCACACTCCTTCTGGTCCAGCATCTTACTGCTCTACCTCTGCTCTCCTTGACCCGTCTGAACCACCCTCCACTCCGCCTTCCACCTTGACCACCTGTTCCCATTCCCAGTCATCTGCCACCAGCCAAGTTTCTGTGAAGGCCATGTTTGAGCGTAAGAAGCCAATGTCTGACTGTCACCCCCTTGCCCGGCGTCTGACAGCTGGCTTGTCTGCACTCTTAGCCCGCCAGCTTTTACCATACCAGCTGGTGGACTCTGAGGCCTTCCGCAAATTTGTAGCAATTGGGACACCGCAGTGGAAGGTACCCAGCCGCAATTTTTTTTCTAAAAAGGGAATACCACACCTGTACCAACATGTGCAGAGCCAAGTTACCGCATCTCTGTCACTTAGTGTTGGGCCAAAGGTCCATATGACTACTGACGCATGGTCCTCCAAGCATGGTCAGGGCAGGTATGTCACCTACACTGCCCACTGGGTGAACTTGGTAATGGCTGGGAAGCAGGGAATGGGTAGCTCAACAACAACAACAGTGGAGTTGGTGTCACCGCCACGGATTGCACGCGGTTCTGCCACCACCTCTACTCCTCCATCGCTCTCTACCTCGTCTTCTTCCTCTTCTTCTTCTTACTCTGCTGCTGGGTCCTCCTTCTCCTCCTCCACACCTGTGCACCCCCAGCTCCCCCTAGGCTATTCGACGTGCCAGGTACGCCGTTGTCACGCTGTCTTGGGGATGACGTGCCTGGAAAGCAAAAACCATACCGGATCTGTACTCCTGTCATCTCTGCAGTCACAGGCCGATCGGTGGCTGACCCCACACCAACTGCAGATCGGAAAAGTGGTGTGTGACAATGGAAGCAATCTGTTGGCAGCGTTGAGACTGGGCAATTTAACACATGTGCCCTGCATGGCACATGTGTTAAATTTAATAGTCCAACGTTTTGTCTCCAAGTACCCAGGATTCCAGGACGTTCTCACCCAGTCCAGAAAGGTGTCGGCCCATTTCAGACGTTCCTACACAGCCATGGCACGCCTTGCTGACATTCAGCAGCGCTACAACATGCCAGTCAGGCGTTTGATTTCTGACAGCCAGACTCGCTGGAATTCAACGCTCCTTATGTTGGAACGTCTGCTGCAACAACAAAGGGCCGTCAACGAGTACCTTTTTGAACTGGGTGGTAGGACTGGATCTGCAGAGCTGGGGATTTTTTTCCCCCGTTACTGGGTGCTTATGCGCGATGCCTGCAGGCTCATGCGACCTTTTGAAGAGGTGACAAATATGGTCAGTCGCACCGAAGGCACCATCAGCGACCTAATACCCTTCGCTTTCTTCCTGGAGCGTGCCGTGTGACGAGTGACAGATGAGGCTGTAGACCAGCGTGACGAGGAGCTGGAAGCGCACGATTTCTGGTCGGAATCACCAGAACGAACCCAGGCACCTGCTGCAACGCAGGGAGAGGTGCCAGAAGTGGAGTCAGAGGAGGAAGGTGGCTTTGTGGAGGAGGAGGAGGAGGACCAACAGGAGCAGGCTTCCCAGGGGGCTAGTGGTGACCTTTTGGGGACCCCTGGTCTTGTACGTGGCTGGGGGGAGGAGACCGTGGATGATGCAGTCCTTGATAATGAGGAAGCGGAGATGGATAGCTCTGCATCCAACCTTGTGAGAATGGGGTCTTTCATGCTGTCATGCCTGTTGAAGGACCCCCGTATCAAGAGGCTTAAGGAGAAGGACCTGTACTGGGTCGCAACGCTACTAGACCCTCGGTACAAGCATAAAGTGTCAGAAATGTTACCAACATACCACAAGTCCGAAAAGATGCGGCATTTACAAACCAGCCTGCAAAACATGTTGTACAATGCTTTTAAGGGTGATGTCACTTCAGGAACTCATCAACATTCCAGGGGCAGAGGTGCCAGTAATCCTGCCACGAGCACACCTGCAAGGACAAAGCCCTTTGGCCGGTCTGTAACGTCAGACATGCAAATGTTTTTCTGTCCAAGGCAGCGCCACAACCCTTCTGGATCCACCCTCAAAGAACGCCTCGACCGGCAGGTAGCGGACTACCTGGCATTAACTGCAGATATCGACACTCTGAGGAGCGATGAACCCCTGGACTACTGGGTGCGCAGGCTTGATCTGTGGCCAGAGCTGTCACAATTTGCCATGAACCTCTTGTCTTGCCCAGCCTCAAGTGTGCTCTCAGAAAGGACCTTCAGTGCAGCAGGAGGGATTGTAACTGAGAAGAGAACTCGCCTAGGTCACAAAAGTGTCGATTACCTGACCTTTATTAAAATGAATGAGGGGTGGATCTCGGAGGGTTACTGCACGCCGGAAGACTTGTTCTGACTTCTATGCAGCTGTCCTTCTCTTCAAGCCTCATGACTCCACACACAGCTGTCCTTTAGCGTCCTCCTCCCTCCGCCACCGTTACAAACTAGGGTGCAAACCCTACTGGTTTAATTTTTTCTGGCCTCTGTGCTTCAGTGGCTGCAACCAAAAAAACTGGGCAAACAATGTCTACAAGGTCAACGTATGGCGAAAAATGACTATTTTCAGCATTTATATGGCATATTTTTTCTGGCAACTGTGCTTCAGTGGCTGCGTCCAAAAAAATGCATATTTTCTGCATTTATATGGCATAATTTTTCTGGCCTCTGTGCTTCAGTGGCTGCAACCAAAAAAATGCATATTTTCTGCATTTATATGGCATAATTTTTCTGGCCTCTGTGCTTCAGTGGCTGCAACCAAAAAAATTTATATTTTCAGCATTTATATGGCATAATTTTTCTGTCAACTGTGCTTCAGTGGCTGCGACCAAAAAAATGCATATTTTCTGCATTTATATGGCATAATTTTTCTGGCCTCTGTGCTTCAGTGGCTGCAACCAAATAAAATTTATATTTTCAGCATTTATATGGCATAATTTTTCTGTCAACTGTGCTTCAGTGGCTGCGACCAAAAAAATGCATATTTTCTGCATTTATATGGCATAATTTTTCTGGCCTCTGTGCTTCAGTGGCTGCAACCAAAAAAATTTATATTTTCAGCATTTATATGGCATAATTTTTCTGGCAACTGTGCTTCAGTGGCTGCGACCAAAAAAATGACTATTTTCAGCATTTATATGGCATATTTTTTCTGGCCTCTGTGCTTCAGTGGCTGCGGCCAAAAAAACTGGGCAAACAATGCCTACAAGGTCAACGACGTTGACCTTGTAGGCATTGTTTGCCCAGTTTTTTTGGCCGCAGCCACTGAAGCACAGAGGCCAGAAAAAATATGCCATATAAATGCTGAAAATAGTCATTTTTTGCCATACGTTGACTCAACGTATATGGCAAAAAATGACTATTTTCAGCATTTATATGGCATATTTTTTCTGGCAACTGTGCTTCAGTGGCTGCGACCAAAAAAACTGGGCAAACAATGCCTACAAGGTCAACGTATGGCAAAAAATGACTATTTTCAGCATTTATATGGCATATTTTTTCTGGCAACTGTGCTTCAGTGGCTGCGTCCAAAAAAACTGGGCAAACAATGTCTACAAGGTCAACGTATGGTGAAAAATGACTATTTTCAGCATTTATATGGCATATTTTTTCTGGCAACTGTGCTTCAGCGGCTGCGTCCAAAAAAACTGGGCAAACAATGCCTACAAGGTCAACGTATGGCAGTTGTTTAAAGAGAACAGTAGATTACTAGCCAGCAAAGCTACCTAAGCTAAAATGTCCCTCAAATCCCTGCAGACTTCTGTCCCTCCAATACAGAGCAGTATCAAGCAGATTACTAGCCAGCAAACTTACTATCATCTGTCCCTGAAATCACTAACAGCTCTCCCCCTACACTATCTCTTCCAAGCACACACAGGCAGATTTTTCAGATACATTTTTGCCCTTGATCCCCCTCTGGCATGCCACTGTCCAGGTCGTTGCACCCTTTAAACAACTTTAAAATCATTTTTCTGGCCAGAAATGTCTTTTTTAGATGTTAAAGTTCGCCTTCCCATTGAAGTCTATGGGGTTCGCGAACCTCTCGCATTTTTGCGCAAGTTCGCGAATATGTTCGCAAACTTTTTTTCCGACGTTCGCTACATCCCTAATCACTAGCACTGTTGATGGCGGTCTGAACTGGGTTGCTGGGAGTTGTAGGACAGGTATTCTGGCTATCAGGACACCTGACTCACACTTCAGTTGTTTTTTGATTGTGATATATTGTATTCAACCTTGCAGACCAGCCATCAAGCAAACATTGGTGGGTAGTGGATGCTGAATTGATCAATTGATGCTTTTACTATTTATCAAGGGCTAAAGCATGCTGGGTGCTGTAGTTCAGCATTCTATTACTCTATTACATTCTTTTTGACTTTCACAAGAGCTGGGTCCATTTACGGCGCTATACAAATTAAATGTACCGCTTTACCAACAATGAATCTGCCGGTACTAGAAAATAGTACTTTTGTGCTAGACAGCCATATTAGCTTATCTACAAATGCGCTGTGTAAATGTAGGAGAGAATTGTATTTGCCGAGTTGCTGCTTGATGTATGGCTGCCTCTCTAATGGCTGAATTGATTTTGGAGAGGATCTCATGTGTTTATTTTCTTTCACAGACACTGATAGAATCACAAAGGTATAGTCATTATTTCTGGTGTCGGTTAAAAGTCTCGCAGATGTAAAACTGAGTCTAACGGTCTTTAAAATAGGCGAGCATAAGTATGAAAACAAAGTCAGAGAGGAAAACAAGATGAATGGGATCAAAGCTGGTCTTCTTGATGCTTGAGGTGTGTATGTAGCCAGAAAGAATATACTGGGAACGATCCCAAATATTCATTCAAGTGAGTATCTTCCAAGCTGTAGTATTACAGTGAAAGTGGTAACCATTTTCAGAAGGAGGATGTCAGAGGAGAATGAGAGAAGGCAGAAATAAAACAAGGTAATGGAGTGGTGAGTAGAAAAGGTGAGAAAAACAAGAAATAATTAAAAATTAAGGTAGGGAAACAAGATTTTGTGGACAAATGGAGGGCAGGGAGCTAAAGTAAATTTGGAATAGTTCTGACCAGACAAATAGATTGACTAGGCTTGTTTGGCCCTTGGATCTACTGATTGTCCTCTAGACCCCAAGAATTAGCCTATGAGTGGTCAACCCTCTCCTTTTCTGCCCAACCTTTGTGTCAATTCTGCCTTCTCTTTAGGGCTTCCCCCATCAACAAGCCCTCCTCACCAACTCCTCACTTCTTCCCACATTTCTGTGCAACTCCACCCTACTTCTTCCTACATCGTTGTTCCTTCAAGAACTCTGCCCTGTTCAACAAATGGGCTTGGTTGCTAGCTCTACTGTATGAATCAGAAAAAGCAGCTAGGGATAACGCCAGTAACTAAAAGAAGGTGAGATGATGAAGAAGAGGAGACCAGCAAGTGTGATGACAAGGTACCTGCTTGTGACACTGCTTTCCTAATACTTAACTGTGGACAAATATTAATAATTATGGTGGCTCAGATAAATGGTATTTGGAGTGGGTTGTTTTTGCTCCTACTCTATGGAAATGTTACATAGTCCTTCACAAGCCTGTAGATGTGACTAGTATTTTGCTAGTTTTTCTTGGCCTGTTAAAGGACATACACCCTTGGTTTGTAAAGCTTTTTGTATCACCACAACCATGTACTAAATGTACTTATGAATTACTAGATCTTCTCTTGTATTTATCAGTTTTGCTCTTGTTATAGATGATTATGCCATTATCTCTCATTTATAGTCTAAACTCTTTTTAAGGTGTATGAAAACATATATTTCCAAAACCAGTTTCACTTCTGCCATACATTTGACCCCTTAATCACAATGAGCAAGTTATTTTGTGTACAAAAATTCCTGTTATTATCAACTGAGACCTGAAATGTCACATTCACCATTTCAAAGCTGCTATGGAACACTCTCCCAGGATCTCAAATGAAAAAAAACGTATTGTAAAGCTACAACAGTTGTTATTTCTTGTGTGCATGTGTATATAATACAATTTGCAGAAATATATAAGCCTCTAGTGCCTTGCAGGACCACTTACAGGAGGTTACCAATGGGAGGTTGGGACAGATGCTATATGTCATGTTGTTGGATCAGGTTTTCCCTTCTACTCATTCTAATTATTTGACAGTCCTATCCCACAAAAGGCCAAGACAGTCAGTAGACTAATCACCCAGATCCCAAGGGGAACAGGATCTGCCAAATTAAGCTGGCCTTAAATAGACCGATAAAAGACAATGTCTCTTGGCAGATTGAGTTGTCAACTTATTGACCCATATAAATCTTGCAGGTTAGAAAGTCCCATCAAGTGAGGAGTGTATCTGGACAGTACATCTGCTGTATGGTCTCCTGATTTCCCTGATCATCATTACTTGGCCCAGCTCATGGGTTTCTGGACTATACAAAAATCCAATTATTGGGCAAAGACATAATATATGGCCAAGATAAGTCAAAGGACATGTCACCATTTCTCGAGGCAAACCTGTCATTCTGTATAGAAAAAACATTATGCATGATCAATTGTCTTTATCTAATTAGGTATTTTTTTTACCTCATGAAACAAAGGATGGTTGAAAAGTGTTCAAAACAACTTCCTGCTGCCTCCCATTGGGTGCCATTTTTAGCAAAAGAAAATTGAATGGGTTTTTATTTAATGATCTTTATGTCTTATGAGAATAAAGCAAGTAGAATTTTTCTGAAGAGTCCTGAAGAAGGGATGGTGTACCCCCAAAACAATAAAATGGGTAAGCTCCCCACCTGCAACAAACGTTTCGTCTATCTGACTCTCTTCAAAAATTCTAGTTGCATTTGATTGACGTGTGCCGACCATCTAGAGAGATCTACACCACCAGGCAGAAGAAATATAGGAAAGGTGAAGAGATGCAGTCCATTCATATATTGGATTCTGAGAAGAAAGCAACACTGACTCATGGACTGTTTCAGGGAAGGCCAAGATTGAATCACATGACTGGAACAGAGACGACAGGCACATAGAGTCCTGCGTTGAACCAATTTTTTAAACCTCAACCTCGCACTGTAACCAGCATTCTTAACAGCTTGGACCGGCTACACTACCCACAACTGAATTATCCACAACCTTTATCCACAACTTGATGACCACCATTAAAAAGGAAGTGCTATTGCTACAAACCAGAAATGACATCAGAAGTGGGCAGGAGCAGAAAAAAGTTTTTAAAAATGTATAAAATAATAAAATATAGATAATATAATATAAGACAAGACATACTATATAGATGATACCTGCAACCCAACCCATGACCCACAGAGAAAAAGTACTCATTCTAAAATTACATGTTTTCTTTCTGTGTATGATTCACATGAAGCCTCCTGATTGGACCCCCAGAAGATAGAGTCACCAGTCAGAATTCTACCCTTGCTGATGTTCGTCTCTACACACACTAGTAATAAGACAAAACCATTTCCCCACCACATTTGGAACCAGAGAATAGTAAGGGATAAAACAATTCTGCTTATAGTTGCCATTATGTTTACAAATCAATTAAAAAGTATTAGTTAATTAATGATGGACGATCCCCTTTTAAACTAAATATTTACAAATGTGTTATACTGGTAGCTTTATAAGAAGATTGTATAAAAATGCATTTCTGAAACCGAAGCTAAGGGTGGGACTAGAACTCTCAGATGACAATATACAGGGGGAGGGACAGGAAGTGTGTAATTCAAGCAGTGGGCAGGACTAGAACATTCTAGTGGCAGCTTACAGGGGAGGGGCTGGGTGTCAACTCTGTTGATGGTATTCATTTAAAAGATACATTCTTTGAGGAAACCTATTATATTAATGATTTATTATGTTATTAATACTATTAATAATACTAGAAATGAGCAATACTAACAGACAGTAGCAGTATAATAACTTACTGATATTGTGGTCCTTAAACTGTTTTTGTTCTCCATTATGCACATTACCATTTTCAAATTCCCAAATTCCCACTTGATTCATTTTTTTCTATCTTGGTTTCTTTTTCAAACTTGTTTAAAATATCCCGTAAATGTAAAAGTAAGCTTCTTTTACAAAAAATAAAAAGTTCCTCAAGGTCTTATTTTTTTGGAAGTCGGGGCATTTAGGCTACAGACGACTTGCTGAGCGGCAAGAGACTTGCAAATCAAGTTAAGAGGTTGATTTTGTATTCACCGCAGTGTGATCCTTAGGCATCAACAGGCTGAAATATTATCATGAGGGAACAGACTAGATATATGTATTTGGTAGCGTCTCAGAGGACTGATGCTATATGAGATACATACAAATATCATTTCAGCAAGTCTCTTGTATACTTTAAAATGTTTAGACACCTATGTATTATAGAGGTGTAGCACGAAATATTATTCAACAATGCTCTGAACCCCTTTTCTCCCCCTTATACCTCTTTTACCCCCACCATTCAGAAACTCTTTCTTACTTGTATGTGGTACAAAACAATAGAGTGGTATAAAGACATCTCAGGACTTTGCTAGCCATGGTTTCTGTGATTGTGGAGGTTCTTGGTTTAAAGTAAGTGTCTAAACTTTAGAGGACACTTTCTGACAGAAATGGAAATGCCCCCTTTGTTGTGCCATTTCCATTTCTATGGGCACCTCTTGTCTCAAGGGTTGTTCTGTGTTTTGTTGGGCAGAACATGGTGGCTATATAGAACTAAAGCATTACATCCTTAGCTCATCATCACTGTAGACCATTGATCCACATGCAGTAGCTCATGAGTAACAATGTTGCTCCCAACCCCTTTTGATTTTGCTTTCAGTAGCCTCAAAACAGATGCTTATTTTGGATTCCTAGCTGGGAAGCAATTTTATCTAGTTGCATAAAGGCCAAATTTATGGTTAAACAGAGCCTCTTGTAGGCAGTCAATCCACATAGGGGCTACAAAATAGCCAATCACAGCCCTTATTTGGCACCCCTATGAGCTTTTGGGAAGCTTGCGTTGCTCTTCAACTCTTTATATTTGAATGTGGCTCAAGAGTAAAATAGGCTGTAGAACTACGCCCTAAGCAAGAAGGTGCCACTTCAGCCTTTTTGATGGTAGCATAATATTAAATGCCAATTTCAGATTGATATCAGCCCTATTGAGTCTCATCAGTGTGAAACAGTTTTTGAACCAATGCAGTTAATACAAACAAGAGCACAATTTCAGTTGAAGATGAGACTCAAGAGGGCTGATATCAATCTGAAACTGGCATTTAGTATGCTATAATCTACCTGAAGATGTTGAAGCGGCACCTTAATTTAAACCTTCTTGGGTAGGATGAAGGTCTACAGTGATGATTATCAAAGGATGCAATGTTTGATTTCTACATAGCCACCATGTTCTGCCTAAAGAGAACAACCCTTGAAACAAGAGCGTGCCCACATAAATGTGCTTTGGTAGGGTGAAGGTCTACAGTGTTGATGAGCAAAAGAAGCATTATCATCTGCTATAACCCTGACATTCACAGGCAATTTCAAATCAACTGGCACAATATGTGGTTGGGAATCTGAGAAAGAAACATATGACTTTAGGCCATATCATACAGACACTCAGACAGGAAAAGATAGTCATTCTATAGCACCCAAAATTAGTAACCCAATAAATAAAAAGGGAAAAAGGGAAACACACAATGACTACATTTGCATGCTAATATCCTGATGCAGTGCCAAGAGCAATAAACTAAAACCACAGACATAAATCTTTATTAATCAGAAAATAATTATAAAATGTTCCAAATTCCATTAGATATAAAATTGATTGGATTTGCTAATTAGCTGTAGTAAATTCTATTCTAAATTCAAAATAAAAAAAAATGGATATTACAGACACAACTTTAAATATATTACAAACTAACACAGATTTTCTACAATTTAATGCTGAATAAATATTTGTTTTTTTACACATTTTATAAGAATCCGGTGTTTTAACTGTCAAGCCAATGGAATTAAAAAGGCCTTTGGCATGGAAGGAATCCTACGGGAAAGCTTTCATTTTCACAAAGTTCCAATTTTATATTTAAATTCTGTCACTGTTGTTACTTTAATTATTGAAAGGAATGTTTTAAGTTGGTTTCAATTATGAATTTAAACGTTCCATTGAGTTGAAATGGAAACAGAAGACCAAGTTCTTGTGCAAGTAAGTTGGGCAGTTGTACTGCCGAAAATCCTTTGGTAAACAAAAACATTCCTGGGGATAAATTAAGCATTTTTGTTCAAGAAGTGTCGTCATAGGAATAATTGTTTCATCCCTGAAATTTGCACAATTTCCAGCTTGACCAAATTGCTCTGTTTTCAATGACTGAAGGTTCAGTGACTATGAATCTATGACTGCTGAATATACCTGTGATTCTGAGGGATGGTGCACTTTTGGAAAGAAACATTGGTTATGTTAGACACATAAAGAGTATGTGGCCCCATTGTGAGCAAACAGCAGTGACATAAGCAACTGTCAGAAAATATCAGGTCAGGCCGGTGGGGCTGCTGCTTAGGGCACAATAGGAAGCAGAGATTGAATGTGAGGATTACAAGGAATTGGAATGCGCTTCTAAGCAGCGGCATCTAAGTAATAGTGGAAGTCAGATAAGGCCAAAAGCAAAATTGATAATCTCTATTACCCGCAACAGTGATGTTGTCCAGTTTATAAATGATTCAATACTAAAAATGTCTGCTGGGCTAATGCAGTCCATAGCTCAGGGAAGTGCATCTGTAATTGCAAGCTCCGTGGCACTGTGAGAGGTTCATGAGCACTGTGCCCAAACAAGTGTCATTACTTCACCGTGACACCTCCTCTCCCTGGTTATATCAGGTGCAGTTCAGCTCTGCTGCTCCAATGTTAGTGTATGGTGCTCTTCCAAGAATACATGAAATGTTCCAATGTAATATGTGACGGATACTGTTTTAATGTTATAAAGATTAGGGATGTAGCGAACTGCCGTTAATGTGTTCGCGAACGCCGTTCGCGAACACCGGCAAAAAAGCGAACAGTTCGCGAACAGTTCGCGAACTTCGAACGCTTGATAAAATCGTTCGATCGAACGATCGAAGGATTTTATTCGTACGATCGAAGGATTTTCGTTCGAATCGAACGATCGAAGCTATTCGATCGAATGATTTTAATTCAATCGAATGCTTATAATCGTTCAAACGAATGGAAATCGTTCGATTTTAGCGATCGAACGGTCGAATGGTCGAATGGTCGAACTAAATTTTACTTCGAATCGAACGCGAACACCAATTGGCGAACGTCGCGCGACGTTCGCGAACATTCGGCGGACGCGAACAGTCGAAGTTTGCGCGAACTAGTTCGCCGGCGAACAGTTCGCTACATCCCTAATAAAGATGTGGCTTTGCAAACACCATCAGCACCATCATCAAAAAAGGGTCTCCCTGATTCCTTCCAGCTGTTCTTCAGCTACATCTCTTCTAATGAAAGGAGGAATGGATTTTATAATAAACTTCTGTCCTTTATATTTGCAGTTATGGTTGTTCTACTTGACAAGTCTGTCTAGTTCCAAGAAACTTCTTATTTTATGATTAAGGTCTAGCAATGTAAAGGTTCTCATGCAGTGATTGGCCACAGTTTGGTCTTGACAGCTGAATATTTTAAAGTTCTGATTACCTGCAGGTTGTCCCTTGCACGGCTCACTTTAAAACTGGTTTCACTTTGGACACAGGGAGCAAAAATGGTGCCCCCCAATGAATTATGTAGAAAATCAACTGCAAATCATCGGACATTTATCAGGATTTCACGGACAATGTTGCATTGGTAAGGTATTGTATGGATGACATGCGGAAGAGCTTTTGCCAAACAAACCAAAACCACTGGACAGAGCCAATACACCAGGGGGCAAATTCAATAAGATGCGAAGTTGCGCCAGGCGCAACTTCGCCGCACTTCGCCACTCTTCGCAAAGCGTATTTTCGCCAGCGCTCCGCAAATTCACTAAAATCCGAAGTTGCGCACAGGGGTAGCGTAAGTTTTCGAAGTTTCGCTAGCGTTAATTCGCCAAGCGAAGCGAAGTTTCGCTAGCGATGGTTCATTTGCATATGGCGCGAAATTCAAATTTCAATGGAGGAACACGAATCACCACTTCAAATGCCTAGAAAACCTTCAAATCAGCAAATAAAAATGTTATTTTGCCCTACACATGTGCCCACTGTCTAGGTAAGTTGCCATGAGTCAGGAAATGTAGGGGGGAAGGAGGGGAGCCCCAAAAATATTTTCGATCTTTTTCAGCCTATCACCCATTATGTAGAAAACACGCCAGCGTTTTTTGGGACTTAGAAAAAATTTTGACTTTTTTTTAAACAATCCCTATCTACTCTATTGCGCTTCGCCAGGTCTGAGGTGGCGAAGGAAGGCTAGCGAAAAAGGTAGCGTTCAGTACACTGCGCAAGTTAGTGAATTTGCGTAGTTACGTTGCTAGCGAAAATTGGCCTGGCGTAAGGGTGCGTAACACTAGTGAAACTACGCCAGCGTTCGTTAGTGAATTTGCGCAGTAACGAAAAATGCCAAATGCTAGCGAATTAACGCTTCGGTGCTTAGTGAATTTGCGCCCAAGTGATCAGAAGGGAAGTCTAGGGATACATATAATGAAATCCCTATGGCTTGGGAAATCCACTACTTGTCTAAGATTCCCTCTATTAGCTGAGGAACTCCTAGTGCCTGTGGCATACACCCCTGGGCAAGATAATGTTCCCTACTGGCCCAGGAGGGTTATGGCCATTTACTGTTAAAGATTAATATAGTTACCGGGAGCACATGACTTTTTCTCTTTGGCCTCCATCTGCTGGACAGGGTGGATGCTGCTAGGGAGCCAGACAACAAGACCCCAGTAAGAAGCGTTACCTAAAGGAATTATCCCTTCATTGGAAGTTGAGAAGCAGGGGCTCCATGACAGTTTTAGCTCAAAAGAGCAGCACTGAGCTCAATGTAGGATTGATAGACTGGCAGCACTAAAGGGTCTCCACAGTGGTGCCAGTGTATTCTGCTCATATAATGAATATTGCTGCAAGCAATCTACTTCATCTGATACAAAGTGCTGCATAAGTACTACTGCTTGTGTATCCAATAAACATCTGATTAAGAACCTTCAGCTTCTGCATAGTTTTATAACACCACTTCTTTTCTCCACACAAGGTTGCAAGGACCCAGTGCAAAGAGGGTATGACTGCAATCCTGCTCTATGTCAGCTCAACTAGAGACCTAGTCCTGGGCCAAGAAAAGGAAACAGAAGGAAAGTCTCAGAAGATACACAGAGGCTGAGCAACACTGTCATGATTGGCATCCAGAATCCAGAACCAATGCTAGACTCCCTGGTCTCAGCTCTTTCTTCTGCCTTTAACAGCCGCCTTTCACCCTGGGAGGAGACCTCGGCTAATTGGATGCCGCCAGGTCTTATTAAGAGAGGAGCCAAGCTAAGGGTTCTGGATGAGCAGAGGGGCACGATCGTTAGCAAAGTCTTTTGGGCAAAATGTCACAATTCAAGGAGCAGGAAGAAAGCGTAGTCAAAACCAGGCCTGGTCAGTGCAGGTGGACCATCTTTGGCCAATGTCTAAGAATGACAACAAAATATCAGTCAACAAGTATCTAAAGGGTAGTATCACCATTAAAGTTGTCTCCATCTCCATCAGATTCTCAGCTAGATTATAATAAAAGGATTCTGTTATAGCAAAAGTCTATATGTTGCCTGGAGAGGACATGGGGGATTAAAACACTTGGGCAACCCCACTCTATACTGTATCTCCGAACTAGTAAACAGTATATCGGTTTAATTAACTTACTAAGTATGAACCTCTAATAAAAAAAAGGCTTGTAAGCATTGGAGAGATGGGGAGATTCCAAATGATCAGCGTCTATTTAATCCAATTATAAACTGTAAATAACAGCTGCACTTGCCTCCTAATTAATTTGCATTTTATATCACATGCAAACAGAAATTATTAGAGGGATAATTGAATTTAAACTGTCAGGAAACTCTGGCTGAAGGTGTTTGTGCCGAGCTTTAGACATTAATTATGCCCTGATTTTGCCATTTTACCTCTCGTCAGTAAAACACATCCAGTGCTTCGCGCATTATGCAAATGTGATTCACTAAAGGATTAAGCAGAAATTTCACCACTGACCTTTCATGATCTCGGCAAAAGCTTGTCTGAATCCCATTTTCATTAAAGGCTCTTAAAATTAGAGATTAATGGGAGAAAGCTATAAACATACGCTGTGTAGAATCCCCCAATTCCCTGCTTTATGCTCGAACAAAGTGCAAAAAAATCACTCTTGAGAGATAAACAATTATTATATATTATTATAGGAAATTGTGGTTTTCATCTAAATGTATGATTATTAAGGGCGTATGTGTGAAGTCCATCACAGAGGATTTACTGAAAGAGTGCGTCCTTTCATACAGGAACCAACTGTTATAGAGATATTTCCATTATTTATGAGAAAGTTCATTCTCTAGGATCTGAGTTTAAAAACGAATAATAAATAATGTTTTTGTATTTAAGAGACATTTTTGAATAAAAGTACATCAAAGACTATCTAGCAAGTCGCACAAGTATCTTTCTATTAGAGGGGAACTTTTTTTTGCAAATTTATTGAATCGAGGGTCAGGGAGGGGGAGCAGGAAAAGAGACACAAATTTATACATCTTAACATCTTATACTTAAATTATAATTTGTTTAAACCTGTTTTATGGTTTACTGAAAGAGGGCTTTATGGATTAATCTTAAGAAGTTTGTCTTTAAATTGACTTTCATGGGCCAATTTACTAACAATCGTATTTCCATATTTTTTCCACTAATCTCTAAAAATTTGTGGTTTTCTTAATTTTTTTAAAAGCTCAAACAATTCGAGATTTATTAACTATAAAAACCACAAACACCTGTAATACAGGTAAAAGTTGTCCAGGTCTTACAGACGTCAACGGGAACTGCACTGATCCTGTTGAAGTGGTTTTAATCAGTTTGGACTTTTAGAGGCTTTCGGATTTTCTTTCTGTGAGGAATTGTCTGAAAAACAGGTTTGAGAGGTATTCATTTTGTTGATTGTTCAGAGTTATTTTCAGTTTTTAATTTGGATCTTTTAATAGATTTGTGGTTTTAGAGAAAGTGAGTTTAGTTGTGGTTTCAAAAACCTCTTTAAATCACTAAAATCTGACCTCTAATAAATAGGCCTCTTAAAGGACAAGGAAAGTCTAAAATAGAATAAGGCTAGAAATGCTGTATTTTGTATACTAAACATAAGCATGAACTTACTGCACCACAAGCCTAATCAAACAAATGATTTATGCTTTCAAAGTTGGCCACAGGGGGTCACCATCTTGTAACTTTGTTATACATCTTTGCCTGACCCTGACCCTGCACATGCTCAGTGTGGTCTGGGCTGCTTAGGGATCGTCATAAACAAAGCTGCTTGAGTTTTGCATGGCTGGGAAGTAAGGCGGGGGCTCCCCCTGCTGTTCATAAGTATGATTGTTTCCCTGCTCAGCAGTTAGGGACCATCTGACAATTCCTATCCACAGCAGTAAATGAAGGGAGAATTTCACTGCATACAGTCAGGTTTCTTATAAAAAGGGTACACATTTTTTAATTAAAGTATATTGAAGATAGGTTTCTTTTCCATTAAAGAGAGTAAAAATGGGATTTTATTGTTTTGCCTTTCCTTGTCTTTTAATATCATGCAGAAAGTGATATGCTGAGAAAATTATACATTTTATTTGTTTTTTGAATTACTTAGGTTTTTGTTCAGCTGCTCTCCAGTTTGGAGTTTTGCCAGCTTTCTGGTTGTTAGGGTCCAGTGGTTTGAAAAGCGATTGGAAGAAGATTAGGAGTGGTCTGTATAGAAAAATAAGTAATACAAAGTAATAACAATAAAATTGTAGAGCAGAGCAAAAGTATTGAGCTGCTGGGCTCAATTTGAAAGCTGGAAAGGAGCAGAAAAGGAGAACAAAGAGTTCAATACAAATAAAACATGAAGACCAAATGAAAAGTTGTTATGGCTTGCCCATTTTATAACCTACTAAAAGTGAAGTGGGAAGTGAACTACCCATTTAAGCTGTTACACCCCAGAATGTAGGCAACTATGGGAACTGTTTTCTCCAAAATCTTTATTTACAGTAAAAAAATAAAGTACATGGGCCAATAAATGCTGACGACTCATTCCATCTGCACCATTAAGCAGAATATCTCACCGGGATCAACTACATTGATGTAGTCCTCTCCCAACAGTCTGCATTGGCAGCAGTTATGGTCCATATGATTTGTTCGCCCGAGTGCCAAACACACACAGCAGCCCAAAATTGCCCACATTAAGGTGGACATATCAGAGAAAGATCTGCTCGTTTGTTGACCTCACCAGTCAAGCAGAACTTTACATGTATATCCACCTTATGGGTAATTCCCCATATAGCATATTTTATAGTTAACTCACACCCTAAGCCCCTAGGATCTAACAAGAATTTGATTTTGTCTGTTTCTCTGCAGATTTACTAAATTTTTAAAAATGTTTTCACTCAATGTTTTTCCTGATTGCCAGCATAGGGACCAAAAAACTCATACCAGAAAAATTCCATCTCATGAAAAAAACTGACTTTACTAAAATCACATTCTTCTATTGAATTTGAATGTGTGTTTTTTAACAGGTTGTATTTTGTTTTTCAAGGAAGAGAAAAGAAGAAGAAGGGTAGGAGAGAAGGTGGGATCCAGGGGACAATGGAGGAGGAAAATGGTGTTGGTTATAGTTTATTTTGTAAAGTATTATTTTGGATACAGATATTAAAACATTCAGTGTCCATTGAATGCACAATGCAACATTTAGATTTGGATAGTATATTTATATCATCTTAATAAATCCCCACTTTTGATGTTTACGTCAATGGGAGAGGTCCAGAGATCAATTTGGAGTTGTTTGCAGCCTTCCTGACATTCAAGTTTTTTTTGGAGAAAAAACTCATATAAAGTTTTCAAAAAATCAAATCAAATTTGATTTGAGTTTTCGGGTCGATTTAATTCATCCAAGTTTAAAAAAATGTGATATTAATACATTTCATTTTGGTCGAATTTGAATTTATGGAGTTGAGGAGATTTTAAAAACTCACATGAATTTGAAATTCAAACTGTGATAAATGTGCCTCTTGGTTTAATTTTCAAGGGAAATAGCAAAAATTGAAAACTGAACCCTGAAGTTGCTAAAACAGGCTTCTACAATTACTTGAGCTACTATATAATGAGAATAAAAATCGTGCTAACATTTTAAGGGGCCAATTCATTAACTTCGAGTGAAGGATTTGAATTAAAAAAACTTCGAATTTTGAAATTTTTTTGGGCTACTTCATCATCATCATCATCATTTATTTATATAGCGCTGTCAAGATACGCAGTGCTTTACTTCGACCACCAAATGGGCTACTTCGACCTTCAACTATGACTTTGACTTAGAATCGAAGGATTCGAACTTAAAATCGTTCGACTATTCGACCATTCGATAGTCGAAGTACTGTCTCTTTAAGAAAAAACTTCAACCCCCTAGTTCGCCACCTAAAAGCTACCGAACCCAATGTTAGGCTATGGGGAAGGTCCCCATAGGCTTGGCTAAGTTTTTTTGGTCGGAGGATAATCCTTCAATCGTTGGATTAAAATCCTTCGAATCGTTCGATTCAAAGGATTTAATCATTCGATCGAAGGATTCAGTTTTTCCGCAAAATCCTTCGACTTTGATATTCGAAGTCGAAGGATTTTCATTCCCAGTCGAATATCGAGGGTTAATTAACCCTCGATATTCGACCCTTGATGAATTTGCCCCTAAGTGTATCCCAATAAAACAGAGATGCAATTGCTCTATTCTTCTAAATAAAGAAGAGCCCGGGTTTGAAGTTCAAGTAAAAAGATACTATTTCTCTTTTTTGAAACCAATTCAAAAAAATGTTGTAAAATGTTGATGATTTTATTTTCCACTCAATTTTGCCAAAATCGAATTTGCTTCCCTTATTTTCCAACAATTAAGCCAGATGGTTTAATTAGTTAGGCCCCCTAGTTTTGTATAAGGTCTGGGTTGTGGCCACGGTGGTGCTATTAAGGCATCGGCACAGTACGCGAGGTATTGGTCAGTCTGGGACTGGATAGAATATTCCTTTAAATAAAAGTTGCATCTCAAATCATCAAAGCTGAACTAAATCTCTGCAGAAAAGAGTTGGCTGAGGCAGCCCAGAGCTCCTCGCTGATCAGTTCTTATATATTGCAGCTCAAACCCTTACAGGCACAAATGTAATGGGAAAATGGTGTTGTTTGTGACCTATGTGACCTATCATTCCAACTATTTTATATCATGTACTTTAGCAGTCATACCCACCTCTGCCATTATAAATCAGTTATGCCAGTTACCGCTCTGGCACTTTTATTTTTATAATACATCTTAATAATTTGCACTGCGGATCAATTATACCGGCTATTAGAAGGATAATTCATCTCTCTTTCTGCTGTCTAACGTAGCGCTGAGTCGGCAAAAATCATGCAAAAGTTTAAGGGATGTTGCTGATGAAAGAGAGACACTAATTGTTAATCTGGTTTTTGTTTAACATTTTCCGGCCCCAAAATTAGAAACAATATGAAGCCTTTGGCTTTTCAGGCCTTTCTTAATGTGGGTATCACAAGAGTGACTTGTAGGGATAGGGTGGGATGCCTTGGCATCCAAAGTGAGTGAAAAAAATTGTTGCGTGTCAAAAAAATTAGTTGCGTCTCAAAAATAAATTGGTCAGCAATAGACTTCAATGCATTTTGTCGAATTTTCCTCATTTTGGGAATTTTTATCAAAGCAAAACTGCTCAGATTCGTCCATCACTATCCACAAACCATCACAATATTTTATTTTGAGAAAAGCAAAGGAGGGGTGTGGGTCTGGCACAGTTAGTAGTGTCCAGTTACTCTTAGAATAAAGTCCTGCTGGGAAGGTGCTTGCTTCACAACAGAGGCCCATTAAAGTTACTTTATTTTATACAAAAATATACAAGTACAGGTATCAGACCTGTTATCCGGAATGCTCGGGACCTGGGGTTTTCCAGATAACGGATCTTTCCGTAATTTGGGTCTTCGTGACTTAAGTCTACTAGAAAATCATGTAAACATTAAATAAAGCCAATAGGCTGGTTTTGCTTCCAATGAGGATTAATTATATCTTTGTTGGAATCAAGTACAAGTTACTGTTTTATTATTACAGAGAAAAAGGAAATCTTTTTTAAAAATTTGGATTATTTGGATAAAATGGAGTCTATGGGAGACAGCCATTCTGTAATTCGGAGCTTTTTGATATCGGGTTTCCAGATAAGAGATCCTATACCTGTATATATCACACTTTACTGTATAGTACTTGAAGAAGTGTGGCTAAATTACATCATCCAAACTGAATCTGTGTAGTCCCCAAGGAGGAAAGGATGGATCCAATTTCAGTGAGGTTTTGATGGAGTTGGTTTATGGAAGACCTTCTGGTTGATAAAATGAATGTAAGATTAGGTGTAAGAGTGTTTTTGAAACATCATGTGTCAACTTTGCGTTGGTGTTGAGGTGGGTAAGAAAAGACGTGCTTTTAAGGCTTTCAAGTTAGCTGGTACAGCCGAAACATTTATAAGGTACAAGGAGGCCAATAAATCATGCAAAGAAGCTATAAGGCAAGCTAAAATTGCTATAGAAAAGGATATTGCAGCAAGCAGTAAAAAAAATCCAAAATTATTTTTTAAATATGTCAATAGTAAAAAAATGAAGCAGGAAGGGGTGGGACCCTTACTATCAGAGGGGGGTCAGCTGGTTGATGAAAACAAAATAAAAGCGCAGATTCTGAACTCGTATTTTTCATCTGTGTACACAAATGAAGAACCAGTAAGTGAAGGTTTCCTTCTTAACACTCCCAATTCTAGTAATACAACTAATGATGCATGGTTCACACATGAAGAAATTCAAAAGAGACTTGAACATGTTAAGATTAACAAAGGTCCAGGGCCAGATGGTATTCATCCCAGGGTAATTAGCGAGCTTAGCTCTGTGATTGCCAAACCTCTTTACTTAATTTTTCAGGATTCATTGAGATCTGGCATTGTGCCGAGAGACTGGCGAATTGCTAATGTGGTGCCTCTATTCAAAAAAGGATCCCGTTCTCAGCCTCAAAACTATAGGCCAGTTAGTCTGACGTCAGTATTAGGAAAGCTTTTCGAAGGGTTAATAAAGGATAAAATACTGGACTTCATAGCAAATCATAATACTATGAGTTTGTGCCAGCATGGTTTTATGCGTAACAGATCTTGCCAGACTAACTTAATTTCTTTTTACGAGAATGTAAGTAGAGACCTCGATTCTGGGATGGCAGTGGATGTGATTTACTTAGACTTTGCTAAAGCATTTGATACAGTGCCACACAAAAGGTTACTGGTTAAATTAAGGAATGTTGGCCTGGAACATAGTATTTGTACCTGGATAGAGAACTGGCTAAAAGATAGACTACAAAGAGTGGTGGTAAATGGAACATTTTCTAATTGGACCAGTGTTGTTAGTGGAGTACCGCAGGGCTCTGTACTAGGTCCCTTGCTTTTCAACTTGTTTATTAATGACCTGGAGGTGGGCATTGAAAGTACTGTTTCTATTTTTGCAGATGATACTAAATTGTGCAGAACTATAGGTTCCATGCAGGATGCTGCCACTTTGCAAAGTGATCTGTCTAAACTGGAAAACTGGGCAGCAAACTGGAAAATGAGGTTCAACGTTGATAAATGCAAGGTTATGCACTTTGGCAAAAATAATATAAATGCAAGTTATACACTAAATGGCAGTGTGTTGGGAGTTTCCTTAAATGAAAAGGATCTAGGGGTCTTTGTAGATAACACGTTGTCTAATTCTGGGCAGTGTCATTCTGTGGCTACTAAAGCAAATAAAGTTCTGTCTTGCATAAAAAAGGGCATTAACTCAAGGGATGAAAACATAATTATGCCTCTTTATAGGTCCTTGGTGAGGCCTCATCTGGAGTATGCAGTTCAGTTTTGGACTCCAGTCCTTAAGAGGGATATAAATGAGCTGGAGAGAGTGCAGAGACGTGCAACTAAATTGGTTAGAGGGACGGAAGACTTAAATTATGAGGGTAGACTGTCAAGGTTGGGGTTGTTTTCTCTGGAAAAAAGGCGCTTGCGAGGGGACATGATTACACTTTACAAGTACATTAGAGGACATTATAGACAAATGGCAGGGGACCTTTTTACCCATAAAGTGGATCACCGTACCAGAGGCCACCCCTTTAGACTAGAAGAAAAGAACTTTCATTTGAAGCAACGTAGAGGGTTCTTCACAGTCAGGACAGTGAGGTTGTGGAATGCACTGCCGGGTGATGTTGTGATGGCTGATTCAGTTAATGCCTTTAAGAATGGCTTGGATGATTTTTTGGACAGACATAATATCAAAGGCTATTGTGATACTAAGCTCTATAGTTAGTATAGGTATGGGTATAAAGAATTTTAATTAAAAGTAGGGAGGGGTGTGTGTATGGATGATGGGTTTTCATTTGGAGGGGTTGAACTTGATGGACTTTGTCTTTTTTCAACCCAATTTAACTATGTAACTATGTAACTATGTAACTAGGGATGTAGCGAACCGCCGACAATCTGTTCGCGAACGCCGTTCGCGAACACCGGCAAAAAATTCGAACAGTTCGCGAACAGTTCGCGAACAGTTCGCGAACTTCGAACATCCGAAAATCGTTCGATTCGAACGATCGAAGGGTTTTAATCGTTCGATCGAACGATTTTCGTTCGAATCGAACGATCGAAGCCATTGGATCGAATGATTTCATTCAATCCAATGGCTTCGATCGTTCGATTCGAACGAAAATCGTTCGATTTTAGCGATAGAATGGTCGAATGGTCGAACGATTTTGACGCGAACGCCTATTGGCAAACGTCGCGCGACGTTCGCGAACTTGTGGCGGACGCGAACAGTCGAAGTTCGCGCGAACTAGTTCGCCGGCGAACAGTTCGCTACATCCCTAGTGTCAACTAGTACCATGTGACTCCATTAGTATTATATCAGACTGAGAATTATGTATATCAGTCTGCCAAACTGCCTATCTGGAACATGGTGATAGGGTTAGTGGATAAAACAGAGCATTAATATCCATAAGATCATCAAATCCATTCTATTTGTTAGACCTATGCTATGGACAAAGATGGGTAGACAATATGAATGGGTTTAAATCAGTAATATAGTGGAATTAATGTAGATACAGATGGGTAGAGACAGGCCCTCTATCTTGGATTTTACCATTACTTTGGTTCTTTTGGGTAGTACCTATTCTGGATGATTCAAGCAGCTCAAAAGTTGTTTCCATTCACCAACAGAAGAATCATCGATGAGGATTGGGTTCATCCTACAAGTGATCAGTTGGGCTGAGGTCAGTGCAGTCAGCTCCTCTGTGCCCATAACAAACTAATTCTGTATGGACTAGCATCATTGTGCCGAAACGGAAAGGACCTCCCCTAACCTGTTGCAATAAGTAGGAAGTACAGACCTGTAACAAATGCAATTTATATAACATATATAAACACATGGTGCCAAATGTCCTTCTGTGGCATCAAACACATTCAGATGCCCATGTTATTGGAATAAAGATACAAAGTCAGCCTTTGGTTGTGGGGAAATACCTGAAAGTGTAAATGACAAATTGACCTAAGCATGTAATTTTTGTATCTTCTAGACTGCAGTCAACTAAACAACTTTGCAAATGTTTTTTTCAGTTTTATGTATTCATTTCTAGGTTGCTGACCACAGCACACACAGAGAGGAGATAGCTGCCAAGCGAGACATTACATTATTTATAGAAAAAAAGCAACAAAAACGGAACTAATCAAGAGCAGCAGAAACATTTTACACTATCTACTCCCTGCTAAAATGTGACTTGAATTTTAAAGTCCCCCTTTTTAACAAATTCAGGAACACGCACGCATTTAATCTGCGTGACTAAACTACTAATACGAGTTAAGATTTGGGAATTCGGTGCTTCCTAGGCTCTGAGTAGTGATGAGAGAATTTCTTGGCATGCATTTATTCACAGCCAATTTCCGCATTCCCCCATCGGCAGATTTTTTCGTGCGACAAAAATTCTCCACAAAAAACTCCAATTCACTTCAATGCTTTTGGTGTGGGAAAATACTTGAGAAAAAATGCCCCTTGACTTTAACCCAATTGGAGTGGAAAATAATATCAACCACAGAGTCGAATGTATTTTGCTGCAAAAAAGTTGCAGCGACAAAACAGACGCCCATAGACTTAAATGCGTCTCACTAATTTTTCACAGTTTAGCAAATTTTTTGGCAGCTTTGTAAATTTTTCAGCAAATCGAAATGGGGCATATTTACTCATCACTAGATCTAAGAGCTTGGCTTGTGGCAAACCAGATATTTGCACAAACCCCATGGGAACAGGACTTACTTGGCTGTTATGTAATTTTCATTCCTAGTGATAAGAACAAAATTAACAAGTGATTTGGGCTAAATCAAGGAGATTTGTATAAAAAATATTAATTGTATAAATTCTGATCTATTGTTCCGGGTCCTTTGCATAACTGAACCGTCCAATATGTTCGCCTTAGTCCAATATAGTTTCCTTGGGTCACCGGCTGCCGCTTCTATACTCTCGTTGAATAGCTTCAACCAAATGAGCGATAGTCTTGCTTCCAAACGATCGCTTCTTTTACCCACCATATTCAAAGTCCAAAAAACTTTATTGTCCACAGAAAAAGCATCTATCCTTTGCAAAGAGCTCCATAAACAGATACATTCCTTAAACATTGTTGCACCAATCACTGTTAATCTGTTAAGAAAGCCCTAAGATTAAAGTCAATATTAAGGTCGTGGGGGGATAGTGTTTTAAGTTTAAGGATCCACCAACTTTCTTTGCGTAGAGTGTTGGTCACCATACCCCCCCTCCAGTCTTTTTTAACCCTTTCAATCCCTAACCATTTTTGACTCATTTTTAGTGGCCCATGTTTGGCCACATTAAGGCGAACATATTGGACGGTTCAGTTACGCAAAGGACTCGGAACAATAGACCGGAATGCCACATTGGTTTTAAAGCGATTTTATTGGAGGAATGCTTGTGAGTGCAATTTTGAATTATTTATTAAAGTTTTTATTACGCTTCCAGACATGTTACTTCCTTTTAACCCACTAAAGTACTAAGCAGAAAGCGGACTGAGACGCTCAAATTACATATGCCTGTATCAACTTACTTCTTGTAAGTATAAACACCTGCCAGACAAACTAGGATCGGAGTGTGGGCTCCTGTGCAACTATAACTCTAACATCATGGGTGTCAAAACATAAATATATAAATAAGGACTATAGCCAAAAACACCTCTAGCACCACTTAACTTACGGACTTTTACACTGGTTAAATATTAACTCCTGATGGTGGTGCATGATTTTTAAGTATAATTATCCACATGACGGTATATTTGAACATAGCAAGTTCACTAAAAATATCATGATTTACTTTGAAATACTGCACTATATATATTTTATTTGTTTTACTTCCCCCTCAAAACCTTGTGTTTTTTTGAGGAATACTGCAATCTCTTGTGGAAATTATCTCTTATCAGGGTCTCGTTATCCCTGAGCCCACACACGGCATCACCACCCATGTGTTTTCTCCATAGTTGAGCTCACAGAGCTTGGGGTTCTGTACCCCAAGCCACTGAGGGCCACTCAAATTCCTTAAGGCCTATATCTTAGCTGCTGTCCTGCACTTCTAACTGGAATGAAATCAGGAAGTAGACTGATTAAGCATATGGTTGTTCAGCTATATGAAGAAGTTATGCAACATTGACACCTTCTGGCCAAACCAGGAATCTGCCCGGCCACACAACATTAGGGACAAAGACTCACTCCCCCTCCCTTATCCAATTTAGGTCCAGCACTTAGCTGGCCAAGCAGGGGATTTCCTATCATGCAGTACTTTTAGGATCATAGGGGAACTTAACCCTATTATTAGAAAAGTGGATAGGGTAATCTGTAGTCCGGATCGCTACAACCGAACAGTTTGCTGTCTACCTGGAGCCAGGGTTCGGCATGTGGTTGATCGGACACACAAATTATTGGGTGGGGCTGGGCATGACCCAACGGTCTTAGTGCATATTGGTTCTAATGACAAAATAAATGGTAGATGGAAGACCTTAAAGAATGATTTCAGGGATCTAGGCTCTAAGATCAGGGAAAGGTCTTCCAATGTCATCTTTTCTGAAATTTTGCCTGTGCCACGTGCAATTTTAGGAAGACAGCAGGAGTTTAGGGAGATAAATGCGTGGCTCAAGTATTGGTGCAGGAAGGAAGGGTTTGGGTTCCTAGAGCACTGGGCTGATTTTTCCTTGGGGTACAACCTATACAGTCGTGATGGTTTGCACCTGAATGGAAGGGGGTCCACGGTGCTAGGGGAAAGAATGGCTAAGAGGTTGGAGGAGTGTTTAAACTAGGCAAGGGGGGGTGGGTGAGATAAAGAATTATGGGGGAGCTAGGGTAGACGGGGCAGTGGGGTTAGTAAGGGGTCATGGGGGAGGAGTGAGGGGGCATACAGTTTACCAGTTAAGCAGGTCCCTCTGTTACAAGGAAAACAGAATAATACTAACTTAACATATAATTCTCCACTAAGTAATGCAAATTTCAAAAGTAAAAGTAGTAACCTCCGCTGTATGCTGCAAATGCACGGAGTTTGTCAGGCAAAATGGGAGACCTGGAATTAATTGCTCTAAACATGATGATATAATTGGTATCACTGAGACCTGGTGGGATGAAACATGTGACTGGACTGTGAATTTCATTGGTTACACCCTTTTTAGGAGGGGCGGAGGCATAAAAAAGGGTGGGGGAGTGTGTTTGTATGTAAAGCCTCAATTAAAGTCATGCGCTAAAGAAATAACAATAGCTGGCACTGGTGAGGGTGTAGAATCACTCTGGGTAGAGATATTGACTGGGCAAAAGGTAACAAAAAGAATTATCATTGGTGTATGTTATAAACCACCTGGTATAAGTGTTGAGTATGAAGCCCAGCTACTCTTGCAGATACAAGCGGCTTCACAGCTGGGTCAAGTTGTTGCTATGGGTGACTTCAATTATCCAGACATTGACTGGGGTAATGGGGTTGCTAAGACAGAAAAAGCTAGTAGGTTTGTAAATATGCTGAATGACAACTTTTTATTCCAGCTCGTTCAAGAACCTACTAGGAATAACTCTCTTTTGTACCTGTAATAACTAACAATACTGAACTCATCTCTAACATTTGTGTGGGTGAGGGGCATTTAGGGAATAGTGATCATAACATGGTCTCCTTTGAGATTCTGTTGCAGAAGCAATTCTATAAGGGACCAACTAAAACACTAAATTTCAGACGTGCAAACTGTGACAGTATAAGGGCATCTCTGCAACATATTAAGTGGGAAATGCTTTTCACAGGGTTAAACACAGAACAAAAGTGGGAAGTCTTTAAAATGCTGCTTAATAAATATACTTGTCAGTATATTCCACTTGTAAGCAAGGAACGTCGTTGCAAAGCAAAACCTTTTTGGTTCAATAGAAGCGTTGGTGTTGAGGTGGGTAAGAAAAGACGTGCTTTCAAGGCTTTCAAGTTAGCTGGTACAGCCGAATCATTTATAAGGTACAAGGAGGACAATAATTCATGCAAACAAGCTATAAGGCAAGCTAAAATTGCTATAGAAAAGGATATTTCAGCAAGCAGTAAAAAAATCCAAAATTATTTTTTTAAATATGTTAATAGTAAAAAAAATGAAGCAGAAAGGGGTGGGACCCTTACTATCAGGGGGGGGTCAGCTGGTTGATGAAAACAAAATAAAAGCGCAGATTCTGAATTCATATTTTTCATCTGTCTACACAAATGAGGAACCAGTTAATGAAGGTTTCTTTTTTAATAGTCCCAATTCTAGTAATACAACTAATGATGCATGGTTCACACATGAGGAAATTCAAAAGAGACTAAAACATGTTCAGATTAACAAGATACACAAAGGTCCAGGGCCAGATGGTATTCATACCAGGGTACTTAGCGAGCTTAGCTCTGTGATTGCCAAACCTCTTTCCTTAATTTTTCAGGATTCATTGAGATCTGGCATAGTGCCGAGAGACTGGCAAATTGCTAATGTGGTGCCTCTATTCAAAAAAGGATCCCGTTCTCAGCCTCAAAACTATAGGCCAGTTAGTCTGACGTCAGTGGTGGAAAGCTTTTCGAAGGGTTAATAAAGGATAAGATACTGGACTGTATAACAAATCATAATACTATGAGTTTATGCCAGCATGGTTTTATGTGTAATAGATCTTGCCAGACTAACTTAATTTCTTTTTATGAGAATGTAAGTAGAGACCTCAATTCTGGGATGGCAGTGGATGTGATTTACTTAGACTTTGCTAAAGCATTTGATACAGTGTCACACAAAAGGTTACTGGTTAAATGAAGGAATGTTGGCCTGGAACATAGTATTTGTACCTGGATATAGAACTGGCTAAAAGATAGACTACAAAGAGTGGTGGTAAATGGAACATTTTCTAATTGGACCAGTGTTGTTAGTGGAGTACCGCAGGGCTCTGTACTAGGTCCCTTGCTTTTCAACTTGTTTATTAATGACCTGGAGGTGGCCATTGAAAGTAATGTTTCTATTTTTGCAGATGAGACTAAATTGTGCAGAACTATAGGTTCCATGCAGGATGCTGCCACTTTGCACAGTGATTTGTCTAAACTGGAAAACTGGGCAGCAAACTGGAAAATGAGGTTCAATGTTGATAAATGCAGGTTATGCACTTTGGCAAAAATAATATAAATGCAAGTTATACACTAAATGGCAGTGTGTTGGGAGTTTCCTTAAATGAGCAGGATCTTGGGGTCTTTGTAGATAACACGTTGTCTAATTCTGGGCAGTGTCATTCTGTGGCTACTAAAGCAAATAAAGTTCTTGTATAAAAAAGGGCATTAACTCAAGGGATGAAACATAATTGTGTCTCTTTATAGGTCCCTGGTGAGGCCTCATCTGGAGTATGGGGGCAGTTTTGGACTCCAGTCCTTAAGAGGGATATAAATGAGCTGGAGAGAGTGCAGAGACTAAGTGCAACTAAACTGGTTAGAGGGAGGGAAGAGTTAAATTATGAGGGGAGACTGACAAGGTTGGGGTTGTTTTCTCTGGGGGAAAAAAGGCGCTTGTGAGGGGACATGATTAGACTTTACAAGTACATTAGAGGACATTATAGACAAATGGCAGGGGACCTTTTTACCCATAAAGAGAATCACGTACCAGAGGCCTCCCCTTCAGACTAGAGGAAAAGAAGTTTCATTTAAAGGAACAGAGTAGGGGGTTCATCACAGTGAGGACAGTGAGGTTGGGGAATGCACTGCCGGGTGATGATTCAGTTAATGACTATAAGAGGGACTTGGATGATTTCTTGGACAGACATAATACAAAGGCTACTTAGTAACTGTGGCACTGATTAGCGTTCAAGCTCTGTAATTTGTGTGATGTTTTCCCTGGATGCTCCGTCTCCGGCACCCTGCATAAATCCAATTTTATCCAAAGATTGGGAATCACTCACAGAGGCAGATTTTCCTGCAAGTTAGCTTTTTATTGTGCATCCACACGACATGTTTCGGACCCACTGGTCCTTTTTCAAGTGTGTACAAACAGCTGTGAAATGAACACATTTTATACCTTGTGTGTTGTAGTCCCGCCCACCAATTAGTGCAACATAATAATTAACCCTTTCATCCTGAAGGGTTACTTTAGAGTGAAGAGATTCTCATACTCTTCTGTGTGTCCATGTGAAAATCAGTCCAAGTATTAAGTCCATATTAAGTACTATTAATACTTAGTATTAATATAATTATATAATTATAAGTATTGGGTTTGGGTTTTCATTTGGAGGGGTTGGACTTGATGGACTTTGTCTTTTTTCAACCCGATTTAACTATGTAACTATGTAACTATGGGTCCCTACATTTGTTTGCTTTTGAATCTGAGCTGAATGCTGAGAATCAATTACAAACTCACTGAACAGTTATGTCCCATGTGGCCCCCCTTATAGTCACTGACTAACTCAGAGTTAGAGAGCTGAAAAGCAGGAAGTAGTGTTCTGGCTATTATGTTACACATCCACTCACTCCAGCCTTTATACATTACATTTTTGCCTAACTAACTATATTAGAAACATTTTTTATTTAGCACAGCCTGTCTATTTACCCAGTTTTTATTCTTATACTGAACTGTTCCTTTAAATAAAGCATAAAACTACTGGAACTGAACAATGTATCCATGTTGCCCCCTCCCTCTTGTTATAACTATCTCACGAAGATGTTGCACCAGTCGATGGTACAAAATGCTGCAATGAATAATTTATACAGAACATTTCAGTAATCAGTTCCTGTGTATGTGTTTACTTTTGCTTCCCTGACACCCAGATAAACACCCCAAGAGCTTATCCCTGTGTACAGACAAATCTTCAGGGCATTACAGAGCAGTCGAGTATTAGCAGCCAACTGAATAAACATTGTTTACATCGGCAGGTTTTGCCTGAAAATGCTTCGTTAAACTGAAGAGCAATTAATATTGTCATCTTATATAGTCATGGAACACAACTAGTACATTTATTAGACTGGATTGTACTGTCATAGCTGCCTCATCAGCACTCAATCATTATATTAATATTACATATTCCCTGTATTATTCCCTCATAGTCACTCAGTCAATAAACAGCATGCAGGCTTAGTTATAGTGGGAACTCTCAGTATCACTCATGTATTATAAGGGATAATGTACCCCCTACTGTAAATGATAAGGATATTAGAAGTCACTGAGGGGTTGTTCTGTGACCATATAAAGGCACAAGGCTGCAGGCTGAGTTATACAGAGAACTCTGAGTATCACTCATGTATTATAAGGGATAATGTACCCCCTACTGTAAATGATAAGGATATTAGAAGTCACTGAGGGGTTGTTCTGTGACCATATAAAGGCACAAGGCTACAGGCTGAGTTATACAGGGAACTCTGAGTATCACTCATGTATTATAAGGGATAATGTACCCCCTACTGTAAATGATAAGGATATTAGAAGTCACTGAGGGGTTGTTCTGTGACCATATAAAGGCACAAGGCTGCAGGATGTGTTATACAGGGAACTCTGAGTATCACTCATGTATTATAAGGGATAATGTACCCCCTACTGTAAATGATAAGGATATTAGAAGTCACTGAGGGGTTGTTCTGTGACCATATAAAGGCACAAGGCTGCAGGCTGTGTTATACAGGGAACTCTGAGTATCACTCGTGTATTATAAGGGATAATGTACCCCCTACTGTAAATGATAAGGATATTAGAAGTCACTGAGGGGTTGTTCTGTGACCATATAAAGGCACAAGGCTGCAGGCTGAGTTATACAGGGAACTCTGAGTATCACTCGTGTATTATAAGGGTTAATGTACCCCCTACTGTAAATGATAAGGATATTAGATGTCACTGAGGGGTTGTTCTGTGACCATATAAAGGCACAAGGCTGCAGGCAAAACTCTGAGTATCACCCATGTATTATAAGGGATACTGTACCCCCTACTGTCAATGATAAGTCACTGAGAGGTTCTGTGATTTCTATATACAGTATATAAAAGTCATGCCTATAGTCATAAGCCAACCAGCATATTAATTATTAGATAGTGATACATTGCATTGATTTCAGTGAACGGATACCGTATATACTCGAGTATAAGCTGACCCGGTTATAAGCCAAGGTACCTAATTTTACCTACGAAAACTGGGGAAACTTATTGACTCTAGTATAAGCCTAGACACAACTACAGCCCTGTCTCCCAGCAGTGCACATTCCGCCAAAGCAACCCCCCCAGCGATCAACCGGACTTCTTTGCAACGGATTACTGTGTGTCCCACGGTCCCTCTACCATGTGCAGAGGGTGCTGTGTGATATTGCCATCACTGTTAATCTTTTGTATAACCAACAGAGGGCGCTGTGTGATATTGCAGTCACTGTTACTCTTTCATATAACCAACAGAGGGCGCTGTGTGATATTGCAGTCACTGTTATTCTTTCATATAACCAACAGATGGCACTGTGTGATATTGCAGTCACTGTTATTCTTTCATATAACCAACAGAGGGTGCACTGTTATTCTTTCATATAACCAACAGAGGGTGCTGTGTGATATTGCCATCACTGTTAATCCTTCATATAACCAACAGATGGCGCACTGTTATTCTTTCATATAACCAACAGAGGGTGCTGTGTGATATTGCAGTCTCTCCCCAACTGAACTGTTGGTATAGGAATGATTAGAAATGACTGCAATCTCAGCTACTGCCCGCTGACCCGAGTATAAGCCGAGGTAGACTTTTTCAGCACATTTTGGATGCTGAAAAACTCGGCTTATACTCGAGTATATACGGTAACTACAGAGCTTTATAGATCCATAATTTATTTTAAAAAAACATTACACATGCCGTAGTAAATATGCCCCTTACAAGTCATTTGATGAAAAGCAATTGCTCACTATTTTCTCATGTCAAATCTAATTGAACATTCCTAATCTAATCAGCGACAGTAATGCTTTAACTGAAGCAAACTCATGAAGTCATTGGTGTTCAACTGTAACCCCAAAGCTTGAGCATCAGAAATGTGTAATGTAACAAACACAGAACACTTTATATATTATATATTAACAAACATGGATTAGTCAATATGAACCCACCACTGATTCCTTCTCATTCCCATCACTGAGGAGCATCTTAAATCAGTGGGTTTCCAGGGGACCAACTTTCTTAACGCAAATATTTGTTTTCAGCTATAAAAACACTCCCCCGTGTCATAAAGTTACAGGGATGGGCTTTTATAGAACATCTTTATTTTATGATACAGCACAATGACAAATTATTTAAAGTTGACCTTTAATTTGCAGATATCAGGGTTTTTTTTCAGTCATTTCATTAAAGGCTCTTGTAATCAGGGAGGAATATTTTATCAATGCCAACGTGGCTTACACAATGTCTTGGAAGTAATTGTCTTGGAGACAATGATAAATGAGATTCTGTACCGGCATAACGTTCCTGCTCATAATCTTCTTTCTTTTCTCATCAGCCCATAAGGTTCTCCTCTATGTCTCTGATCCCAAGGGGCCACTTACTCTAAAATAATTGTAGCAATGAAAAAAAAAAGGCTGCAGTTGGGGAAATTCAAAAGGAATCTAATTGAAGTTGCACGTATTTCATTAACTTGTTGATGCAAACATTTGGTGACAAAATATGTCTGACTGCCTCCCATAATTAGCTGGCTTTATATTAACGAAGGTAAGAGGCACTTTTCTACAGATTGCCTGGCCCTAATCACTGCTCTCCTGAGCCAGAGGAACATCATATCCATTTTTTTTGTGTTATGATACATTTGTTTAACCTGAAAAAGTCATTAGAGGGAAAACTCTATTGCCAGAGAAAAATTTATAATTTGTATGTGCTGTCTAGGAGCTTTGTGTTGATCATTTGGCATGTATATTTATTTCCCCGTTTATTTTGGGTTGTTTTGATGTTGCTGTGCCACATGTTGCCAGACAAAAGATGGCGTGGTACGTATCTAAATGAAATCCAGAGATATAGAATCTATGGTTGTGACATAATGATGCTCTTGTCTCTGGACCATTGATGTCACACAATGGTATAAATTACACAAAAAGATACTTTAGTAGAAAATTACAACAAATACAAAATGTTACAGGAAATCACTACACAACAAAGAAAAGAGAGTAGGGACTTATTTTCCTTGTTCTGTGAAAACAAAACAGTGAAGACAAGAAAGTAGGGACTTCTTCTTACTTTGGGATCCAAAAAGGTGGAAGACAAGAGAGTAGGTAGGGACTTCTTCTAGCTCTAGAGATCTAGAGAAAAAGTGATAGACAATATAGTCGGGACTTTTTCTAACTCTGGGAACCAAAAAGGTAAAAGACAAGAATGAAGGGACTTATTCTTGCTCTGGGGACCAATAAGGTATAGTACAAGAGGGAAAGAACCTCTTGAACCTCTGGGAAACCAAAAACATAGAAGACAAGAGGGAAGGGATCTCTGATTGCTCTGGGAACCAATTGGGTACAGAACAAGAGGGAAGGAACTTATTATTGCTCTGTGAAACCAAAACGTAGAAGACAAGAGGAAAGGGATATCTGATTGCTCTGGGGCCAATTGGGTAGAGGACAAGAGGGAAGGAACTACTTTCCCTGGGAAACAAAAATATAAATGACATGTAAAAGGAAAGGGATCTTTGATTGCTCTGGGGACCATTTGGGTAGAGACAAGAGGGAATGAACTTCTTGTTGCTCTGGGAAACCAAAAACCTTAGAAGACTTTAGGGAAGGGATCTCTGATTGCTCTGGGGACAAATTGGGTAGAGGACAAGAGGGAAGGAGCTTCTTCTTGCTCTTGGGTTCAAAAAGGTGGAAGACTGCACTCTTAATAATTACCTAGAGGACCAACCTAAAGATAAGTTAACCCCCTGAAAGAAGTCCTGGTTAAGCCTTTACCTTTAAAAAGTTTGGGAATCAGCGGTGCTGTAATATTATGTAGCACACTTATGTTTGTACCTGAAAGACTGCTGGGTAATGTAGTCCCCTGTGCCTTCCACTACAGTACAGAGGAACTAGTTAATGCCCCATCCTGCAGGAAGAAAGGGATTTTCTCCAGCTAATGATAAGGGAGACAGTCTATGTCCTGTCCACATAACCAGGAACAGGAAGAGGATCCAGGAGGAACAGGAGGAGGAGGGACCAGCCAGCATGGAGAGGTGTGCTGGGAGATCTAGAGACTGGCAGTTTGTGGGTTCCAGCCTGCTGAGTGACCACTGAGAGAGAGAGAGAGAGAGAGAGAGAGAGAGAGACTTCTGTTAACCTGCAAGGGGAGAACACTGCAGTGTGCAGCCTGCTTGGAATTATTTGCTGCTGTTCCCTGGAGGAAGTTTTGTTGTCAGGCACCCATTGTGATCCAGGAGTACAACAGTCAGCCATCTTGAGAAGGAGAAAGCCACAGTGTGGAGAGAAGCAAGGTTCAATATCAAATGCAATGTCTTAACCCTTGTTTTGCCAGTTTAAGGAACATTGGGAGTTATAATAACAGACATTATCCTGCTAGTCCATTGAAGAGTGAGACATATTGTGCAAGGAGAGCTGACAGCATTGTGGCACACTTCCAACAGCACCAGAAGTTGAAGAAGGAATTGTCCAACTATTGTTCATTTTATAATCAATTCTTTCTTCCAGCTGCAGCTGTTTAATAAAGTCAGATTGTTCCTGTTTCACTGCCATCTTGTGTGCCTGGTTACTGGGGCCTTGGGGTTTCACCGGGTTAAGGTAAGCAGACTCATATAGACTACTGCCAACACCTAAGGGTGCACTACAATTATATTAACTCATAAGGAAACATGCAGAGGATACTATTTCTGGTGTTTTATCTACAGATATTATTGTATAGTTACAATAATACAACTAGTTAGTTGGCTATATTTGTCCCCAATCTGGTACATTATGGACAGTTATACCGGTGGTATATGAGGCCATGAAATTAAATAAAAGACACAATTAAGTAAAGGACATTTTGCCGCACCAGTGAACCATCCTCCATCTGTAATGGTTTCTAAAATGTTGGTTCCCAAGATCAACAGCTTTAAGACCTGCCTCTACCTGGGGAGCTGGGGAGTCCTCCCTTACCCTCAGCTTGGTTCTGGGAACAGTAAACATTGAGTTTGTGCACAAGAGACTACCTATCTAATATCTGACCAGACTTAGTCTACAAGCAGCAAAGAGAAACCTGGGGACACTTACAGAGAAATAACAAAATGCACAATCAACATAATTCTCAAAGTTCATTTCAAGATAAACCTGCTTTTTAAAGAAGTTTGCTAAGTGCCTCCAAACATCTCTTTAAATGTACGTTAATGCTTGAATTATCTCACTGGAACCTGTCCCCCTACAAAGCTGGATTTAGTTCTTACCTGTCTCACATTTATACTTTCTGGCTTGGTGCTGAGATGGGCTCACTGCTTTCTGTCAATACAAAGTACTTGTTTCACTTAATAACGGATAGTGAGGTGCTTAGGGAAGTAGAGAAAGTACTTTTGTGAAGCAGGATCGCCACCTGCTGGTAAACACAAAGTATTAAAGACAAAACATAACGAGCAATGGCGGCTTTCATGTTCTTAAAGACTAAACATAGAAACATGCTTCTTGTAAAAGGGTAAGTGAGGGTAACATATTTTCACAGCTTACATATTCTTATATAACTGTTCTTGATAAAATAAAATTGTATTTAAACTGGTCATTAGTGTCCCTTAAACATTGCTGCAGTGGCAGTAGTCTGTGTTACTGAAAGGGCAGGATAATTTCCATTTGTCTTAACAACCCCTCTCTACATAAAGATGTGTCAATAGAACTAAATGCGGAATGTACTTTGTCTTTTTACTTTGTGTTAACAGCAGTTGGGTTGGAGGTGGAGGTCCATGACTTTTTAGCTTTTGCTGCAGAACTAGGAGGATACGGAAGAGAATAAAATGCACAGCAAAATCCGATGAAATGCCAAACAATTAGAAATTTAATTAGTGAGCTAAAAGCATCGGACAAAAAACAAACATATGGTGAGGGGCATCCCTATGTGTCTGTGTGGGTGTTTCCAAGAATTTTAATTTTAAATTTGTCTCTCTGGGAAGTCTTTAATAATCCGTCTAGTGGGGTTCAAAGTAGAAAGTGACAGTATATCAAACACTTCTCTACGCCAATACAAATGTAATAATAAGTGCTACAACAAAGAATTAAACGAAAAACATTTGTATTTAAGTTAAGACTCTGCTGCTGTAAACTCATTGCCATTCTTAAATTACTTATATGGAAAACTATGCAGAACATATTTTCTGAGAGCTTTACCACCTTCCTATGGGATAACGTTATGACTCCATGCCCTTGTAACATCCAATGGAATGGAGGGGTGGGGATAGCTACAAAGATCCAAGAACATATAAATTCATGTAATGACAATATCCATAGATTTGTGAAACTTGATAGATTATTTAAGTTATATCTATTCTCATTGCTCTAAAAAATACTTTTAGCGCCGTTTTACCAAAGAAAAAAGTGAATAAAGTCTGTACAGTGAATTGCAAAGGTTGCATCTCCTTCAATTGAGCCGTAGCTTGACTTGATGATGGGTTTTCTGGAGGGATCCCTAGCTCTGCCGTGAGATACCCACAAAGGAGCATTTAGGAAAGTCAACCTTCAGCATCTTCCTCACGTACTCACCATGAATGTGTACCGGTTCCTCCAGGCCTTATGAAGTGGAAGAGTTTTTGGCAAGTAGGACAATCACTCAGCAGACAACATAAAGTATGGAAACACAGTGTCGGACTAGGTCACCTAGGACCTAGAGAACCTGACATCCAGGGCACACACAATAATTAGAAGGAGACGGTGCCCAATAGTATCGAGGTTTCATATGGAAATAGGAAATAACTGGAAATCTCTACCTGGAGATCCTCTGGTTAGTAATGAGTGAATCTGTCCCATTTTGCTTCACTGAAAAATGTGTGAAATGGTGGGAAAATTAGTGAAATTATGAAAATTCACATAATTACCATTTTTTACAGTGGCTTTTATCCATGCAAAGTACATTGAAGGCAATAAGCTTTTTTTTGTCAATACTTTTTGGTCCAAAAAATGTATTGAGGTCAATGGCATTATACAGGGTGAAAATTTTTCAGCAAATTTCTTTCACTGTTTTGGAAAAATATTAACCAAAGGCGAAATGTGGAATTCTGCTGGGAACCCATGTCTCATGGAAAATTTCAACTGTCCACCTTTTTTTTCATTGCATCATGTCTTAAACTGTTAAATGTTCCTGGACTCCCTACAACCAATGGGGACCATTCATTATGTGGAGAGTCCAAAGAAATAGGCACAAAAAGCAGATGGTACTGTCTTCTTTGACAGCAAAATATTTATGGGCATGGGCAAGGAAGGCATGAATGAATCCTCTTCCACCCATTCCATAACTTGTGCTTCATTCAGACATACAAATTAAGGAGCATTGGGGGATGCAGGGCCCCTATACCTGTCTGGAAGTAAAGTCAGGGCTCCCTTGATGCACATCATCATCATCATCATCATCATTTATTTATATAGCGCTGTCAAGATACGCAGTGCTTTACTGCAGTTATAGCAAACAGGGAATAAATGGTGGATAGCAGACAAGGATTACAGAGTACAATAGGCTTTACAAACTAAAAGGTTAGGGTACAATTGAGACATTAGGATTGTATAAACAATTTGTCATTTTTGATACAGCAATGATTAATTAAGGTACATCGAATAGGCCTCTTTAAACAGATGGGTCTTTAAGGAGCGCTTGAAAGTTTGGAAGGAAGGGGAAAGTCTGACAGCTTGTGGCAGAGAGTTCCAGAGAAAAGCAGAAGCCCGAGAGAAGTCTTGTAGACGAGAATGGGCAGAAGTCACCAGAGGAGAAGTGAGGCGAAGATCAGAAGCAGAGCGTAGGTTTCGTGAAGGAGTGTATTTGGAGATTAGAGATGAAATATAGGGAGGGGTTTCTTTATTAAGGGCCTTGAATGTGAGTGTAAGTAATTTGAATTTGATTCTAGATGAGATTGGGAGCCAGTGAAGGGACATGCATATGGGAGCAGCTGATGTTGAGCGGCGAGCTAGATGAATGAGTCTAGCGGCCGCGTTTAGAATAGATTGGAGTTGTGAAAGGTGACTTGTTGGAATACCTGTGAGGAGTAAGTTGCAGTAATCAAGGCGGGAGATGATGAGAGACTGAATCAGTGTTTTAGTTGATTCTGAACTGAGATAGGGTCGTATTCGAGCAATGTTGCGCAGTTGAATACGGCAAGATTTTGCAAGTGTTTGAATGTGTGGTGAAAAAGATAGATGAGAGTCTAAGATGACTCCTAGGCAGCGTGCCTGTGTGGTGGAATGAAAGGTGGTGTTGTTTACGGTGAGTGATATCTGAGGGACAGGGGAAGATCTTGGAGGAAATATGATGAGTTCTGTTTTAGAAAGGTTCAGTTTCAGGTGGCGCTGTGACATCCAGGAGGAGACAGCAGAGAGACAGTCTGTGACTTGGGAAAGGACAGAGTTAGAAAGATCAGGAGTAGACAAGTAGAGTTGGGTGTCATCAGCATAAAGGTGATACTGAAGTCCAAATGACTGAATGAGTTTTCCTAGTGAAGTTGTATAGAGCGAGAACAGCAGGGGGCCAAGAACAGAGCCTTGAGGAACTCCAACAGAGAGTGGGAAAGTAGTAGAAGTAGAGTTAGAGAAGGAAACTTTAAAGGAACGGTCAGACAGATAAGATGTAAACCATGAAAGAGCAGTGTCCCGAATGCCAGCTGAGTGTAGAATGTCAAGGAGGAGTGTGTGGTCAACTGTATCAAAGGCTGCAGAGAGATCAAGAAGAATTAGAATGGAATAATGACCTTTAGACTTTGCCAATAGAAGATCATTGGTTACTTTGGTGAGTGCAGTTTCAGTCGAGTGTGATGGGCGGAAGCCAGATTGCAATTATTATTGCGATTATGAGGTGTAGACTACCTATAGAACTTTAAAGCCCCCTTAATGGGACATTGGTGGAGCATGTCTATCTCCTGTGTCAGTCAGGATGCACAGAAACCCCAGAGGACACAATACTCTCCAGAGTCTGGTATTTAACTCTTAAATTAGGGCACTGAAAATCCAAAGGCATGGAGGGTGCAAGCAGAATATAAATAGAAGAAGCCCAAAGTCCCATCTCAGCAAGCAGACACAGTATGAAACATTACTTCATTTTTCTTGTTCTTTCATTTTCTTGTTCCATAAATATTTACATGCTGTCTGCTTTAGTCCTGAACATTAACATTCATTATGACAAAGCTTTAGCAAACCTGTAACGAGCTTGAGGAATTAAATACCGTCTCTGAGAACAAACTTTGAAATTAGAAAAAAAAGAGTATTCAGACGAGACATCATTTGGGCGACTTTAATATCCTGTGTCTTTCATTTCGGTATCATCGCAGGTGTTTTATAAGTGATAAGGAACAATTATGCCCCTATAAAGTGTCACTCTGCATGCATCAAGGTTGCAGCTGAGAGTGTATTGAGTGGCCGCTCTGTTGGGGAGAGGAGTTAAGGATTCAGGTCTCAATATGTCATGTTTAAAATAAGCAAAATGAAATCAAAGAAAGGAAAAGGAAAGCATTTGCTAGATCTTTATATTATAACATGTACCACCCCCCCAAAATGCTGATACACTTACACATGCTCATGCCCCTGTTTGTTTTATGCTAATTTTGGGTTACAATCTTTTCATTTTTGCACATTATTCAGCCTTTCATCCTCACAGTTTAGTAGAAGGGTCTTCCATGTTGAGCCATTAATGCTTTGGTGTGAGTAATTGTGCATGATCTAAAGCAGTAATCCCCAACCAGTGGCTCATGAGCAACATTTTGATCACCATCCCCTTCAATGTTGCTCCCAGTGGCCTCAAAACAGGACTCGGTTAATTATTGGTTTGGAGTAAAGTTTTGTTGCATAAAAACCAAGTGTAGTGCCAAACAGAGCCTCCTGTAGTCTGCCAGTCCACTTTGGGGTTACCCATAGTCAATCACAGCCCTTATTTTGCACCCAGAGACTTTTTTCATGCTTATGTTGCTTCCCAACCCTTTTTACATTTGAATGTGTCTCACAGATGGTATAAAGAGGTTGGGGACCCCTGTTGTAAAGCCTAGAACCTGACCAAGTCTCCATGCCTCAGCCCACCTGCAGGAATAACCGGTCTCCAAGTCAGATGAGCATTTGCTTTGATAGAACAATATCAAAGGGGTTGATGGCAACTTTTTGCTTATGAGTCACTGGTTGGGGATGACTGGTCCAAGCCAAAGGCTAGCTGGGAGGGCAACCATGACAGATGACACTGGCAATGACCTCTCAAAGGTAAAATAACATTTAATGAATTGTTATGCCAGAGAAAAAAAGGAGGCTGGAAAGTAAGTGATTGGCTAATGATTACATTAGGCAATTGTGTGGGTTGATATTTCTCTTTTTGCTTTCCTTGCCCCATAATCATCTTGTGAGTGAGTTATTAGAGGTCTATTTATCAAAATTCTAATATTTATATTTGTTTTGCATTTTCTTCCAATTTCGAAAAAACTTGATTTACAAAACTAGAATGTTTCCTTATTTATTTAAAAATCTAAATAGAAAAAAAATAAATCCATAAAATATAGCATGCATTTCTATTCTACTCATCTTTTTCAATGGGTCTACAAATTTTTTAAAAACATTCAAAACATTTGAAAATCTTAAACTGAAAAAATAGCTACAATGTTGTCTCCCATTGACTTCTACTTGCACTTGAAAGGTTTTAGAATCCGAAGTTTTGCATTCAAGTTTTATTTAGCTTAACTATTAAACAGTGTTTGAAAAACTAATATGAATCTATGAAATTCAGTGCAAATTCAAACTTTGGTAAATCAGCCTTTTAGTGTGGTTTTAAAAATTTACTGGCAGAGACCATTTCTGAATATGAAAGCTGGGTGGTAGATGGACAGAAAAAATAATGATGCCTTAGAAATGGAGGCCTGTTTCTCATTTTAGTGGATTTAGAGGTTTTTGAAACTCAGTTTCTCTAAAACCATGAATACTAAGAAATGTAATAACAAGTTCTGAATTTTAAAAACACTAATGAGAAAAGTGCTGAACAATTAAAAAAAAAATACCAATTCCTCTAAAACCTCTAACAATTCATGTTTTTTGGACAATTCCTAGAGGAAAAAAAATGAGAAAGCCTCTAAAAGATAAAAGAGGAAGAGGACAACCAGCAACATGATGGACAGACTCAATCAAAACAACAATGAACACACCATTATGAAGCCTGAAGATCCAAACACTTCTCTTGATTGAACTTAATAATAGGGGAACTATCACTAAACATAATAGATAAGAGGAGAGTTTCTGAAAAGCAAATTAATGATGCTGTGTTGAAAATATGACAGATTAGATCATAACACATTTCAGCCATAAAGCATAAGAGAATACAATTTGATTTAAGCCCCAGAGCATGTATCCATTCTTTCTGTTGTTTCTACCTTTGTTTCTATTATTTTTATGTAACAGGTGGATGGGTTAGGGTTTGCCTCAACCTTCTTTGGGTTACTATATACTGGTTTCAGAACCCAGGCAAGGGGTCCAACTCCCAACAACTCCTGGTAAGCACAATAAAATTGGGCTCTATATCTTCAGGTGGGATGGAGGAAGGAATACCACTCTACAAAGTAATCTGTCTTTATAAAATAACCTTGGAACCTTGGAAGCCAGTGGTACTGCATGTATTATTAGAGCCCTATTTATCAAAATTCTAATTTGTAAATTTTTTTGCATTTTTTTTTCAATTTTGCTTCAGTATTTGCTCTTTATCAAATATCTTTAGGAGCCAGTGATTCTTTAAAACAAACTCTTTATTAAGCCTTTGGTACAAGATGCCAATCACGTCAATTATCAGCGTGTGCTGAGGGTTACACTCAGGGGCACATTTATCAAGGGTCGAATTTCGAGGGTTAATAAACCCTCGAATTTAAATCCTTTGATCGATCGATCAAAGTGAAAATCGTTCGATCGAACGATAAAATCCTTCGAGTTGAATGATTCGAACGATTTTAATCGATCGATCGAAGGATTTTTCTTTGATCAAAATTTTTTTAGAAAAGTGCTGGGGAAGGTCCCCATAGGGTAATATTGTACCTCCGTAGGTTTAAAGTGGTGAAGTATGAAGTCAAAGTATTTTTTAAAGAGACAGTACTTCGACTATCGAATGGTCGAATAGTCGATCAATTTTTACTTTGAATCGTTCGAATCATTCGTTTCTATCGGATTCAATCAAATTTAACCCATTTGATGGTCGAAGTACCCAAAAAAATACTTTGAAATTTGAATGATTAAATGAGCTTCAATCGAGCTTAGTAAATGTGCCCCTCACAGTAGCAACAAGATGGCAGCAGGTCATATACATCTGATTAGTTACAGATGAAGCCACTTGGATTTGTGAGTTAAATGCATCATGACTCAGGGGTAATTGAAGAAACTGTGTTATCTTAAGTCATCTTAACTCATTTAATGCATTTAACCTTTTCATTAGCATACCAAAGCTCCATTGTTCACAATGGTGAATGCTTTAATTAGATGGGATGTTGTGACGCAGTTTTCTGTGTTAAATGAGATAAATGGGATATCTGTGTTTAGTTATTGTGTGTCAAACAGACAAACCAAAGTGGCTGCATCTGTATCTTCTCACACTGGGTAGTATTGCATGCATCTAGTGCACAATCCCCATTAAAGGCAAATCTCAGAACTAGTGCATCGCTCTAATGATCTCTCTACCCCTGAGCATGACCGCTTGATACCCTAACCTGGCGGCCTTGTCAGCGCAGGGTACTAACCCTTCACTAAACTCCTCATTGGAGCCTTAGCTGCTCACTAACTTTTCTAATCCTGACTGTCACTCCTATAGTGACCTATTACAGTTTCTGACCTGATAGTTGCTGGCTCCTATACTGAGGTCTACCTCCACCTCAGACCCTAGCAGCAACAGCCACTCCCTTCAGCCAGTGGTTGCACTACAAAGAGACAGAATACATGTGGGCATCCCTTTTTATAACCTCTGGGGAACTACTCCCCCTCCCCTCTGGGAAAAGGGACCCAGTCTAGCTGGCCAACTAAATCCCTGGGGTGTAGAAAAACCTTACTCTTTCATAAAATAGAATCATCTAGACATCTACTGGCCAGTCACTGAGCTGCCAGCAGAATCCATTTATATAGGAAAGTTTCCTTCTAGAACTGAGGACCCAATCTAGCTGACTAAGTTATGCCCAGGGGACCAAAGGACCTAAAGGTTAGTTAAACCTTTACCCTCCTACTAGCGATAGGCTAATTAATTGTCGCGCGCCAGAATAGTCACGTGCATTAAATTGACGCGCGTCAAAATTAATTGACTTTAATACAATTGGACAAAATAGTCACACTCGCTTCAAAATTGTTGCACCACAAAATTATTATGACGCCAATTGACTTCAATGTGGTTCGCAAATCTTTTGTCTATTCGCAAATTTTTCCTCGAAGCGGCACAGATTCACCCATCACTACCTCCTACATTTATGTTAACTAAAAAACTTTATATTTGCCAATTTGCACTAGTTATTCTTGTGTATACCATGACCAGTCCTGAGTTTCATGTCTCTTTAAGAAAATGAGTAGCTGACATTTTAATTCTCTGTTTCCCTATGACTACGAGAGTCCAAGAAAGTGCATGAGTCGCTAATGACATTTAGTATTTGTCGCATTACAGTAACTCTGTGTTGCTTAATGAGCTATAATACACCTGATCGTTTTTTTTAGCAAGATGTTAAAAAATACGGATTTCTCCAATAAATGTATGGACGTACAAGTCCTGAGATTCGTATGCCCACTAGATGCACTTTTCACATTAACATTATGGATACAGAATGCAGAAGCCATCTCTTCCATTGCTTAAATTATTTACCAACCGTCAACTAAGAAAGATAATATAATTAGTCCTGAACTCGTGGAGCCCTCCCCAGGGGCCACACAGACTCCATCTTGCAATGCAGCAACTCTGAGTGATCACGGCAAACAGAGCTACAGAAATAGGAATTCGGCCAGAGAATATTGCCGGCTCTTTGGCACAGGAAGAAAATTTCACAGATAAATGGGGTTTTGGGGGTGTAACTAATATGCTCTCTCTGAATATCCATGGCTTCATTAATAAACACCAAAAGAGTACAAAGAATGGAAAAAAAACAGAAGAATTATGATTTATTACAATTTATTTGGACATGAATGGGTCATGGGTAGACAGGGCAGTTCAGGGTTTTTGGTTGTCCAAACAATTTCCAGATCAGTCATTAGGTGACCAACTAGACCAGTGAATCACCTAGACCAGTGGAGGGGTACACCCATGGGCGACTCTAGACTTTTTGTCTTTTACCTCCAGAGCTGAATTTGCCTGGGTGACAAATCACTCAGAGTCCCCTTTTTTTAAAAAAAAATTTTTAAAGGGCAACTATACCTTCTTGTTTATGGTTTCTAGTAATCTAACATAAAGGTAAACGAGATGTATCCTCTCATTTGGATATTTTTCCTCTTGGAAGACAGACTTTGAATTCTGAATGAATTCTTTTTTTTATTTCGTTGTTTCCTTCTTCACCTTTGCTGTAAGAAGAAACCCTTCAGTGCCGTGCCGGCAGTTGCGTGAGTCTGACAGGCTGCAGACATGATATCTCTGTTGCTCCTGGCACAATGGGGCCCCATATGTTCATGCAGAATGTTCATTGGATGGCACAGCTGCCAGCCTTCCCCTCTATGTGTGCGGCATCACCTTTCCACATTTTAATTTACTGGAGCAACATCTGGTGGTTCCCTTAGTCTGACTGTTAAGGTCAAACTGCTCATGTGGTGCCAGGAGTGGGAGGCAATGTCAGTCTGATTATGAATGGAGACAGTATGGGGCACCAAGCCTTGCACTTGTCAGGCAGTTGCTGGCAGCCAATAACCTAGACATGAGCTTGTTACTTTATAATCCTGATGGCTCTTTACAAAACGCCTACACAAAATACTCATAGAAAGTCTATTTGTGTGTCTGCCTATGTTTTTATCTCTCTGCCTCTATGTCTGTATTTTGTAGGATCTACAACAAGAAAGCCCTCTCCTCCTCATCTCCTCTCTGTTGTCTCACCCCTGATCAACCAGTGGAATGAATGGTTGACATTAGGGTCTTTCTTAAAGCCAGGACTAAACCTGCCCAAACAGATTCAGAAACTCCATGGTCAATGCAAAATTTTAGTAAAAAAAAATTATAAAGTGGAAAATAAAGGGTTGAGGAAGGTGGAGAAGACTTTAAACATAACAGAAGACAACTGAGAAACTGGTGAGTCTAGTGACTATTTTACATTGTCCATTTCACCTAGTCTTTCAGTTGTAGGATAAAAAACATTTGTACAATATCTACCAAGAGTCCAAAACATTATTAGTTTGCATTCATTTATATAGAGACCGTTTTAAGTTCTTAATGTGTTTTCAGCAAACCTAGTGATGGTTTTCATCATTTCTGAAACGTTCAGTCATCTAATTCTGTGTCAGCAATATCAAGTATTTCAAATACCATATGACAATAAAAAAAGAAGACCAACTGCAGATATCATTGTCTACATGGTCCAAAGTCTACTTATATCCTGAACTTTCATTTGGCAGGAAAAAAAATGCATTTTTCTTGTTTATTTCATTTGCTGGGAGCAATTACGGACCATTCTTATGTCCTAGTCTCACACTAAACTTGCATGAAAAGTTCCCTTAAAAGTAGTGATTTGTTAATTGCTTTGTGATTACACGTTCTCCACTGAGCAGCCCATTCCTATTGATCGGGAACTGCCACATTTGACATGTTCAAGAGCCGTTGACAGGTTAAATGCTTTCATACTGACTTAATGTTAGAGGTTCCACTGTAGGTTCAGCAGTGATTAGAATGCACATAACTCCTTGAAACATCTGAATAAATGTTCTGCTCTTTTCCCCCATCCAAATGATTTCATTGCTACTGATTATAAAGGCTTATAAGTTCTAACTAGTAACTAAGTTCTAATAAAGGATAATGGTAGAAACGATTGATGATACTTTGGGGCAAATTCACTAAGCGTCGAAGCGCCGAACGCTAGCGTTACTTCGCTAGCGTTTGGCATTTTCGTTACTGCGCAAATTCACTAACGAACGCTGGCGTAGTTTCGCTAGTGTTACTTCGCACCCTTACGCCTGGCGAAGTTTCCCTAGCGACGTAACTACGCAAATTCACTAGCGCGCGCAGTGTACTGAACGCTACCTTTTACGCTAGACTTCCTTCGCCACCTCAGACCAGGCGAAGCGCAATAGAGTAGATAGGGATTGCTTCAAAAAAAGTCAAATTTTTTCAAAGTCCCAAAAAACGCTGGCGTGTTTTCTACATGATGGGTGATAGGCTGAAAAAGATCGAAACTTCTTTTGGGGCTCCCCTCCTTCCCCCCTACATTTCCTGACTCATGGCAACTTACCTAGACAGTGGGCACATGTGTAGGGCAAAATAAAATTTATATTTGATGTTTTGAAGCTTTTCTAGCCATTTGTAGTGCTGATACGTGTTCCTCCATTGAAATTTGAATTTGGCGCCGTATGCAAATTAGCCTTCGCTAGCGTAACTTCGCTTTACTTAGCGAATCAACGCTAGCGCAACTTCGCAACCTTACGCTACCCCTGAGCGCAACTTCGGATTTTACTGAATTTGCGAAGCGCTGGCGAAACTACGCCTGGCGAAGTATGGCAAAGTGCGGCGAAGTTACGCCTGGCACAACTACGAATCTTAGTGAATTTGCCCCTTTGACTGCTCCAGCCTACAAGTAAAGCAGTTCAATGACAAGGAAGATCACTGACTCTGTAATTGTTCCATATTCTTCAAATATTGGTCATAACCAACCTGGTTGCTGGACATGCTCAGTACTGTACAGTCGTTAAAGTTAAACGTTTTCAGTAGGGGTCAGGCCTAAATCAGGGATGTCCTTTAGGTTCATTGCCTGTAGGCTGTTGCTTGACATACTGTTTTCAACTTTCTTTAGGGTGAAGCATTGGAAGGTGTCCACCTTTCATCCAGTACTGGTAAACTGTGCAGATGATTTGAAGATTGTTTTGTATTTAAATGTTTTTATGTGATTTCCCTAAACAAAAATAAGCAAAATGTTAACAAATGTACAAAGTTGTACTATGAGGCATATCAAAACAGTTTGTTGGGACTCCTGACACTGAAGTGAAATACAATAGCGACGCATCTTAATCAAAAGAAAATAAATAAAAGACAAATAAACTTATACTATCTAACTAAATCTAGCAACCTAACAATGCTCAGTGAGTATTAAACATATATTATAAATGATACAATCAAATAGGAAGAAATGCTAAATAATTAGAAAACTAAATTTAATGAACATATAGGGGTAGATTCTCTAAAGAACGAAGTGGCTAATGCTAGCGACAATTCACCAGCGTTACCAAGAGAAAGAGAATGTCACTAGTGTTCGTTCGCACTCTATCGCCAGGAGACTTTTCGCTCTGGCGAATGGTCATTATTCCGCAAATTCAATAAAGTGCGTAATTTACTGAACGTTACCTCTTTTGCCAGATTTGACTTCGCCACCTCAGACCAGGAGAAGTGATAAAAAGAAGCTTTATCCTCCTCAATCCTCTGTGCCGAAAATGAAAGTTCAAAAAACGCTGACGACTTTTCCTTTTAAGCGGGATTGTCTGCAATAGTCCTAACAAACTTTTCTCCAGACATATTCATAACATATGGAACATTCATTTTACAATGGGCTCATGTGTAGGGCATTATATAAATTCTTGTGTCTTTATTACGGTTCCCTGGACATTTTTAATAAAAAGTTTTATCTTCAACCATTTGCACCAACATTTATAATAAAGACCTCCATACATTTGAATTACCCATTCTATGCAAATTGACCTAAACCAAAGATCACTAGCTATTTTTGCTAGGCACAAACAAACGCCAGCGCTTCTTCGCTATGAAATGCTCGCCTTGCCGAAGTACAGTAACACTAGCAAAAAGTCGCCAGCATTTGGTGCCAAGGACGAAACTTTGCAAATTAGTGAATTTGTATAGTCATCGTGCATTTGCGCCTAGCGAGTTGGACTTCATTTATTATGAAGCTTCAGCTTGAGGTTCAAAAACTTCTCCAAAGCTAACCAAACCCTTCATACTTTAGGACAACTCCAAAGATAGTGAAAGTCTACCTTTAGGGGCAAATTCACTAACCTCCGAAAAATTCGCCAGGGACAGCTTCGCTCACAGCGCAAAACTTCGCCAGACGTAGTTTCGCCAGGACAATGATAATTCACTAAAATCTTAAGTTGCGTCCAGGTTGCTGAATGCTGGCGAAGTTGCACTAGCGTTACTGCGACAAGTGAAGTGAAGTTGCGCTAGCGTTGCCTAATTTGCATCTGGCAGTAAGTTAAAGTTGAATGGACGTACATGTTGCAGCAAATCAATTACACTACACAAGCCCTGGGAAACCTTAATAAAAGAAAATAGAGTTGTTATATTGCCCTACAATATAAGTGTATAGTTTATGTGCCATATGTAGGAAATGTAGGGGGAACCCGGTTACCCCAAAAAAAATTTACACTCTTTTGCAGCCTTGACAAAAGGAAAATACCCTAGCACAGGGGTCCTCAAACTTTTTAAGCAGAGGGCCAGTTCACGGTTCCTCAGACTGTTGGGGGGCCGGACTATAGTTAAAAAAAAAAAAATGAACAAATTCCCATGCACACTGCATATATAACTTATTTGTAGTACAGGTAGTGCAAAAAAAACATGAAGAAACAATACACTATTTAAAAAATGTACAATGAAGAACAATTTTAACTAACATAAACTTACCAGTATTTCAATGGGAAGTGTGGGCCTGCTTTTGGCTGATGAGATAATCAATATCCGTTTCCATGTCACTGCAAGTCGTAACAAGTGATGCAAAAAAAATTCATTGCCCCCAGCCCCCCAGCCCCCCCCAAATCTGTACCTGTTGTGACAAAAAAAAATGCATTTCCACCCCCCAGCCCCCCCCCCCCCAAGTCTGTACCTGTTGTTGTGTGTCCAATATCAGCAGCAGTTCAGTCGCCACTCACCAGGCACAGGCAGCCACCCACAGTTTTTCAGGAGCCAGGAGGAGACTTATGCAAGAACGCCGGCCGCACCCATACGACGCGCCAGGGCCCAGGCCACACTACACAGGCGCACAGGTCCCTGCTGACGTCACCGCGCACGCCAGCGCGGCGGCGCGCCTCTCTTTATGCCGGCGCATCATTGGATGCATGCGCAAGTGACAGTCGCTGGGCCGGTTTGCTGCTGCCCTGCTGCCAGACGGATCCAGCCAGCAGGACAAGTAGAGACTGCCTGGCTGGGTCTCGGAAGTCGGAAGCAGAGCGGAACTCTGCAGGGGGCCTGGGGCAGCCGCACAAAGTTTAAAATTTAAAGAAAAATAAAAATAAAAAAAAATTTCCTTTTGTATATTGCGCCCCCCTATGACTGCGCCCTAGGCAATAGGGGGCCGGGTAAATGACATTGGAGGGCCGTATCCGGCCTGCGGGCCGTAGTTTGAGGACCCCCGCCCTAGCAAATCCACCTGGCGTTAGGGAGTGAAGTACCACTAGAGTCTCCTTTGCTAGCAAAGTTACACCAGAATTTTTGTCAGCGTAAGTCACTTCGCCCTTTAGTAAATTTGCCCCTTAGAGTTTTACTTTCTAGTTTTCAGATACCAAGTACTTATTGTATTTAGTAATGGAAAGATCAAGTTGAATAGGAGCAATTTTAGTATTTAGATAACACTTTTACACCACTTTTTTAAATGGATGTTTTTGCTTATCACTCGAAGATTGTTTTATAAACCCATAAAATGAAAAGAGGACCATCGCAACAGGAAGCTACTTGATGCCTTAGGATCTCAGTGTTTTAGCTGAACAGTGGCGATCAGTAGACTGTCAAGTTCAGCACCCTAAATCCAAAACCAGTGCTAGGCTCCCTGGTCTCGGCTCTTGCTTCTGCCTAAAACAGCCGCCTGGATGCCACCAGGTCTTAATAAGAGAGGAGCAAAGCAAAAGGCTCTGGCTAGTAAAGGGGCACAATCGTTTTACCCAGGATACTGGATGGAATACAACACAGCTCGGGAGACAGGCCAGACAGACAAGTAGGCTGGGCCAGCACAAGCAGATTACAAGAATAGTCATAAAGGCCGGGTGGGTGCAAGCAGAGTTCAAAGAATGCTCAGACAAGCTAGGATCAGGATTGGAGAATGTAGAATAGTCAGCAGGCAGGCAAGGGTCAAACCAGGATAATCAATCAGAATTCACTTAGAATACACAGGCCAGGAACAGCTAAATAGAACCTAACAACAGGCAATGAGTTTTCATTCAAAGCAACTTTCAATACTTTGGAATTCGCGCCATTGTAGGATGACGTCATTACGCCAGCATGTAAACCCGGAAGCTCGTGGTCGCGCACACCATAGGAGAACGGGCGCTGAAGGAGAAAGGAAGCGCGTGGCAAAAGTCCCCACCAGAAGTGCCCCAGGCATCCCATGCCAGCCATAACACAACCAGGGTAAGCCCCTAGACCACCAGCGTAACCTGTCATTACATAGATTTATTTCTCAGTGTTTTAGATGAACAGTGCAGATCAGCAGACTTATTTTCTAGATCTTGTCTGGACCTTCGTTTTATAACGTCTTTTTTTATTTATACAGATTGTCCTGTTACTGATGAAGACCTAGTCTGCCTGGTCTAAGATGGGTAAAGATTTTTCAGGGGCATTAGAACAATTTTAAGACTAAGAAACTTCACAAGTACAGAGGAACCACTGCCCACCTTTAAGAAATGAGTACACTGTGTAAAGATAGTCAAATGATGTGTCAAGAGAAGACTTCTGATGAAAGTTTGCTTGTCTAATGCTTCAAACCTCTGTCAGTACTGTTAAATATACAAGATTGGGCCCGGAAAAGCACAGAACTCGTAACTATTGCTAGTAGTAAGTTCTAACATAGTTTAATGAAGTTAAAGTGTTTGCTTGCTGGGATAAAGTTGTCCAAGTGAAGATTGTAGAGGGGTAGAAGGTGCTTACCTCCCTAGGTATTCTATGGACTTTTCTGACTATGCTTAATGCTCTCACCCATCAGGGTGGAGCAATCTGATTGGCCAGGGGTGGAAGATCTTTCCAAGGGGATATTGAGAATCCTAGAATTCTGTTTGAGTACTGTGAGAACCTAATAGGGGTCATATTTGTTACTCAGAAAAAAGATGAACCACCATAGGTGATAAAGGAATAAATGTTGTTCACCAGAAAGACTTTCGAGGAAACATGGAAAATGGAAGCTGACGTGTTTTGTTATAAGGAGATGCCTAGAGTTCAAACATTATGCAGACAGACAGATTTCCAGCCTGCCAATGAGTTGTCCACTACTGATGTGATCTCTACTCAGTTATCCCCTGAATGTACATAAGCCCCTTAGGTTGGATATTGGAAGAACTAAAAACTAGTGACCCATGTGTGAGGATCCTATAGGAGCAAGTCTCTGCACAAGAGCCTTAGTTCAAGAAAAAGCATTTTGCGAAAGTTAGCAATACCTCAGGGTTATACTTCTTGGCAAGGGAGTTTGCACCAAAAAACATGCCTTTTATCTTGCCCATCTAGCAAGGTATTCAGATTTGCAGCTTTCAGATGGAAAGGTAAGTTAGTTTAGAGTAGGTAGTACTAAAGAACCAAATGGGCAGCTTACAGGGTGTCTTTAACTCAAGAATTGATCCTCAACTGAAAGATTCTGATGTCATCTTGGAGGGATTTTTTTAAAATAAAAAATGGACTTCACTAGAATACTGTTATGGCAGGGAATTGAACATGATATTTTCAACATTATTTTAGAAAAAATGGAAAAAGCAAGTTGTGATACAGCTGAGAATCAAATTAAAAATATATATTTTTGGATTTGCACTTTAGTAGCTAAATGCCTAATATGTAAAGAGCACACAATTTACCCAGTTTTTGCTTCTTTTTGTTAACAAAATCTGCAGAAAGGCTTTAAGTTCTGGATCAAAGCTTCATAGTTGAAATAATGAGTCTTTCGAACTGCAAAAGGGACTTTAAATTGACTTCTATGCCCAGACAGAAAAATATTTAAAAAAATAACCTTCTTTCTTTCCACATTCATGGTACCCCCATGGGGCATTGTAGAGATATCTGAAATCCACAACCCTCTTTTCTATATATCAGAAAGGCTCAATACTAGTAATGTAAAGCCAAACTGCTCATCAGCTTTTAAAAATGTCATTTGCCTAGCTTCCATTTCTGAAATGCCGGAAAAGATGCATTTAATGAGAATTTGTCATGTATGAAAGGTTGACTGAATTATTGAGTTAAAAGCATTTTTTTGGAAAAAATTCAGCTTAATGTAAAAAAAGTATAATCTTTAAAGTACCATGTGTCATATTTTTAAAATAAAAAGAGAAATATAACTCATTTTACTTCTTTAGTAGTAAAGTTTATCTTAGAATTAACTTTTATTACAAGGATAAAAATTATATAATATAAAATGACAGTTTGCCTTTTGGCGGTAGAGCTGTGGTTTTTGAATAACTTCAGTTAATATTATGTGTCTTTCTGATATGAAATTGAAAATGCCAGCTGGCTGGGGTCAGCGACACCTGACATCAAGAATTTTTTGAGTTTTCTCTTGTTTTTCTGCTGTCAGGATCATTCAAGATCAGCCTTGATGTGTTAGTTACACCAACAAAAAATGTATTAATTAATTTGTTAAATTAGATAAACTGTATATTTATTTATTTGCAAGATCACATTTTGTTATGATTTTTTTCTACTATAGCATTAAAAAAAGGTGGTAAGATTTTGTGAATAAAAAAGGTCTGGAAAAAACCTTGATTTACAAAAATCATGGCAAAATTTTTTAGAAGATTAAAAAATCAACAACCAATTTTAGGGGGGTTATTTATTAAATTCTGAATGTTGAAAACTTGAAAAATTCAATTTTTTTTTACTTTAAAATCTCAGACCTGCCTAGGTCAATGGGAGAGGTCCCTATCCTATTTTGACATTTCTGTTGTCTGCGCTGGAATTAGTCCAAAAATTTCAGACTTTTCGGGCAAAAATAAAAAAATTGTTTTATTTTGAGAAAAATTTAGCAATTTGGGAAAAAACTTTGAAAAAATCATACAATTCGGATTTATACTCGATTTTATCCAGTTTGTCCCCAATTCAATTAAATTGTGTTTTTTAATAATAAATAAGGTCCATCATGGATTCTAGTTTGGTCTGACTTTTTGTTATGTAAATCGGATTTTGATAAATAACCCCCTAAATGTAGAAACAAATTGTGCAATTATATTATTATAATTGATTAACTTGGATTATTTTTATACTTGATAAAGTGTTTCAAAACTAAAATAAAATGTAGGGAAAAACAGAATATCACACACATTTCTTTTGGCTTGGGCAAAAACCTATTTTTTATTAGTTTGATTAAAATTTTACAGAAGTCAAAGGAGAACCTTAATAAGAAAGTTTAGACTTAATGGAAATTAATCCTAAATGGCTTTTATTTAACCTTTATAGATATTTCATCATCTCCCTGTCTAGCTGTATTATTGGCTGTCACTGTTGATAACCATCCTACAAAAAAGTAAATTATCATTCAGGATCCTCGCTCCAGCCTTCACATGATGAAATCACATCTCTAATGGCAGAGATGTTTAATCTACTTTCCCACAATAAGAGTTTTTAGTTTAAGCGACTAGTGCTGCCTGAATAAAGTTATATATTTCTTAATTTTAGTCTGTAGGATTTATCCTAGCAGGAAGAATGGTCCCAAATCAGTGTAAAAAGCTTGGCATTGTCTTAAACTGAAGCCTAGAATTATAAGGTGGCAGTTCTAGTTTAGTAGATTTTCTATTGTTCTGGCTTAATGCCCTATAGTTGTTTTTTTACATGGCCCCTTTTCCACTCCTTATCTTCACTGGGGCCTTCTTCCAACCATCTTTAGACCCATATTAACTTCCTATTTTTTGGCCCAACATTTGATCATTGCTTACCAAATCTCACAAGAAGGTTCTAGATTAGAATTTTTTTTATAGCATTCACAATGTTATAGTTACAAAATATATACTACTTTGTCACCTATAACCAACCCAAAGCTCAGACTAGGAAGAGGTGGTGTAACTAGGTGTTACTGGGCCCCACAGCAAATTGATTTTAGGGCCCCCAACATAACCAGAGATTGTCCTTTTTTACCAATATATGTTGAAATGGCTCATAATTTAGGGTCTTGTGGGCCCCTATACTTCCTGGGCCCCCCCTGAAGTTGCAGTGCCTGCTTCCTCTGTAGTTACACCTCTGATAGGAAGAGTGACTATATTCTGATCTAGGCATGCTCTTCTGTCAACCACCTTTGGCCTCAGTTACTCAAGTGCCACCATGTCTTACCGCACAAGAATCCAGAAACTCCCACAGAGGCAAGGGAGGTAAGCAAACAGTAAGGAGATGGCAGGGTCAGACACGAGGACAGTGGCCCATTGGGGCTGCTTCCTTAGATCCGACCCCCCGGACGCACATGGATGTGCCGCACGTGTGCGCATGTGCAAGAATCGTAAAGAGGCACAGGTTTCAGACCCACAAGAGATGGGGGCCCATTGGGTTTTTCCCTGTGTCCCGCTGGCCCAGTCCAACCCTGGGAGTCAGTAAGGACAGAACTACCCGTGACTTGAATACAACTGCAGAATTTTGAGACAAACTCAAAGTCAGGAACAAGCCAGATAGAATATTCAAAAGATGGAGCACAGAGAGATCAACGTCCGTTTAAAAAGTGAAGTTTATTCCATCATAGTTAAAAATATTGCATGCCTCTACCGTCCCTTAGGCTGCACGCTTGACGTGTTTCGTGGCTACCTGTCACTTCCTCAGAATGCTCTATTACTTCAATTCGTATGATTCTAATTCGGCAAAATTCGGGCCTTTTCAATCGAAAACTGACCTATTCGGCCAAAAAAAAAAACCTTCAACTTAATTTTGGTTGGTCTTTTTGAATTTTGAAGTTTTTCAAATTTGAAATTCGACCCTTGATAAATATGCCCCTACGTGTTCTCCATACATCTTGCCAAAGTTGGTCTTCAATGATTTATCTAGAACAGAAAGTAAGGACTTACACCTCTCAACTTTGCAGTGGCTTAAAAGAAACTGAGGCTCCTTTTGTTCTGCCTGCATCCAGACACAATTTATGGGGTCTACAATGGCTTTTTCCTGCTAAACAGAATAGATTTGGTACAGTACGTTAGATGGCCGGTATGGTAGTCCTTCACTATGCCCCCTGTGAAAACCTGAAAAATAATGAGTAGTTTCGGGATTGGTGTCCTTCACCCTGAAAGCCAATATTTATTTGTTTAGCAAATTCTACCCAAATGGAAGTCTCACATAACAACTCAAAACAAACCTGAAAAAAAGTATTTATTATTTTTGTTTGGAGCTGCAAAAATGTTGCTTTAAGATATTTTTTGTGCTCTTTATTGTTTTTTTTTTCTGTTGTCATTTATCCTAGGAGGCCTGATGTTTTGGAGGGAATTTGCATTTCATCATCTGATGGTTGGCCTTTTGTTCAAATTCCTTGAAGCGCTACAGTGTCTTGTATAATTTATTTCCCTGCTGTATTTATAGTGCAAGAAATAAATAAATGTCACCGTTGTCTATAAAACAGCATTGTAACATGGTTTTTCTGAGCTATTTTTCTTTATTTTATATAAAACCTGATGGGAAAGGAAGAATATGGGGACTCGGCAAAACAAATAGCCATTAAAATAGTCAAAGAAAATCATTCTTGCCACTTTTTCTTTTTAGAATTCAACAACATTTATCTTCTGTAGAAGAAGTTCAAGTTTCAGGAGACTGAAATGCAACTGGTTTGGGAAACTCTTTAGATCTTTAGCTCATGTGAGAAGAATTTCCCACTCGGCATGGAATGTCCTCCCTTAAAGTGACCATGTGCCATTTGATGGTAGACCTAACAGGAGAAAGCATAATCATTAACACACCAATAAAACATTAGCAGCCCTGGGAGGAGCCCAATTTATTAGTTGTCAAATTTGAGGTTTTACGCTTGACAGAGTTTTTCATGCTTAAGATTTTTTTTTTTTTAAATCAAGTTGCAGAAAAAACTCAACAATAACAAAAATCGAGTTAACTTTAGACATTTTGATCAATGCTAATGGCAACAAAAACAGAATTCTTTTTTTTTTTTTTTTTAAAAATTCACGGTTTAAAAAATGTTTTTTAAAATGTTTTTATGCAATGAGAAAAATAAAATAGCTCAAATGATGAAAACACACATTGTATCAGAGCCTAGGCAAGAGGTACTGGTGCCTTAGACACCCAGCCAACGGCCACTACAGCAACCACCACTCACCTGCAGGCCACCCACACTCACAGCAAATTGGAGTTATCTATGACTTATTCAAGACAACAGACAGATTCATATGATAATAGTGAAAACGGACGCCGGCGTCAAAAATGAGACGCCGGCGCTGTTTCTCAAATTTTTTTCTAGTGAAGGGGGCGAATTTATTCGGCAGGCGCAAAGCTGGTGAATTTGCGGTGAATTCCCGCCGGCGAATAAATAAGCGAAAGTGCTGCAAAAAATGGACGCTGGCGTAAAAAAAACAGATGACATTGTCAAAAATTAAAGCCGGCACATTTTCGCAAATTTTTTCTAGTGATGGGTGAATTTATTCAGCAGGCGCAAAGTCGCAGTGAATTCCCGTGATTAGCAGCCGGTGCATTTTCAACAGCGAATTTGCACCAGCGTCAAAAAAACGGACGCCGGCATCAAAAAAAGGATGCCGGCGTCAAAAATGAGACAGCGGCACCGTTTCTAAATTTTTTTGCTGTTTCGTGAATTTTGCGGGAAATTCGCAAATTTTTCGGCAAAGCAAAACACCCCAAATTCACCCATCACTAGTGATATCATTTTTGGGAAGGTTGGCACCCTAGGCATTTGCCTCTTCTAACTGCCCCATAGCTCCAGACCTACAGTAGCTCCGATTGATTTCTATAGATGCTTCGCAAATTATACTTGCGAAAGTGGATAGCAAATATACAGTATAGGGGAAGCGCCATTTTGTAAATTACTGCGAGATATCAGCAAAGTGGCCATTTCGGATCGTTAAATTGCATAATAACACTTTAAAACAGTTTTTTTAATTAAGCATCACAATGTTATTGTTTTGTGAGATTCCAAACTGATTAAGTCAAAGCGGTTTCCCCATCTGTACTAGTTGGTATAATGCAGGTAAATGGCTGGGACAACGACAGTAGCACAGATGCTCATGTTGCATCACAAACCCTTAAGTTGCTGAATGTTGAGCTAATAATATTATCTTTTTTTTGAACTGCAACAATCAAGAGACTTTGCTTGAAAACATAATTCTAATTCTTTATCTGGACGTCAAGAGAACAAAATACTTTTTTTACTGAAAAACTTTTTTTTACTAAAACTCAAATTAATCAATTTTTTTAGTAAAACAAAGTTAACCGAACTCTCATCCACGAATTGAACTCATTTATCAATAATTCGACTTGAAAAATTCGGAGGAAAAAAAGGGACTCTGAAAACTTGACTTTATCGAACTATCAGACAAAAACCCTGATTTTTATCAGATTATACAGAGCAGATCACAATGTCAAGAAACAACTTCAGGGAAATCTTCTATTGACTTCTACATGACCTCAACTGGTTTGAGATGGAGTATTTTTCAGATTCAGATTTTTAGCAGCTTTGGGGTATTATAAATCTAAATAAAAATTCAAGTTTTCCCCTTTAAAAACTATACACACAATATAGTGGTGTGCATTATTATTCTTGCTCAAAATAAACTGAATTTATGCAATGTATGTATTTCTTGGATCCTGGCTAGAAACATGATTTCAATGGAGTCAACCCAAGGCACAATTTCTTGTGCTCTTATGAGTCTAGGGAGGTTGTGTGGACCCACAGGTAACCAATCCAATCAAGTAACCAATAACAACCAATCAGCAGTGAGCTCTCATCATCCATATTCAATGAGACCAATAAAAACCCTAATTGATGGATGGTTACCATGGGTTACAGGACCCACGATTTTACCCTTCCTGTTTAGCTCAGTTTGATCCTGCGTGCGGCTGTACCTATCTTTTGACTGATAAAAAACACAACAGATATTATGCAAATGTGTATAGAGATAAGCATGAGAGACTCCATACCTAGAAATTAGGCATTCATTTTATTCCTCTTCTCTACTTAAATTAAAATAAAACATATTAAAATATATTTGTTATATTTTTATAATTAGATTTATATTTATATCTAGTGATGTCCCAACTAATGGTTAAATACAAAACTCAAATCTTTTTCGTAGCATTTCCAGCAGTATAGTAGGGAAATGTCTTTTTCCGGTCCAGGTGTTGTACGTAGATTATTTGGATTATCGTATTAAACCCTCCAGTAATAAAGACACACACCGAGCAGTGAAGTGACTCATTCGGCAATCCCGTTATCTGAAAAGTGCAAGCCACTAAAATGTTCGTCTCCGTAGTCAAAACCAAATATAAGCTGTATTCAGATTTCTCATTCTGCTGCAGTAAAAGTTATTTGTAACTGGAAAATTAGAGTTCTTTTTTGAATTTCTATATCTCCAGCTCTTTCATTTCCATGTAGGAAGCTCAGAAGTTTCTGCAACAGAAACATAGTCGGGAGTTGTTTATTGGATGTCCTATAAAAGGCTGAAGTTGGGCAAAAAGTCACATGAAGAGACTCATTTTTTTTCAAGTGAACTCTGGGCGTGTTCTTTGCATTTGAAACAAGGTAGCATACCAAGAAACCAATGGTTTGGAGAAGATGGAAGCAGCAGGATTCTGACCTTCTAACCTCAGAGGCTTTAGAGATGAGCAAGTGATCTTGGCTTGATTCACAGATTCATTCACCGAGACGATTTGGAAAATTTTTCAAAAGAGTGTAGCGCTCGCCATAGTCTTCCAGATGAAATTCTTCTGCTCTTTATTCAGTTCTTTGGGATTTTTAAGAGTTTATTCCTCAATTGGTGAATTTTCACTTTCACTCATTGATAAATAGGTCTTTAAAAATCCACTAGATATGAATAGACAGCAGAGGAATTATACTCTGGAAGGCTGCAACATTCATTCTTTTGTAAATGTGTCCCAATGACTTTTTTCTCATCATTTGTTGTAACCTTGGACACCAGTGTTTTGCACTTGTCTTGCAACGGAATGTATCTAATGTCTGTTTAACCTTGTAAACCTTCAAAATGAGGGTCTCACATCCAAACAAGACCTTCATACCCCTACAATACATAGCAAATAAAAAAACAGGTTTCTTCTGTATTATTTAATGTTATTGTTCTCCTGTAGATGAGAACATGATCTTGCCCTTTTTCTATGCTTAGGGGGATAAGACCCTAGTGTAGCCTGTAATCCCTCTATAACACCTTCCATAGTACCAGCTCTTGGGGAAAAAAGAGTAGAGATGTTTGGCTGTGTTTGCCCTTATGGCCCAAGCTCTGAACCTATAATGTTCAATTTGCTCTGAGGATCTTTGCTTTGATCCATCTTGTTCCATCTACTGTTTCTACGTTGTAGATCCAATTTTGTGGGTGTGAAAATAAACCCATTAGCTGTTGTCTTTGAGGAACAAAATAAGAGAATGACAGTGAGTGCTGAACTCTAATCGTTTCCATTCATCCTCCCCACAATGAGTACCATTTATAACCCATTAATATAGCATATTCCATAGTAATTCATGAGAGATCGGGAGGGGTAATATTACATGTAGGGCAGGGCGAAGATAATAAAATTGGGTGCAATCCACCATGTTTTCTGCACTTTGAGCCCTGTCCTGCACTTGTTGGAACTGTATTCATGAGGAGTAGAAGGGAGTCACTTAGGTTGTCCAATCTGCCACCTCTTATCTGTGCCGTGTATCAGGGAGTCAATCCGATAGTAGAGCCCAGATGACCAGGACTCATATACATCAGCAAGCACAGGGCAAACATGTTGCCTATACACATTTCAGCAATTCTAAAAAGGTATACTTTATAAAGCATACTGCACAAAGAACCTAGGGAGTCCTGTAAATGACACCGACATGGGGAAAAAATACATCTAGGACCCATTTTGCATGTTGCACCAACTTATAGAACTGTCTTCCATCTAATGAGTTGGACTCTAATAACAAATTCAGTGTTTCACAAACTGATCAACGATGCAATTTACAGCCCACTTTCTCTTTTTTTGGATACACTCACAATTAAATTTGCTCTCCAACAAGATTCTTCTGAAACATGCAGCCATCTTGCTTTACTTCTGAACCATTGAGATGGATGGGATTAGACAAGTTCAATTTGATTCAACTTCTTTGCTCATAGACAGAACCCAAGTGTTCTTTCCCTCCACATCCTTTTCTACTATAAATAAATAAGCCAATAAATAATTGAATGCTGTAGAAAATGGTTGATCCTTATAAAAATGTCTTCTTTTTCTTCTATATCGTATTTTTTATGTTTGCGTTGTTCGAAAGTCCACTGGGCGCAAGCCAGGAACCCGTGGCACAGCTAATGCACAGGGAAATGTGCTGAGATCCTGTTATCAGTTTACATCTGTAATTTCATGAATCCAAAGATGCAGAAAACGAGTGTCTGTCACGTAAAAGGTTGGATGCTTTCCCCATTGCACAGTTGTGTTTGTGGCTTTTCTTTGTTCAGCACAATGTGGGACAGGACTTCCAACAGCTGAACGGACAGAAAGAAGTGATAAACTGTCACCAAACATCAAATGACATGGAAAGGATGGTGTGCAGAGGTCTGGCCAGTGGCTTCCACACAGGTATTAATTAAACATCAGCTTCCAAAGGGAGGTTAATGGATTTTTCTATGCAACTTCTGAAGGTTGAGGGCTATGGTGCATGTGGCAATCTGATTTATGTAAATAAAAGGGAAACAGTCGGCAGCAGGTAGTGGCATTTTGCTGAGACCAGAGCAGCATTAATACAAATGAGTATACTACAGGTTGACTTTTTGAAAATACAATTCTATGGACTTTCCATTGTATTTCCATTTTGTTAAAGGGATTCTGTTATGTTTTTTATGGGGTTGCTAATTCATTCTATAATGTAAACTTTTATTCTAGAACCAATGAGTTTACTTTTGTTTGTATTTCCTGTATTATTTGTGTGGAGTCATTGTGCCTGATCCTGTGCTTTCAAACAGAGCCAACACTTTACAATGGAACTGCTTTCTCCTGCTCAGTGTAATTGAAGGAGTCCTGGCCAGACTTGGGTGTTTTACTATTGAGTGCTGTTCTCATATCTACCACTAGGTGTGGTATGAGAGCATGTTTAGCAATGCAGGCATTAGAATGTAGTTACCTGGTTCTGCTGAGGTTGCTGGGAGTAAAGGCAGGGGGTTGATATAATGCCAACTTGCAATAAAGAGTGACTGAAATTTATCAAAACACAAGTCATATGGCTGAGAGCACCGGAGAAACTAAGAACGTGTTTAGCACCATGTCAAAATTACATAGAAAACAGATTTCAGTGCAGAATTCTGCACTGTTAACTGATGCATTTTGTAAAAATCATGTTTGCCCAAGATGAATCCCTTTACATAACCTATTTGCAGAAATACACAATACACCTTAATTCCAATCACCATTATAAGTATAGTTTTAGTGCTAATTGGCCAGTTGACAGATGGTGAGTGCTATGCAGTAACCCGACATTCGATTCACACTATACTTGACTCAAATCAGAGAAAAACAGTGTTGTATTCCTCTCAGGTTTAGAAAAGTATATGATGATGCCATTTAAATGATTTTTCCCAAAATTGTTTTTCAATATCAGTGTAATTATACCATCCCTATTTCCCTCCATTTGTAGCAGCATGGAGCTAATTATAAGGTAAAGTGTTTAGCTAACAAAAAGTTCCATTATCTTTACAAGAAGTGTTGGTTTATTAACAGGGGCTGTAAAGTGAAGCTCCCATCTGCCCCTTTAGTAGTTACAGTTAGTTATACAACATTATCATTAGAAGATTGTGGTGGTCGAACACTCCACAGAACCACATAAATAAATAAATAAATAAATAAAAAATATATGTGTATATATATATATATATATATATATATATATATATATATATACAATATCAAAACAGGGGGGTTGTGGGAGCACTCTAAAGGCTTTAAAGTATATATTTATATGTATAATAAATGCTATTGCATATGTACCCAAAACAGGGGTTATTTTGTTACAAAGTTATGATCATAAAATTGATAAGCCACCATACCACGTCAAGGTAAACCCCGAATGGCGGTCCCTAACTTATTTTATATTTTATGTGCATTTTAGCATTACCTGTAATCAATGTCCATTGAACGCTGTTTTTTCACTGAGGGCTAAATCCTCCCCAGCCAGCAATCAGGCTTTTAAAGGAGAGATATTCCCAAAACAAACGCCCAATTTTAAAAGCATAGGATCACCACTAGTTTAAACGGGGGGTATGGGGTGCTACAACCACTGAAGCTATGCCACAGCTCCTGGCTAAATATACAATATCAAAACAGGGGGGTTGTGGGAGCACTCTAAAGGCTTTAAAGTATATATTTATATGTATAATAAATGCTATTGCATATGTATATACAGATGAAGCCACTTGGATTTGTGAGTTAAATGCGTCATGACTCAGGGGTAATTGAAGAAACTGTGTTATCTTAAGTCATCTTAACTCATTTAATGCATTTAACCTTTTCATTAGCGTACCAAAGCTCCATTGTTCACAATGGTGAATGCTTTAATTAGATGGGATGTTGTGACGCAGTTTTCTGTGTTAAATGAGATAAATGGGATATCTGTGTTTAGATATTCTGTGTCAAACAGACAAACCAAAGTGGCTGCATCTGTATATATATATGTATATGTACAGTACTGTAGTGTAAATACCTCTAATGTGTTCCATTAAATATTCATGATCTAAGCAGGTTTGTTGAGGTTCTTCATGTTTTTGTGAATAACAGGAAACTTTTCAACATATGTGTGAAAAATAGATAATTATGCCCAAGTATTAGGAATGTGCCCAAAGAGTATAAAGGACCCAGAACAGTTCCTGGGAACAGAAAAAACAGACCTTGTTAATAGGAAATCAATGTTGACTAGGGATGTGTAGCTTGGCCTTAAACAAGCAGTGACCTGGGGGTTGACAACCAGTTGGGAGGGTGTGGGCCAACCATCTCAAGTTTGGGTTGGGCAAACATGTTCTCTAACATTTCTTATTTTGGAACCAGAGGCATGCACAGTAGTAGTGTACAGATTGAGAAGATATTGGTACTTGTTGGGTGCTGGTCCTACATTTTGTAGTTTAGGTTTGGCTGTGGGTTAAAGTTTTGTTGGTTAACTGTTGTGTTAAGTTTTTCCAGGCCCGCACATCACTTCTTTTGAGTCCCATCAATATTGTTAAGTTTTTAATGGCTGCATATCATTTATCCAATTGATGCCCAGCACAAGTTTCCTTCAATAGGAAGTAAAGAAGAAAGGAAAAAAGGAAGGAAGAATTGCTAAGAGGTGTTGCTCCACAGTATATGAAGTTTGCCCATCACTAGTTTAGGGTTATGTGATGGCCTGGTAGTGATTATGCTTAAGGCGATGCCTCCTTGGATACTAAAACCCTTGTTAGCCTACAAGATACAAAATCTGTATATGTTGGACATACTGCTATAGTAATGAAGACTCCAAGGTAGTATGTTATGCCTGGCAATGGCGATGAGTTAGAATAACCAAGCATTGGCTGCAAAAAGGTAAAAAGGTAAAAGGCTTCCCCATTTCCATGAATGCTAATTGGTCTATAATAGAGAGCATCATGTTGCTCACCTACTCCTTGGCTGCTTGTGGCCTCAAAACAGGTGCTTGTTTTTGAAATCTGGGATAGTTTTGGTTGCAAAATAAAACGCATGTAGTCTGCCAATTGACATAGGGGCTACAAAATAGCCCATCACAGTCCTTATTTGGCACCCCAGGAACTTTTTGCATGTTTGTATTGCTCCCCAACTCTTTTTATGTTTGAACGTGGCTCATGGGTAAAAAAATTTGGGGATCCCACCTAAGGCATTGAAATCTAGAGGTCCCAATCATTCCAGATAACAGATTCCATAACAACAGTGGTTGCCAAACTCTCAGCCATAAAGAAAACCTCTTCCCCGAGACCCAAGAAGAGCTCGAGCCATTTCCTTATCATTTAAGCTGAAATCATTGTATTTGTTAGTTGCAGCGACATGGTCTCTTTGTTACATTCTGTTGACACAAACCTATCGTTCTGTAGCATCACCATCTTTTTTATTTGCTGCAGACTTTTCCAATTTGAAAGATGATGAATGAACTATCAAGTGGGGGTACCATCTGTAGGCGTGAGATGCATTACATATAATGTTTGAAAGCAAATATATCAACCATAACTGTCAACTTCTTCTTAGAAACGCATTGCATTATTTCATGCCTCTGGCATCTTCTGTTATCCTCCAGTGTGCAAAATAGTTCAAAAGATACAAAAAAATGCGATAAATGACCAACGTTTCTTTATTTTCAAATCTACAATGGTTCAGTGGGTTCCATCCATCAAAACGTGGCAAGCGACTGCCCTCTTGCAGACATTTCAACTCAACACGCAGCCAAGCCCTACAGGAGAGCCGGCATCCTTTAATTCACCGTATTTATACAATCTCAGATCCGGCAAAATGACTGCACTCAGTGATGTCCATTCGGACTGGCTCAGAGGCACGATTCATCAAGTGTCTTTCCCAAGTCTCAAGTCTGAAGGACAAAATGAGATTCCTGAAAGAAGGTCAAAATGTTTCCATGAAGATTCTAGCAGAGTGGATAGCACACAGAGCATAGCAATCAGAACTTCTCCCTCTGCTCTGACTGAATATCTAAATCTATTTAAAGTCCAAAATAAAATTTAAGTTAAGAAAGTTTCTCAGAACAAGAAAGGAAGAACTTTTTTTAAAATGTAACCATTTTTTCTCCTTTTTGTACAACAATAAAGACTAAGCTAAAGTTTGAATAAAAATGTATCTCATGCCTTTTGTTCCTGAATGGCCCTAGTGTCCCAATGTCCGTGTTTCCCAAAATTGAAGAAGGTTTAAAATATCAAAACTCAATTGCAGGAAATAAAAATGCGATTAAAAATGTGATTGTTAGCACCGTTATGACAAAACTGGAATTGGTCAAAGCTGTTCGTATTAATTCATAGGGGAAAAAAAAATCAAAACTCAGTTGTAACACAATTGCATTGTTCCATTTAATTTTTTTACAAATGTGACTGAAGGAGCTCAAAAAATAAAAGACCCTGAAATTTGAGAATACACATCCCAATCATTTATATGGAAGCCTGCCATGTTTTAATTTTTGGGCTTTATCTCGATAAATAAAATCTAATTTGAAAAATGTATTGTCCCGATTTTCTCAAATCACAGAAAAAAATGTATCCTCGCTTCAGTTAAGCTGGTCACAGAGGCCTTATTCCCCTGTTCAGTCCTATGAACAAAGATCATTGGCTCATCTGGAAACAGAGGGAACAAATTGTTGGTTGAATGGATCATTTGGGAGAGCCATAAAACCCATTCAGCCAATGGTTCTATAAAAGTGTGATCAATGGAGGCAAATAAAGAATTGTTAAATAGTTAATGTATAATTAGTTTTGCTGCTAGGTGGCAGTGAAAGTTGTTGGTATTGAAGAGTGAATAAAGCAAACAGGAAAAGGAAATACAGTGGCCATGATAGAGGAAGGGACAACAGTCTTTGTTAGGGAGAAATAGGAGAAAATTTTAATTGAAAAAGTAGGTATTTTCTAGAGGTGAGAATAAAAGATACTTAGGGGTGTTCCTGCTCTTCAACCAACCCCTATTTCAGTAAGAAACTGAGAGCAGAGCAGGTAGTAAGAAGGGAATGTGAAGGCAAAAAGCAAGTGTCACAATCACCTGTGAGTAAACTACATTTCCCAGCATCCCCTGTAAGCCTTGCATCTGGCAGCCAAATGACTACCACTGAGTCTGATGGAAACACTTGGGTTAAAGCTGTATCTCACTCACCTGTAAATAAAATGCAAGATGATCCAGGTTTCCCAGCATCCCCTGTAAGCCTTGTTGCTGGTAGCCAAGTTCTCCCCCACTGAATATGATGGCAATGTAGGGGTTAAAGCTGTGTGTGACTCACCTGTGAATAAAGTGCAAGATGATCCAGGTTTCCCAGCATCCCCTGTAAGCCTTACATCTGACAGTCAGACTATTCCAGACACTTGTGATGTTGTGCCAGAAACTCCCCATGATGTCTGTGCAACAAGGGAAAGTGCATTTGGGAAGGGAAAAGCTGCAGCTGTGAGTCAAACTGGAAAGATCATTGTTGTTGCTGCTGCTCTTTTCTCTTACTGGGGAGACTAAACCTCAGGATTCAGCAGGTTACGACACACCTGCACCCAGTCCAGCAATTAACCCTGTAGCTGCCAAATCTGCACCTGATCCTGCCTGTTACACTGACATATCTGATGATGAATCTCAGTTTTCCTGTGAATCAGCTTCTGCCTCAGGTGCATCTGCAGCTCTTGTGGTACGTGCAAAACAGCCCCCCAAGTCCCCTACTGCAGAGAGCCCCCCGGTGCCCTGTCCTGAGGATATTCCAACTATCATTAATCAGCTGACACAAGCCTATAATGACAAAAAGAAGAAAGAGGCACAAATTGTGCAGCAACAAAAGCTGATCAGAGCTGCAAATAAGAACAGAAGATTAAAACTTGAGTTGGACATGATCACCCTTAAAGGGGAACTCTTTGAGGTGGAAGTGTCTATTGAGAGGCTACTGACTAAAGCGGGGCCCTGGAGGGAGCATTTAGAAAATATGATGAGATTTGAAAAGATGCAAACGTCTCTCAGGGAGCAAGTTCCCTATCGCACCCGGAAGCCCAGCACTACCAGCTGTTCTGCCTCATCTGATACAGAAGGGGAATTTAAAAAGCCTGAAGCCCCAAGCAGGAGTTTGTAGAGAGCGCCACCAAAAGGCAGAGGAAGTGAGACCATCGACTGGCAGCATATGGCGTTTGATGTAAAGGATGTTGACAAACAAGAAAAGAAGAAGCAAGGCATTAAAAAGTGTCCCCAAGTTACATAGTTACATAGTCACATAGTTAAATTGGGTTGAAAAAAGACAAAGTCCATCAAGTCCAACCCCTCCAAATGAAAACCCAAACCCATACACACACCCCTCCCTACTGTCACATAAATGATATATACCCATATCTATACTAACTATAGAGTTTAGTATCACAATAGCCTTTGTATTATGTCTGTCCAAGAAATCATCCAAGTCCCTCTTATAGTCATTAACTGAATCATCACCCGGCAGTGCATTCCCCAACCTCACTGTCCTCACTGTGATGAACCCCCTACTCTGTTCCTTTAAATGAAACTTCTTTTCCTCTAGTCTGAAGGGGAGGCCTCTGGTACGTGATTCTCTTTATGGGTAAAAAGGTCCCCTGCTATTTGTCTATAATGTCCTCTAATGTACTTGTAAAGTGTAATCATGTCCCCTCACAAGCGCCTTTTTTCCCCCAGAGAAAACAACCCCAACCTTGTCAGTCTCCCCTCATAATTTAAGTCTTCCCTCCCTCTAACCAGTTTAGTTGCACTTAGTCTCTGCACTCTGAACTTTATTTGCTTTAGTAGCCACAGAATGACACTGCCCAGAATTATACAACGTGTTATCTACAAAAACCCCAAGATCCTTCTCATTTAAGGAAACTCCCAACACACTGCCATTTAGTGTATAACTTGCATTTAAATTTTAAAGTTTTCCAATTTAGACAAATCACTGTGCAAAGTGGCAGCATCCTGCATGGAACCTATAGTTCTGCACAATTTAGTATCATCTGTGACCCAGAAGAACTTCAGCCTAACTCAGGAAGAATTTCCTCCATTGTCACCAGGAGTGAGACAATAAGAACCATCACAGAGCCAGAGGCCACAAGAGGATGTCATTCCAGCAATGGAAGTACAGTATCGTCCAATCAGTCAGCTGCGAGTGGCGTGTCTGTAGCTGTGCTTGGAGAAACAAGTGCTCACAGTGACCCAGTGGTGATGGGCGCACAAGAGGTGTTGGCGTCGGGTAATTAAGAGTCTGGAAATACTGGGCATAAAAAAGCACAACAGGCACATGGTACTGAAGGCCAAAAATTTACAAGCTACATCTTCTTGGGACCCTAGAGCTTCATCTTCTGGGGTGGACCCCAAATCATCAGGAAGGTTTTGGGAGAGAGGGAGATTATTCCCTGCAGGTGAAGGGCCTTCCTTTGGTGTTCAGACATTTAGTAGGAAACACTGTGTCAAGTTGATGTGGGGAGGGAGCATAGAGAATGCCCCAAACAGAACCTACATTATTAGGAGACTGCTAGAAGGCTCAGCTAAATTGAAAGCTAGTAATGACCTGGAGGTCTGTATTGTACAATCTGCTACAGAATGGGATGTGAGTTTCAAAATTCCACAGGGGTTAGATGCTTTTTGGTGGCTTTTTGAGACCCTAAAAACACAGCCAGAATTTTGATGCCATGCCAATATCTAATCCAGAGATAAAAAAAAATCACCATCATTAATAAAAACTGTGTCCCTGTGGATGATGAGCTCACATGGCTGAAGCGTCAGTGCACAGTCCTCTCCCCTTTAGCCCATGTACTTGAAGATGATGTGTGGACAGGGGGCTGGAAAACTGAGGTCAAGCTCAGGGTGGTTAACAATGTCCCCCAACATTTGCCCAACTTTTTCATAGGCAAAGTGCATCTGCTTCTATGCTGGCCAGGCCAAAAAGTGCTTTAAATGTGGGTCACTTCATCACCTGGCCAGTTCCTGTGCTGTAGAGAAGTGTATCCTCTGTGGGGAAATAGGCCATACAAAGAGATTCTGTAAGGACATAAAGTGTAACCTGTGTGGTAATATGGGGCATCCTCACCGCTTGTGCCCTATGGCCTCTCATAATAAAAATAAGAATAATCTGGTAGTGGAAAATCAGGTAGAACAGGAAGAAGACCAACTGTTGATAGAGGCTGTTCATGAGATAGAAAACCAGCAGAGAGAGGAACTACAGCAAAGGCACGAGGGCACAAAACCTAAACAACTCCAACAGAGAGAGAGAGACGAGAGGATCAAGATGGTGCAGGAAGGAAGGGACAACATCAGAGAGGACAGACTCCTACTCACAGGGAGGTAGATCAGAGATCACCACCACAGCCATGCCCATCAAGCACCACAAAAAGGCCTCTCAAAAACCGTGATAGGCACCATAATCTCCACAGATCCCAACCCACAGACACATCCTCCAGGTACAGTAAGTCCCAAACCTACCAAATGCATCAGTGAGACTCCTGTATCCATGTCAGAGGAATCCCCCACACAAAAAGAAGAAAAAGAAAGGAAAACTTAAACGTACTCTGCAAGAATGACAGACCCCTAGTGAAGAAAACTGGCAAGTAGTTACAGGCTCTATTAAAGCAAAAAAAGACCCCTGGAGTCACGTGCTTTAGTCCAGAGACATCCAATCGCTATTCCCAACTATAAAACGATGATTCAGGTGAGGATGACTCTTGGGGGTCAAAGATGGAGAGGGAGGAATTTTCAGAGAATAGATTGTGAGATCTCTCTGGAGCAGTCAGCCACTAGGGATCAGGAGAGTGGAGGCATCTCTGTGGTTGAGTCCATTTCAGCTTCTTTGGCTGACAAACCAGATAGGGCTGGGCTTGTTCCTAATGTAGACCTGACCATAGATGAAGAGACAGTTCACATTGGAGATGAGGATCCTATACCTGCACGGGTCCAAGTTAAAAGATTTGAAGCCAAAAAGAAAACAATGGCTACACAACCACTTAGAATTTACACATCTAATGTGTGCAGCATCCGTTCGCCAAAGGCCAGGTTTTTTGCTTTTTCTAGTCTCTCATCATCTGATGGAGACATTTTTCCTTCAGGAGACTCAACTGACTACAAGGGCTGACCTTCAGAGGGCAGCTTCAGAGTGGCACCATGGGCCCTCATTCTGGTCAATAGCAGCTGATCCATGTGTTGGTGTGGGGGTTAGGGATGTAGCGAACTGCCGTTTATGTGTTCGCGAACAGTTCGCGAACTTCGAACATCCGCAAAATCGTTCGATTCGAACGATCGAAGGATTTTAATCGTTCGATCGAAGGATTTTCGTTCGAATCGAACGATCGAAGCCATTCGATCGAATGATTTCATTCGATCGAATGGCTTCGATCGTTCGATTCGAACGAAAATCCTTCGATTTTAGTGGTCGAAGGAATCGAATGGTCGAATGGTCGAACGATTTTTGTTCGAATCGAACGCGAACTCGTATTGGCGAACGTCGCGCGACGTTCGCGAACATTCGGCGGACGCGAACAGTCGAAGTTCGCGCGAACTAGTTCGCCGGCGAACAGTTCGCTACATCCCTAGTGGGGGTGCTGTTTAGATCTGAATTGAATGTTGTTGTACATCAACTTGTGGAAATCCAGGTAGGCAGGTGTCTCCAACTTGACATCACAGCCAGAGGCAGGAAGATGTGCCTTATTAATATCTATGGGCCACAATCTTGCCAAGAAAGAAGTGCACTGCTGCACTGAAAAAATTCGCCCTTCCCTACCAGGGAGGGCATTCTGGGTGTTGTGAGGTCTTACTATGCTGAACTTTTCCGGAACAAGGCTTTGGATGGAGAAAGGCTGACTGACTTTTTGGAGGCGACCCCAAGGCCTCTAATCTAATCGAATCATCTAATTTGGACTTTTCCCTTTTGGAAGCAGAAATCACAGAGGCCTAGGTAAGAACAGCTATTGGCAGCCTTCATAAAAAGAAGGCGCCAGGCCAGATGACTTAACAGCCGAGTTTTATAAGACCTTTAAAGATGAGTTGGCTCAGTCCTTGTGGAGGTCTTTAGAGACAGCCTGGTGGAGGGCATCTTGCCCACTTCCATGAGGGTTTCTTCTTTGATCCTGCTTTCAAAAGGTAAGGACCCAGAGCATATTGAGAACTGTAGGCCTATTGCCCTTAATAATGATAGGAATATTCTCGCAAGGGTACTTTTTGACAGACTTATTCAGTTCTCAGGCACGTTATTGTCAGGCTTTCAATTCGGCATGGTGAAATGGTGGAGCATCTTTCGGGCTCTTCTTACTATCAGGGAGACCTTAGAAGTATGCAAAGCTCAGAGCAAGGGCTGCTACATTGTCTCTTTGGATCATCAGTACCTGTGGTCTACTTTGGCAAAGTACGGCATCCCGTGCAAATTTATCCAATGGCTGGCAGTTTTGTATGAATGGGCCGTAAGCTTCCCACTTGTCAATGGTTGGAGGGGAGATGATTTCAATGTAGAGTCTGATGTGCGATAGGGTCGCCCCTTAAGCCCACTCATGTACGTGTTTGCCATAGACCCATTCCTGCGCAGTCTAGAGAGTTGTGGCTTGAGGGATATATCGGTCGCCAGATGCCAGACATTGACATCCCTCGCCCACGCGGAAGATGTGACAGTTGTGGTATCCAGTCGGAAGGACAGGTGGCTGCTTAATGAAACCAGCAAAAGTTACTCTGAGGCCTCTGCGTCAATGATTAACTGTGACCAGGTGGAGGCTTTTTTGGATGTTGAACGGTGAGCCTGACTTCCAGCTCTCTGAATTTTCAACTGCCCCATCCCACATAAAGATCCTGGGGATAAAGTTTGGGAGGGAATACAATTGCAGGCTAAATTGGGATGAGAAATTGGATGCCGGAACAGCAAAGGTCCAGCGATGGAAGGGATGGAGACTGGCCTACAGGGAAAAGGTGAAGTGTATCAAGGCCTACCTGGTAGCGTACGTGTATCCATTGCCAGAATCTCTCTATGCCAGGGTCCACAGTCTGTTTTTCCAGTTGCTCTGGGGACACAGGCTGAATCCAGTCAAAAGGGGGATAACGTACCTGCAGCGGAAGGAGGGTGGTTTGGGCATGTTGTGCCCAGTGGCTTTCTTTGGGTCACTTTTCCTGAAGTTTAACTTTGGGGGTTTGGCCCAAGGAAATGATTCCCTGTGGGAAGTCTGTATCAGGAATTGGGTATCGCCTTTTGTAGGAACATGGTTTCAAGGTGGTAGAATGAAGAGATTTCGGATAGTACAGGGATCCCTCCCATCACACCTAGTTCTCGCTCTGAAGATTCTGAAGAGGTGGGATGTCAGGGTGGGTGAGCTGGCCACATCTTCCCAGAAGGCAGTTGTATCACAGGATGATCAGGAACTATTTTGCTGTTCCTCTCGCTTTGAGAAACTGTATGGGTGACATCCTTCAGGAAAGCCTTCGCTATCTTAATGGCAAGAGACTCCCCCATAAGTTCTTTGACAATTGTTGGCAACAGGGCAACTTGAATTATTTTGGTATTGGTATTGCCCCTGGGAGTGTGAAGAGGAAGAGACCCAGGATCACTTTCTGGTCATTTGCCCTGTGCCCTGTGAGATGTGTATGGTCAGTTAGCCGCAGCTCTTAAAGTTCCCGCCCTGAACAACTTGACCTATACAGTGTCAGCCTATGGGGTTTCTGTCAGGCAACATCTACTGGACCGTGAGACCCTCTACATTATCATTGCCTGTATACGGTACCAGATCTGGCTGCATAGGTGCAGGAGATCCTTTGGCTTTTCTGGTGCTACTCCTGATAACATTGTTAGGGCAACTCTGGCTCAGTTGAGTTTCCTGAAGGAAAATGAGATAATAAGGTCTGTGGCTAATGAAAAGCAATGGCGATGGGTGCACCTTCCTCCGTAAACTTGCATCTTGTTATACACTGTACGGAAACTGTTGTATTGGTATTGTCTCCCACACTCTGATACTGCTCTCCTTTTATCCTCAGGGTGATGGCAGAGATATTGCACAGCACAATGTCCTAAAAATGATTTCTTTTGTTCTTCATGCATTTCTGGAAGGGTGGGGGAGTTTAGATATTGTTTTTGTGTTGGGCTGATACAAAGGCCATATGGACAAAAACAAGACTTGTGAATTGATGGTTTGGACTATTGCCTATGGACAGAGGGATGGGCAGGAGGGTGTATGGGTGGGTTTGTTGTTTTTTTGATTTTCTGTTAACGTTTCGAATTAATGTAAATGTATTTTTATAATAAAATTTTCTATATATTAGGTACCTATCTAGTGTTACCAATCCCTATTTCTGTAGGGAAATGAGAGAGAGCAGACAGTAACCCTTCCAACACTTTCCTCTTGTCTCTATATATTAGGTACCTATCTAGTGCTACCAATCCCTATTTCTGTAGGGAAATGAGAGAGAGCAGACAGTAACCCTTCCAACACTTTCCTCTTGTCTCTATATATTAGGTACCTATCTAGTGCTACCAATCCCTATGTCTGTAGGGAAATGAGAGCAGAGCAGGCAGTAATAATAACCTATATAAATAATTTTAATTTTAATAATCACCCTAAAACTGTTCTGCTCAGACAACAAAACGAAAGCCACAGTGACAAGCAGTACCTGTTGTTGGATAATAATAATTAGGTTTATAATGTAACATTTTCGTGTTGGTATATATAATTATATGATGTGTGTGTCACTGACATAGAGTATAATTATATATAATCAATTTATGTCTAACTAACCATGGAATATCTCCCAGAAGACAAATCTAGACTTTTATTTTCCTCCATTCCTTCTGCGATTTTCTGCTGTTCTGCTTATAAAATATGTTTTTCAGAAAAAAGTCAATAATGACAAAAAAGTTTCAAGAGGCCATGGATCACCTTGCATTTTCGTCTAACGGTGTTTTATTTCCTGCTATAAACAATATCAAATCGTCGTTATGCACCAGTAACTCACCATCAATGGGAGGTTATATGGGATTGAGCGTTTTTGTTTGGCAAGGATTGAAAATCTCTTTTATAGACATTTCATAAATAATAATCAAGAAGAGACATCTTCCCAAAGGCCAGGCGTCACTGCCGACAAAAATCCCCATTATTCAGATTCTCAGTTCCATCAGCGATCTATCACTCCTCTGTGTCATCATCTCTGATTCCATGATTGCCCCTTTATCACCGGAGCTTGTGCATTCGGCTGCTTTTCCCATCGCAGATCTCATCTAAATCAAATAATTGTTTAGCAGGGAATGAAGATCCATAGTCTCAGTGAAGGCAAAGAAATTGTTCTAACAGGGTGTACAAGATTATTAGAGGCAATTTTAACATTCTAATTCTAATTTATACTGGTTTTCAGACTTTTTTGTTTCAAGCCCATGTTCAGCACAATCAGACTTCTGCACACCACCTTCTTGTGCTCTTCAATCCCCCTGCTGCTCCAAGATCAATATAGGCCACAAAAGAAGAGGAGAAGACAAGTTAAATTCTCTGTGGAATATAGACCATCATCATTTATTTATAAGGCAGGTATATAATAATAAATTAAGTATACTGAAAGCCCACTGAAAATTCCGTGTTCCACCTCCCCTTCTTTTATGAATGATTAAGATCCAACTAGTGCAGGGCCAAGCCATGCAGGTGTCATAGGGAGCCTCTTTATCCAACTCTGCGAATGCCCGATGTGGGTGCACTGAATTAAGGCTCAGGTATTACTGGGGCAGAGAAGGACCAGACTGTTATGAATGGTGTCCCAAACCCAGAACAAATGCCAAGGTCCCTGTCCTTGGCTTACCCTTCTGCCTATAACCTCTGCCTTTCGCTTCAAGAGTAGCCCTCCACTACTCGTTTGCCACCAGGTCTTATAGTGAGAGGAGTAATGGGCAGGCAAGGGAACCAAACATGAACTAGAGGAACAGAGAATAAGGAATGTGTTCAGGGACAGACTGAGTCAATACCAATCAGGCAGAGCAGTACCAAATCAGGAGACAAGAGCATAGTCGAGGTCACAGGTTGGGTCAATAGCACCAATATCGCAGTACAGTAACAGGATCCAAGAGAGTAATAAATAAACAGGCAAAGGTCAGGACAGGCAGCAAACTAGTAATGGTCAGGGACAGGCAAGATCAGGAAGAACAAGATAACTAGAAATCACACCCAGGACACCCATCTATATTGGGCAAAGTATGTTTGGAAGAGATCCGTTTAAATATTTGAAACTCACGCCAAACACAATGATGTCAGTCGCAATGGTCGTGGAGGAAGTGGCGAGCGAAAAATTTGCAAAAACTCTACCAAGACAACAAAAGAAATGGTTGCGCGTCACAATAGTCGCGTGCATAAAAATTTTTGTGCATAAAAATTATTCGGACGCCCATTGACTTTAATGCATTTGCACAAAATAGTAGCATGTATAAAAATGGTTGCTTGTGTCAAAATTGTTGTGCGTCAAAATTATTTTGACATCCATTGACTTCTTTTGCGAATTTGCAAAAGTGAAGGAAACAGTGGTACAGTCTCTGCTTGGAGAAGGGTTCTTAATGGGGCTCAACAGGGGCCACTTTTAATTAACTTGTCCATTAATGATAATTTACTTGATAATGTACTTGAAGATGCCAGTATTATTTATGTGAAAAGGTATCTCAATACCTCCAACTTTTTTTATTTTTATTATTTTTTTCTACTATTAAACACACAAATTTGACTTTTGATACTATTTTGTTTCCTTGGTAAAAGTGGTATTTAAGGATTAAGGGAAAGCATATTTGTTTTGGCTTTTGGTTACGGGAGGTGGAATTCATATTTCATACACATTTTCTTAAAAAAACATTTGTAAGTGAAAGATATAAATTAGGAAAACAACGCAAAAGATGGCTATGGGACTGGAAAGGGGTGACAGGTTATTTTTATTTTACAGAAGAAATTGAGCAGAAATTGATTTTTCTCAGAAAGCTCGGCTTCTGGGGTCACACAGCGGAACTGGGCATTTAGGCTTCATTGATAAGAACTACACAATCCCTAATCTCCAATTGTGTTTCTTGATACTTGTACAAATGCACAGGGAAAGAGAACTTTGGTTAGGGATAGCAGTTCTAAAACTTGAGGAGGAGGAAGGTTAAGTACTCTAAATATGGCTCGGCATCGCCCTAGATCTAAGACCAGGGAGTAGTGCAACCAGTTGCAGCAACATATTTCACATCTCTGTACAAAAGATGGGTGCATACATCAATAGTACAGATTTCATCCAAGCATTGGCCAATACAAGAGGAAAACAGTCTTTTAGTCGCTACCATCTGACCAAGCTTTGATTGAACTACAGATGTCCTCTTGCAAGAGTTAAGTCATCTTTTATCAATAAAGCCTCCTCCATCTGAAAGGACTTCTCCATCATGACCTTAAGCTTTTGGATCTCCTTCATTACAGCGTGTAGGCATGCCTCATCCATAGTGAGGGCCTGGCAGATTTACATTTACATTACATTTCTTACACAACAAACTTAAGCTATTGAGTGTCCTTCATGAGCCAGGGCACCCATCATGGTTAAGATTTAATACTCATATCAGACTTAGTAAGTATGATATGAGTATTAGAGCTTACCCATGGTGGCTGCCCTGGCTCACCCTTATTAGTTTAGCAACTGTTACTGAACAGTACGAATGGGTGGATTACATTAACCTTGCCATAAGCCATATGGAGGTGTACCCATGATGGTGGTATTCAATCCAGCCCTGTAGTTGCAAATACTTCGAGTTTGGATATTATATACTCCTATGATAAAATTGTAGGTTCTTGAACTCTCTGCTGTTGACTTGCCCTTAAACCTATTTATTTGCAGAACTTTAGTTTCTAAGCAAAGAATGTTAATAATGCTGTAATGACAAATAATCCAATGTAGAGTTCCAGACGACAAGCGAGAAAAATGCTGTTTTGCTTTTATCAGTATTTTCTTCTAGAAAATGAGAGCGGAGTCGTGTGTTGCTTGAATCCACTTTCCTATTGATTGTGCAGAAACAGTAATGAAATTATTGCAAGCCTAATAAGACTGAGCATTGGAGAGAACCTGATTTGATGCAATTAGCTTGTGTATAACATTCCTCGTGACCTTCTGATATGAAATTACCATTGGGTAAATGAAGGGAACAGAATCACACACTCTGCTGCATCCGATACTCTTACAGAAACTAGTAAAGAATATTGCACAGAGGCCTGACTTCAGATTCCGTAAGAGATTTTATATACAGTATATACCAGAAGAGTGTCAGGGCCCAAAGGCTCAGTTTGCAGTTGCAGAGCAAGGAGGAAGCTGGTAGCTTCAAAACACAGTTTGTGGTACAAAAGGGGTCAAGAAGAAGAGAGTCATCAATCCAGGCAAAAGGTCGATTCAGGCAGCAAAGGTTCTTAGTCAGTTCATAGGCCGAAGTCAAGATCAGTAGTTCAATAACAATAAATCGCACCCAGGAACACAACAACGTTGAACCTATAATTGGGCAATGACTATAGGCTTCTGGTGTCCTTTTATAGTTGAATTTTCATGCCAAAACGTGCATGATGACATCATGCGTCATGCAGGTTTTGACGCTGACGTTGTGACGTTTAATGCTGGCGTCATGACACTGCATCTGAATTGATGCGCTGGTGTCCAACGACCACGTGGTTCCCCCTGGGCGCCACAATCTTGGATGACACACTGCTGTGAAAGGACGCACCAGGCAGTGCTCCTTAGAAAGAGCTTCCATAAAGCCTATTAAGGGTCACAATCACCCAGACAGATATGGACCCATACCTCATCTTCACGTGATTAAAATACCAGTTAAATAATATACATGCGCATGGTACCATAAGACAAACATCCAAGTAACTGTAATGGCCCCATGTACAAAACTTCATACTGCATGATCTGTTGGTGTGAATCTGCCTGCCTATTCTTATTCTAGAGACTCAAAATTTAGAGACTGATACTAGTTCTTTCTGTTGAAAGTGTTGATGAGTGTCACTTATAGGATCCCTTCTCCTCATCCTAAAATCCTAGCAGTTTTGGGTTCCTATAAAGAGGTGTGTTCCCCTGTGGCAGCCTGAGAGCTTCATTCTGCTTCCTTAACAGTGAACTTATCTTCTACCCTATATACCAGGCCCTTGTGACTCCTCGGGTCCTTTGTGTACTTGGTTATGCTCTATGCAGTGCTCCCAGAAGGTCTTCTGGTATCCAACATGGTCAGTCTTGCCATACCAAAAGAGGTCACTCTAGGCCAGTGATCCCCAACCAGTGGCTCATGGCGAACATGTTGCTCTCCACTCCCATTGATGTTGCTCCAGGTGGCATAGTATGTGTCCATCTTGACATTTCTGGCTTAAATTCAAGTTTTGGAGGCATGAAAACACAGGTCTACTCCAAGAGAGCCTTATGCAGGCTAGCAGTCCATATGGGCCATCATATTGCATATTTGGCACCCCCAATGAACTTTTTCTTGCTTGTGTGGCTTCTCAATGGTGTTTACATTGGAGTGTGGTTCACATGTAAAAAAGGTTGAGGTCTGCTCTAGGCAACATTTTAGCTTCCTGGTCTGGGTATAGCACAAAGTATATTTTAAATTCATTCTAGTCCAAAACTGGCCTTAAAAAAGGTCTTGAAAAGTTTCCTCTTCAGAAATATATTCCTAATATATATGATTCTAACAAAGATGATGTGTACAATTATTGTACCTTCATCTCCCCAAAGATAGACCTTTGTGGAGATATTGTAACCTATTAGAAGGATGACTATAATATTTGAACTATTTGTCTGTTCCATTGCACCTCTAATCTCCCTCACCAGCTGTGTTTTTGATACCTATCTTGTTCTTCTTTATTGATTAGTAAGAACCATCCAGAACTTGAGCTCTAGTATCCATTTTCACCTTGTGTTCTTCAGACAGCAGTACTTACTCATTGGATGGTTAAGTGGAGTTCACACAGCTAACACTTTAAAGTCAAATTGATCCTGTAGAGTCATTCTTCATAAAAAAGCCATCCACGCAGACTATTAGAGGCAGAAATAATATATCCTTGTTTCCAGCCCTACGTGAAACCTATTTTTTTTCTTCAATAACGCTTGTGCTTTGGAATGATTTCACTTTTAATCTGCAAGCCATTCTTCAATCTCCTATGCCAAGCAGCCTCTCATACAATTAGGCAACAGGGAATATGGATTTGTGAATACATTTCCAGAAATGGACTAATATTGAGTCAGCAAGTTATCATTGTTTCTGCAAATATAATTTCCTCTGAAAGCTCTTGGAGTCTCCGACGTAGTCTGCAAAGCAAAGTATTTCTGCAGATAGCAGTGACATTAACTCTCTGTGCAACATGGTATAGTGCAAAGAAAAATATGATGTTTTCTGGAATGAAGTGAAACTATAAAATATTCTTGTCATTGATACCTACACTTTCATACAGTAGCCTACAGGCATTTATTTATAGACTCTGGGCTAGGCCTGTTTCCTGTAGACAATGATCAACAAACTCGGGGCCTGCTCTGTTTATCATAAACAAATGAACAACATAACGTTGTTGGAGTTTTTGTTTACAGACATTCAGGTCCATGTCTTTCTTACAGTTACCAAAACTCTGGACCAGGAGTTTCACACCAAAAAAACAACACAGACACTGAAGTTGGAGTATATGGAAAATATTGGGAGGAATCACCAGTTTGTCCTGATTGGTCCCTAATGTACAGGTGGAGTTAGCCTGTTTAGGTTGTGAAGTTTGATTGGTGCAGTATACCCTAGAAATGAGCTTGCACAGGACTGCTCAGGAGAATCGCACTGAAGACTTTGAAGGACCTTTACAAGTGATCTTGCATGGAAGGTGGCTAGAACCAGGGGCCCAGAGATTCTAGTTGCGTGCAAGAAATGCAGCTCTTCTGTAAACTTCATCTCCTAATCGAAGCTAAGTATTAAGTGTTTAACTGACATACAATACTTTCATATAAAACCAATTGGCCAATGTAAGGTGCTACTATGTTCATAACCCTATAAAGCAAAATGGTAAAAAGTTTGATAACCTGACTCCGGTATCAGCATTGATAGAAGAAGCTCCATGGAGTGAACAAGGAAGCTGTGGAATGGACAGAGTAATAAATAAGAATTAACCAGGGCAGAAGTTGGGCTGGTAGAATTAGTAGATTTGGCCTTTAAGGAGGGAGGAACATTTTATCTTTGGAACATCACCACCACAACTTCTTGAGATAAAATACTGTAGGTGGTTTACCTGGGTTGAAGTTTTATAGTCACAGCATGTTGTTGTTGTGTTACAATTAGGATGGTAAGTATTGAGGTTCTGATAGAAAGGTGTCTTACATAAAAAGTTTTGGTCAGCAGACACAGTGGGTTTATTTGTGCAGCTGCAAATGTGGTTATGGGCCTTCAAGATTTATAAAGTTGTAAATTTGCTAATTGCTGTTCATATGTTTATGATTGTACTATTATATACAATGATTTCTTCTTTTTTTTTTCAGCCTTTTAATCCAAATCTGTATTTGGTGGTAGAGATTCCCCCATGGGGCTTAGGTAACTGTGGAGGTGCAAGGCAGGGAAAGGGTGGTAGGGTTATAGATTGTTGGGTGGTCCCAGTCATGTGTCAATTCATTATCTATTGTTCATGACAATCTAAAATGGTTTGATAAATGGAGAAAACATACAACCACTTGAAAGCCTTTAGCATTTCATAAATCTGCACCTGAATCCCCAGATTTCTCTTTGTCCAGAGAAAGACCGTCTTGGAAACTAATCAGAAAACAGCACAGTTGCTTTTACCATCTCTTATCTTCTTTCTAAAGCAAGGAGAGAAAATTGCTCCTAAATGTTTTGCCCTTTGAACACTTTATAGAAAAATACAAAATAAAAATTCGAGCAGCCTCTTCCGAGTGACTGCGCATTCATTCAGACTTAGCAGCTGGAAACCATCACTGAGGTTTTGTGTTTTTATTCATTAGGGAGGATAATTTGAATAAACATTGTTTGTTATAGAATGGTGATTGTTAGGAATTAAATTGGAAATGATAAAGGTTTCGGAATAGGCTCGATACAAAGCCAAACACTGTTCTATTAATACAGATGCCACTACCAACACAGAAGAGGACAAGGTGATTGTGTATTATTGTCAATCTCCTGAAGAGAAGCCCAAACGCTTACGTAAAGCCTGAAATGACTCATGGGAGAAGAATCTGAATATGTTGGATCATTCTACAGCTTTTATTCCAGATACTGTAACATGGAGAATGTGGCACACACAGAGCAAGGCCGGTTTATTCATTTTCCAATTCAAGCTTTTTTTAAAGTCATTTGCAAAAATCTATATTTTATTTTGTAACGCTAACATATTTATATATGTGTATTTATAAATAGTGATGGGCGAATTTATTTGTGGCGAATTTGCGCGATTCGCCACCAGCAAATAAATTCGCAAACGCCCACGAATAAATTCGCAAACGCCCGCGAAAATTCGCCCGAAAAAATTTGCAGTCGGTGTCAAAAAACGAGATGCCGGCGCCATTTCGCAAATTTTTCGCAGTTTCGCAAAATTCGCAAATTTTCCGGCGAAGCGAAACGTCGCAAATTCGCCCATCACTATTTATAAAGAACTCAAATAGGATTTTTTTTTACATTTCAAAATCATTTTATAACTTAAAATTGCTTGAATGTTGAAACTACACCTTCCACTGATGACTACAGAGGTTCGCTACGTTTTATCTGATGACTATTTTTAAGATTTTCTGACTAATTAATCTTGAAAATTCAAGAAATGACATTGTAGTTTTTGCCATGATTTTCTTAGGTCTTAATACTACCAATCTGTTTTTTTTTTTTTTTAGTGAGGAAACTTGTAAACCTTGGCTTTCAACCTAATAAATCTTCAAATAGAAATAAAGTTTTCAGATCCTAACAGTATATTACTCAACTACACAAAACTTTGTACAGTGGATATGAGGTTTCTTTAGTCGGCCATGTTTGGAAATTAAATTCCAAAATGCAACCTATCTTCAAGTGTATCGTGTATACACAGGTGAAGATGTGGAAAAGATCTTCTTCACTTCCTGAAGCCCAATAATCCATAGACTGGGGGTCCCCAACTAATTTTACATAACAGACACATTCAAATGAAAAAAGAGTTGGGGAGCAACACAAGCATGAAAATGTTCCTGGGAGATGCCAAATACTGTATGTGCTATGATTGGCCATTTGGTAGCCCCTATATGAATTAGGGAGCTACTGGAGACTACATTTGGCAGTACACCTGGTTTTTATGCAACCAAAACATGCCTGGAATTCAAATATAAGCACCTGCTTTGAGGCCATGGGGGGTTCAAGGGTTGGTGAGAAACATGTTGCTCATGAGCCTCCGGTAGGGGATCACAGCCATAAAGGAACAGAGAGTAGCAGGGAATAACAATGCTAGGAGGGCTGCCAATGTTCCCCTAAGTAGTGATTGGCTGGGGGTGGGACTTATGATATAGGGGCTTAAGGGCAGACCCAAAAATTACCTGGCCTGTTGGCTTAGAGCAGGTGAAGGACCAGGAGCAGCAACTGCATGCCTGGCCTCCCTACTGATGTGCTTGGAAAGGTGGTTTTAGCTAAAGTTGGCAAGGGATGCCTATGAGCCCTGGAGTGAATGGAATGAGTAGAGGGCAAGGTAACTTGGTAACCGGGTTAACCAGGGATGTAGGGAGGAGGTTGACTGCCTCAGCTGGAGACTTTGAGAGGAAGCAGGAATCAGACTTTGAGAGGAAGCAGGAATCCTCCCTCTATGGGAGGATATTGACATTGCTGATTTTAGGTATGCATACTGTTTTGATCCCTTGGATTGTTGCCCAAACAAAGGGAACAAAATAAAGGTGACCATACCATGTGTAAGTGTCTATCTAGTGGTCATATGCACTATTCATTCAAATCCTGGTGAGTAGTGATGAGTGAATGTGCCCAGTTTCACTTTGCTGAAACATTTGTAAAATGGCTGAAAGATTTGCTAAAAGGTAAAACATTGGCAAGACCTATTGAAGTCGATGGGAATGGGGTTTTTAATGCTTTTTATTGGCACATTTTTTTTTTGCTGCAAATTTTTTTGCTGCAGTTTTGCATAAAATTTCTCCAATGGGGAAATGTGGAATTTTACAGCGAATCCATACATGGCTAAAATATCACTACTGGTGAGCGTGAGGCCACTTCTAGAGACACACAAGGAAACTATTACCACTTTCTACGTATCTCTCGCTAGCACTTACTCTGCCCACAGAACTATTTAACAAAGGAGAAAACTTCCGTAACCTTGGAACTTTCTAAGTCATTTCCTTTTAGCCCTGCTGCAGTGTCGCTTTATAGCCCCGCCGCCTGAGATGCGTTTGGAATGCAGACGTTCCGGAAAAAAAAGTGAAAAGAAATGAAATCATCATTTTCTCTATGCCTTGTAAAATAATATTTCCCTTTCTTTCCCAGCGACCGCTCGGAGAGCCGTAAAACTTGCTTCAGGTTCCACTCTCTGTAATGAAGGTTAGAAGAAATCCCCATGAAATATAGAAGAGGCTATTTTCCAGATGAATGGCTTCTATACATTGGCAGCAATTAATCTCCCGGTGCTTAGTCTCTGACCTCTCTTCTGATGGTTGGACACGGTTCTTAGTGAGTATCCAAATCTCTGCTCTGATAGCTTCTCCTTTATCCAATAACTTCCTTGTTAGGTTTTTATGACTCCAGTCATCGTCATTCTGCTCAGTGTGCGGCTCCGAGTCCCGGCTGCTCATTCTCATATCCCATTCTCCGGCAATCTCTCAAACTCGCACTTAATTACTTATCTTCTGCCATCAGCACCTCCATGTGATGAATTGTCTGGGTTCCTGGTGCACGGCGCAACCGTTTTTTTATTAGGGCAAAATTAAATTCTTCTTTGCAAATAATTTTGTTTTCCAGCAGATGAAACAGTGTGACAAGACTCAGGGGGGAAAAGGCTTGGCTGATCAATCAGACTTTAATTGATACGATATTAAATATTAAAGCTTTTAGCACGTCTTCATTTAAAAGGACTGCCTTCCCATTAAACAAGTTCATCATTGAGGTCTATCACCATATGCCTATATATAGATTAAAATGAGGACTTTATTGTATTAGGGAGATTATTCTTTCAAAAAGAAATAGGGATTGGTAGCACTAGATACAATAGGTACCTAATATATATATAGAATTTTTTTTATTTAAAAGATCACTTTGCATTAAATAATCATCATTTCATAAGCAGTTTACAAATCATACAACAAAACAAAAATAACCAAAAATCCTACAAACCCACCCATACACCCTCCAGCCCGCAGAGTCCATCCCTCTGTCCATTGCAGGTTTTCCATCAAACACACCGAATCAAAGGCCAGTTTGCAAAGTCTTTGATTGTCCATACGGCCTTCCTTCCCCCACCACCAACCCAAATGAGACCTAATATATATATAGAGACAGAGACAAGAGGAAAGCATTGGAATTGTTGGATTTTAGTTCCTTTAGTGCATTCAAATAATGTAATACAAATAAAAAATATTTATTTCAGGATATTACATTTGCAAAGTTAACTTTCAGATTTTAGATTCTAAGGGGTTTTCCCATTTTCTGTGGATCCTGTATTTCTTTTGATCTTTTGATGGGTAATTGTCTGGTTGGAATGAGCTAATTGTATTTCTCTAGGGGGTATAACTGGTAACAGTAGAATAAAGGAGTATAATAAGCAAATTATAGGTGCTACAAACAGCTGTGACTCTTTGGATTTGGCACTTAACAAAACAGTTAATCCCAGCAATGTCCTAACGAAGTTTCATTTTATTAACTCTAATGAGGAGGCTGATGAGAGTGCTGGCTCGGCTCCAGGGCCCCCAGCCTCTTCATGCAAAGAATTTCCCATTATTTTTACACATTACAAATGGTCGCTCCATATCAATACAAGGTCCGTATCTGCTTGACAATGAGTTTCTAATCTCTCCAATTGTTCATTATTTTTTGTTTTTTAATCTACAGCAGCTCCTCTTGTCACCAGGAATAGTCTGTCATCACTCGTCAGATGCTGGAGATGCCCTTGTTTCTCTTTGGAATTAATAATGGACACAAACCTTTTCCTCTGACCTTGGAACAAACACAAGTAGCTTCTACTTTATTTTTCTATAAGCAAATACTGAAAGATTCAGGGGACTATGGTCGAGATTTTTAAGAGGAAAAACTTGAATTACTGAAACTTGAATACTCCATCTCAAACCTGTCATGTAGAAGTCAATGTCCCTTTTGCAACTGGAAGATGTTTCTTCAAATTATGATCTGAGATGGTTTTCGTACAATAATCTAAAAAAGTCGAGGTTATCGGATTACAATTCGAAAAAGTTGTGCAATTGGACTGTCAAACTTGAAAAAGTTGTATGATTGGACTGTATGATTCTAATTGTCGCACAATTTTACCAAGACTTTTTCCACACCGACTTTTTCAACCAGATTTTTTGATAAATTAGGTAAATTCTTGGATGGGAGTACGGCCAACTTTGTTTTAATAAAAACATTTGTAAAATTTGAGTTTTATTAAATACCCCCCTAAATGTATAGTACAGGTATGGGATCTGTTATTGGTAAAATCATTATCCAGAAAGCTCTGAATTACTGGAAGGCCAACTGCCATTATCTCCATTATAATGAAATAATCCAATTTTTTAAAAATGATTTCCTTTTTCTGTATAATAATAAAACAGTCGCTTGTACTTGATCCCAACTAAGGTATAACTAATCCTTATTGAAAGCAAAACCAGCCTATTGGGTTTATTTAATGTTTACATGATTTTCTGGTAGACGTTGGCTAGGGCGAGCCAATATCAGCAATGAAGATTGTCCACAGACAGAGAATTCACTGCCTGCAGATCCTCTTGCTTTTTCAATGGCCAGAAGATTTTGGCACCAAATGCAAAATGTCGCCTTTCAGTGCCAAAATCCACCACGTCTGACTGCAGCCTAGCAGAAACAAAGTTTATGAGTGCAGGAAGACCAGGAGCAGAAGCACAGTGGGGCAGTGGATCCCTCATCGTCTGCCCTTGCCTTAAGGTGTACAATTACAGAAGGATCCACTATCCAGAAAACCCCAGGTCCCAAGCATTCTGGATAACAGAACCCATACCTGTATCTATCTATCTATCTATCTATCTATCTATCTATCTATCTATCTATCTATCTATCTATATATATATATCAGGAAATCCCACCCTATGTGCAACTACAAACCTTATTTATTAACCAATTCTCATGAAATGGTTCCTCACTTATTTAATGCAGTGGTTCCCAAACTGTAGCTCCATAGCTGGAGGCCGAAGACCAGTTCAGGTGAGATGTAGACAGTGTGCCTGTTTGCTCTTCTAGATAGTCCCATCCTGAAGCTCAACTGGGAAGAGATGTGGGGTGAGAATTGAGATGAACACTTATTTGCTGTATTAATTAATCTTGAAATTGTGGAATGTTGATATGGGCCAAGGAGGGGTCCTGAACTAATGTTGCACCTCAGTGTAAGGATTGAAGAATCATTGCTCAATGTGACATTATGGTGTTCCCATCACAGCAGGGTCCATGAGTGCCAGGCTGAACCTACTGTCCATTGCAGTCTTGCTTCATCACAATGATCGAGTGTTCTTGGGGAAGGGATCCTGAAATGTATTCAGTTTGTTCTGATTGGGACTGTATAAATGGCAAAGTGATGAGGCCTGTGATATTCTACATACATTTATAGATAGGCATGACATTGAAAGCTCTAACACTTATATTACCTTTCCTGCCCAAGCCAAGGGAAACATCATCTACTTCAGGGCATAGAACACTGCTCAGTCATTGGTTCATTGAGGTAATTGCTTAAGAATGAATTTGTAAGATATTCAAAATAATAAAAATCCAATTCTTGGTAATCTTGATGAAGCTGTTCTAACTTCAGAGGTGTCCTTCTTCTTGGAGCAATGGCTTTTGCAACGACCTTGTGTAGAGTGTGTGATGTGATATCTGTATTTACTGTTATTAACATCTAAAATGCATGTCATACAGCAAATGTATGGATAAGAAAGAGACACAACTGTACAAACAAGTTGTGCAGTTGTATTGTAAATAGCTAACTTGCATTGCCAGGGGGAAAAAAATGAGAAAAAACACCTATTGATTTTAATGCAATTGAAGTGACAAAAATGTAGAAAAAAAATCAGCCATTGACTTTAAAGTTGCATGGGTAAAAAAAAGATGTCAATGTATTCCGCAACCTTTTTGCCAAGTTTTCATCAGTTTTGCAAATTTAGTGAAGCCAAATGGGGCTAATTTGTTCATGGTTAAATCTTTGGAGAAAAGGTCACAATCTATTTTAGGAAGAAAAATAATTTGGATTTAAACTCACCAGTGTGTTGATAATTGTTGATGTTAATAAAGTTTGTCAGAACAAGGAAGCAGCGGGTGGGGTCAGCTCACAGGAGATGAGAGTGAGTTGCACAGAGATACATGCTTCCTTGGTGCACTGTATTTGAATAAATAAGTTGCTGTTGCAAACTCAGAATCTGGTTATTAAAGCATACAACACATGGTACCAGAAGTGGATTCACTCAGCACACAAAGCCTGAACAATGTCAGAACCTGCAAGAGGTACAGAGGATGCAGCAGGCCCATCCCAGCCTGTGTCCCTGCACAGATAAGGACAGACAGTCTACATCCACCTACTCCAGTTAAGTTTGTGGGAAATGTTGGGGAAGCATGGAAAATCTTTAAGCAGAGACTGTTACTATATATGAAAGCTACTAACACTATAACACTGCCCAGTGCACAGAAAGTGGCCCTGTTCCTAACAATAGCAGGGGAAGAAGCCTTGCAAATATTCAATTCATTTCAACTTAATGAACATGACAGTGATGATTTTGAAGTGGTTATGGGAAAGTTTGAAGATTACTGCACCCCTAAGGTGAATGAGACATATGAAAGATTTATCTTTAACTCCATAGTGCAGTCTCCAATAGAAAGCATAGAGGAATACATAACAGACCTCAAGCTCAAAAGCAGAACATGTAACTTTGGTCAGCTGAGAGATTCATTAATCCGAGACAGACTTGTAATTGGATGTAATGATCAAAAAGTGCAAGAAAGATTGCTAAGGGAACAGGATCTTACATTAGAAAAAGCTATACGAATCTGTCAAGCAGCTGAACTCACAAAACAGAAGCTCAAAGTGTTAACAGGGATAAGAAGTGAAGAGAAGGTTTCACAAGTGAGTAGAGTGGCCACATCCTCAGTTACACCAAGGGCTCACATAAGTAAATCAGATTTTAAGAAAGGCAAAGGGAAAATTGATGCAAGATTCACCAAATACAAGGTCTGCAATAATTGTGGCAACACCCATGCATTTAACAACTGCCCAGCATTTGGTAAACAGTGCAAAGCGTGTGGCAAATATAATCACTTCGCCAAGCAATGTTACAGTAAAAGCAAACTAAATGCAGTCATGGACAGCAGTAGTGAGGAGAGTCAGGAGGAGATCTATGTGAGTGCTGTCAGTAAAAGGAATGGAAGTGGGAAAAGCTGGACTATAGACATTGATGCAAATGGTTCCCTGATTAAGTATAAAGTGGACACAGGGGCAGAAACAAACATTATCACAGAAAAAATATGGAGAAACTTACAAATGAAAGCAAAACTAAAAAGTAAAACATCAGTGCTAAAGGCCTACAATGAGTCTGAAATCCCATCAGTAGGAAAATGCACCCTCATTCTTACTTATAAAGGAAAGACAAGCAAGCATGAATTTACAGTAGTAATTGGTAATTACTGTCCTCTATTACGCACAAACATGTGAAAAGTTGGGACTGGTAAACAAATTATTTGTTGTGGAAGAATCACCACAAAGCAACATAGACATACTGCTAAGTGAATATAAGGATGTGTTTGCAGGTCTTGGAAAACTACCAGTTATTTATGATATTTCATTAAAAGCTGATGCAAAACCAGTTGTACAAGCCAAAAGGCATGTGCCAGTGGCACTGAGAGAAAGACTTAAACATGAATTGCAGCGCCTGACAGAGTTAGATGTAATTGAACCTATCAGTGAACCTTCCTCTTGGGTGCATTCCTTAGTCATTGTAGAGAAAAAAGACGGGTCTCTAAGATTGTGTTTGGATCCCAAAGAGTTAAATGAAAACATAAGGAGAGAACATTTTCATATACCCACTCGGAATGAAATCCTGGGTGAAATGGCAAATGCCAAATTGTTTACAATCCTAGATGCCTCAAATGGATTTTGGCAGATTCCTCTCACTAAGAGGAGTAGAAAATTATGTACTTTTAATACACCTTTTGGAAGGTATCAGTTCAAGCGTCTGCCTTTTGGATTAAGTTCAGCCCCAGAGATTTTTCACAGAACAATGCAGCAACTCTTGGAAGGGGTTGAAGGAGTTAAAGTCTATATAGATGATGTTTTAATTTGGGGCACCACAGAAGCAGAGCATGACAAAAGACTAAAGCAAGTCTTACAGATAGCACAAGAAAATGGACTTAAACTGAACCACACTAAATGTCAGTTTAAGAAAACAGAAATTTTGTATCTTGGTGAAATCATTTCTCACACTGGAGTGAAACCAGATCCTGCAAAAGTTCTAGCAATTAAACGAATGGCCAGCCCCGGTAATAAAAAAGAACTGCAGCGGTTCATGGGTATGTTAAACTACCTTAGCAAGTATATTCCCAATCTGGCAGACAAGATTCCCCATATGAGGAGTATGTTACTAAAGCACGCTGAGTGGAAATGGACAGAGAAGCAGGAACAGGAGTTCAAATCACTCAAAGACATTCTTTGTTGTGCACAGACGCTGCAATATTTTGACATATGCCGGCTTTCAAAAATATCAACAGATGCATCAAAAGATGGAATAGGTGCAGTTCTACTACAACAGTATGGAATGGAATGGAAGCCAGTTGCATATGCATCACGCCCATTCACACACACAGAGCACAAATATGCACAAATAGAAAAAGAGACTCTTGGTATTGCTTTTGGATGTGAAGCATTCCACAACTTTGTGTATGGGACAAAATTTATTGTTGAAACAGATCACAAGCCACTACTTACCATCACACAGAAAGAACTATGGAAAGCTCCTCCACGCATTCAACGTTTGTTGTTGAAATTGCAGAAATATGACTACAAAGTAGAATATACACCAGGCCGATTCCTTCTGGTTGCAGATGCTTTATCAAGGACATGGAATGAGGACACTGTTGCATCAGACACTGAAAAGGAATCAAGTGTGGAAATACATATTAATAGTGTCATGTCAAGGAAAGCAGTATCAGAAGAAATGTGGAAGAAATTTAAAACAAGCACTGCCTCTGATGATCATCTACGAGAAGTGATAACTGCATTACATTCCAACAATCCAAAAAAATATCTTCCAAAGTCATATCGGCAATGTTGTGATGAACTTTCTACATGGGATGGAGTATTGCTCAAAGGATTGCAACTTGTTGTGCCTTCATCGCTGCGAAAGGACATGTTAAGAATAATTCATGAAGGGCATCTTGGAATTCAAAAATGCAAAAGACGAGCAAAAGAATCTTTATTTTGGCCCTCTATAAATGAGGATATTGCTCAAATGATAACAAGCTGCACAACTTGCCAAACCTTTGCCCCAGTACTTCCAAGGGAGCCTCTAATACAGAGAGAAATACCATTTGGTCCCTGGGATACAATTGGAGTTGATATATTCATGATGAATGGAAAGGAGCACTTGGCAATATTGGACGCATACTCTAATTATCCAGAAGTTCGAAAATTGAAAAACAGCACATCATTTGAAGTATGCGAAATACTTAAGACACAGTTCTGCAGATATGGAATACCAAGAGAAGTAAGAACAGACAATGGTCCTCAATTTATAGGAAAAGACTTTGTAAGGTTCACAGAAGAATTTGGATTCAACCATGTCACTTCAAGCCCTAGATTCCCACAGAGTAATGGACTTGCAGAGTGTGGTGTAAAGATTATAAAACAGTTGAAAAAAGCTGTTCATTCAGGGCAGGACCCAGAAGTGGCACTTTTAAACTACAGAGCAACATCCCTGGAAGGAGGCAAATCTCCAGCAGAGTTGTTCTTTGCAAGACAAATACAGACAAAATTACCTGCATTGGAGCTTAAGTGTTACCACAATGATAAGACCCTTCATAAACGGTACAGACAACAGAAACAAAATATGAGAGAGAGACAAAAGAAAAATTATGATAAAAGTACAAAACCACTTGAAAATTTGAGGTCAGAATTTGGAATGGATCTACCTGGTGTGAAAAAGCTCAAGTGCTACGCCTAGTCGCACCTCGTTCTTATGAGGTTAAAACAAGTGATGGGAAAATTTTAAGGCGAAATAGAAGGCATTTGTATAAAATCCCCAAAATACCAAGCGTGACTCATTCAGATGGTCAGCATTGTAATCAGTCAGAGGAAGCAAAGGATCAGGATTGGATTCACATGGAGCAGCATCTACCAGTGGATGCTTACTGGCCAGAGGACATACAGCGAAGAGATGCCGAAGGAAATAAACAGGTGCCAGTAGATTACACCGAGAGGAACAACCAGATGGACATATCACAATCCTTTCTGAGAGATACTTCACCCATTCAAGGAACAAGAAACTCAGATCAGTCCACAATTAATACACATAATACAACTGGCAATAACCAGGCACAAACACTTACTCATGGAGTACAAACACGTTATGGCCGGATTATCAAGAAACCATCAAGACTAGTTGAACAGTGTGACTTGGTCAGTTGCCACAGCATTATAAGTGTAGCAAACCACCTGTACTAAGTTCCAACTATTTAGATTTAGTTGTTTTTATTACCACCATTTTTGTTGAAATGTTTAAAAGGGAAGGATGTGTTGATAATTGTTGATGTTAATAAAGTTTGTCAGAACAAGGAAGCAGCGGGCGGGGTCAGCTCACAGGAGATGAGAGTGAGTTGCACAGAGATACATGCTTCCTTGGTGCACTGTATTTGAATAAATAAGTTGCTGTTGCAAACTCAGAATCTGGTTATTAAAGCATACAACACAACCAGGTTGGACAATAGGAGCATCTAGAGGGTCTTCATTCGTCTATTGAGCTGAATGATATATAAGAACTTAAGTTAGAGAATATCATCAAAGCAAGAAAGAATACCATAGACATCGAGGAACAAACCATCGAGGGACTACAAGAATATCATTTTTAAGTTTGGGTACATTGCATTTGCAATTTGTGTTGAATTTGTGGTCAGGATCTTCTGACTTTACAAGGAGGTATTCAGAAAGAAATATCCTTTTTGTTGGTGAGCATTCATTTTCCAGAGACATGGATCCATTCATCTGTATGTCATGCTTTAGGTTACTGGTTACTAATCTGCAGTCATTATAGAAACCAGGAAAGAAGTAGGAAGAGAGAATATTGAAGCATATATCCACAGTAAACATCTAGTAACCTGGGTTTCTTTTAAAGTTTGTGTTTACTCTGGGAATAAAAACTCTGCATGTTATTGGGAACAGTATATAATGTTGCTGTTTCTAAAACACGTGAGCCCTTTCTTGTTCCTTGGAAAATTAACAAAGTATTCCAATTACATTTTTATTTCATAAATACACAGACTTCATCATTTTTCCATGCACTTATTGGTATTGCTGGATTAAATAAATTAAAATTACTCATTTGCTTTGGTTTTTTTATTGAATATTTTAAAGAACAAAGTATACCAAAGGTCAACAGGTCCTTTGTGATCACAGTCATCAACCAACACACAAATGAACATGACAAACCCATGAGGAACATACAATCATTACTGGTTTTCAAAGAAATGTTCTTTACTTAGTTAAACCCTCTGAAGCTGCAGAGATCAAATAGTTGTGCATTAAATGAACCCCCAATCCTTTGATTGTAACTCCATTACAGGAAGAACATTACAGAATACCTAAAAATAATTGAAATCTTTGAAGAGGGAGTAACCTCCGTATGGGTCACCCAGGTGCTTTCCAACCACATTCTTGATACCCAAGAAGGGTCATGTGAAAGGTCCAACCATCTCATTAAGGTACACAGCATGGCTTATTAGTATCTTAGAGAATCTTCATTAGAATCGAGGCTTACGTGCCATGGAAGGATATGAAACATCACAGAGGAAACCATTATATTCTCATCATTTATTACTTCAAATGATCTCTGACTGAACTCTTTAAGAAGTTGCCACCAATATCACCTTTATTCGGAATAATATGATAAAAAATCATTATTGTTGAAAGAATTAGGCCAAATCTTTTATTATCACAGATTAAAGCAAAGCTGGTTCAGTGGAGAGCCAACACCATGAGCCAATACAACAATCATCAGCTGCCAAGTTTCTTACCTCCGGTGAGTTTTTGGACTTTTTCATAAAGTACCAACTGCAAGATCTCCTTACATACCAACATCACATATCTCCTTTAGTTTACTTCATACCCCCAAGTCTTGATTTAGGCAGGACGGTCTTGACTTGAATGGGCTGGACTATACATAAAGTTGTTTAGGTTGGATGGTGGTGTTGCCTGGAGTAACTGTGCAGATCTGGTGGAATCTACATTGCCATGACTTTTAGTTGTTGGCAGGTACAGTACACTACAAAACACCATTTAAAAAAGTGTGTAATTCTGGTTTTCCGTAGAATGAATACTAAATTGCACAAAGAATTATAGCATTTCTATAAAAAGTCTTAAATTGCTCATAAAAGTCACATCATGCTGAAGCTCATGCAATTGAGCATTTTTATACAATTTCCAATATCATCTAGGACGTTTATCATTATGCAAGGCTTTACTTGAACAAGACACTAATGAGTTTCAGCGACTTGCAGATTTGAAGCCTCGCACCCTTAATGGCAACAAAGCGACATTTGTTTAAGTGCCCCAATTCTAGTTAATGAGTATATTTGAGAATTCTTACTGAGATTGTTAGTACATTCCATCAATTGTCCTTGATCACCTAAGAGATGTTCAAAGTTTCTATAATATCAATGTAAAATTTTGAGCTGACCTTAACTGTGTCACCTGATTTGCCTCCTGCCAAGGCTATAAACAGAACTTCCCAGGAACCTTAGCCATTATTTAGGAATTCTGAGGATTGTGGCCCGCAATGTCAAATAATGGTGTCATACATCACCAGTAGACATATCCATGTTAAAGTCCTTTACCTCAAAACAGAGGAACTACCGTATGGGTAGCCTTTTGAATCTTCTGCAAAGAGAAGGGTGACTGTAAACACAAAATCTGCAGGCAGACACCTCAGAGACAAGTACATTGGGGTTGAGGACCCAGTGAATGAGTCCATAGAGTACTGACTGTGAGTTGATCATTCACTGGTGTTGTAGAATCAGTAAATAGAGATGATTTGTAAAGAAATCACTGAACCCAGCAGTACAGGAGCTCCAAGTGATAAAGTCAGAGTGTAAAATCTTCCCTAAATCTCTCAGAGAGGTATTGAGAGTGACCCCCTGAATTGATATCAATATCTGCTGAGGGGCATTCTAGGTGCAAAGTAGTGATGTGCGGGCTGGACCTAAACCCAACTTCCACACAATCTTGGGTTTTGACTGAACTTTACCATGTGGTCACCCTGCCCGTGACCTTACAATGTCCCTCTTCTGACTCCATTTGGTGCTTTATATAGGCGGTGTGCCACTCCTCTTCTGTGACATCACAACGGGTTGGGCAGCTATGGGCCTATAAATTTAAGGCATGCCGGGTTAGGGTTGGGTGCGGATCGTGGGTTAGGGTAGTTTGCAGTTCAACTTTCTGTCAACCAACACCTCACTAGTGCAAAGTGCTAACAAAGTGCATTACCTGAGTTCCAGAATGAAACACATTACAGGAAAATGTGACCCCCCCCCCCCATAATGAAGCTTTTACTCTAGGAACATTGCATTCAAGGCAAGATATGTCTGTTTTCCTCAATGGATACTGTTAGATTAATGGCAGTTTGAAGCAAGACATAACAATGGGAATTTTTACTGACTTCTTTTGCTATGGAACTAAAAATATACATTCTAGTGATGTTGTCATTGCCAAAAATACTCACAATCACAAAAATGACCCACACTGAGATTTGTTAGGTGCCTCGACTGGATAGCGGCACAGTGATCCCAGCTCAGAATTTTACCCAAGCAAGCTCATTTGCATCAGTAAGAGAACGTAATGACTTACTCAACTAAGCATACCCATGAGCTTAATTACTTTTTTCCAAATGAAAGACCTGAATTATTTCCTCCTACTGTGAGTCAATCACAGATTTTAAAAAATGCTGGGTTTTGTAGCTTTCAGAGCAATTATTCTAAAATATATCATCCACCAGAGCCTTGAAGCATATCCCTACATGTCTAATCAATGTCATATCAGTCGTGGCAGTTACTTTTGCAGACTGTGACCAATAATGGCATTGAATATTGCAATCGGTACTTTTCACTCATGGTCACTTCTGTCATACTGGTTAAATGGAGATAAATGGTGGGAAATGGTGAATCATCTGAACCAAATATCTAGATAAAGTGTCCACCATGAACAAATCCTTCTGCATATGATGTTAGATGAAATTGGATCATAATTTATTGCTCTAGACAAGTATTCCTTGGCTGTTATGATGGAATGAGGATCCTATTTGAAACATGTTGGGTCCTCTGTGCTGCTGGCCATTCTATATCATTGTAGTTAATCAATTTATTTAACCAGAAGCTCTTCATGATTACCTTGTACTTGGCCCCAGGGCTAACTTGTTCCTCCTGTTAACAAGCCCAAGTTCCTTTTTCTTCTAGCTTGCGTTCCTTAATCTTTTAGCTTGGTTCCTCTGGCTTCTAGTTTGGCTTCCTTTGCTCCTTCTCTTTGAACTTTCCATCTGATGTTACCCTACACCTATGAATAGGATTGTTACTGGCTACTAGGGTGTCTCCGATAGGCAGAACAAGGTGAATAATTATTTTTTATATTATTTAAAAAAAAAAAACAAAATGTTAAATTTTCTACAACTATATTTTGATTTGATTTCCATATTTATGAAAAATCTCAGATGGGTTAATTGTTAACAAATATAAATAATGCAGAAATGTTAACACAACAAGATAATGCAGAAAAAAAAGACAATTAACATCAGAATGTTAATAAAAGAACAAATCTAGTCTCAATATAATTTGACAATAGCCAGCAGAGATTTAGGTTGTAGAGACATACAGAAAGTATAGAAAATTATTTTATAAAATTACAAATTAACAATAACAATTCAATCATTTAAGTTTGATTCATTACTATAAACTTGGTTTTACTGTATGTGCAATAAATCTCACCAGACAAGTGTTATTGCCTTGGATGAGGACATGAGCAGGAACCTAGGCTTTAGGATGGCAGTGGATGTGATCTGCTCAGACTTTGCTAAAACATTTGATACAGTACCCCATAGAAGATTACTCATTAAAAGAAGGAATATTGGCCTGGAACATAGTATTTGTACCTGGATAGAGAACTGGCTAAAAGACAGATTGCAAAGAGTGGTGGTAAATGGAATATTTTCTAACTGGACCATTGTTGTTAGGGGAGTACCGCAGGGCTCTGTCCTAGCATAGATGTGAGCTATACATTAAGGGACAGATTTATCAAAGGTCGAAGTGAAAATTCGAATTAAAAAAAATGTAATTCAATTAAATTTGATTAATCCAAGCTAATTTTTGTGTACTTTGACTAGGGAATAATCCAAATTAGATTCAAATTTGAAAAAAATAAAAAAATTCGAAACTAATCATGTACTGTCTCTTTAAAAATTCAACTTCAACCATTTGCCATCTAAAACCTGCCGAATTGCTGTTTTAGCCTATGGGGGACCTCCTAGAAGCTATTTGGAGTCAAAAGGTAGACTTTGAAAAAAAAAAAAAATATATATATATATATATATATATATATATTTATACATCCATGGGGAGTATTTAAAGTGGTTGAACATGGACGTTTGTCTGTATTCAAACCAAATTAACTATGTTCATATGTTTGTATTGCTTTCCTCTAGAATTATTATTTTAGGTGAGTGCTAGTGGGGCAAGGACTGGTGTGAGTAATGTATCATCTCTGTAAAGCACTGCAGAATATGTTGGCGCTATATCAAAAAATTATAGTAAAATAATAATAATCAGGTCTCCTTTCATCTTGTTAAAGTGACATCTATCAAGTTACCATAGACTGTGACCTTGAAACGGAAGTCAGAGGTGAATCAGGCAGCGTCTCTAACAATGTCATTCTCGTAATGCCGCGTTGAACGTTCCTGCCTAACGAAACAAAAACCCTCAGGTAATTACAGAAAGTTAGTCTGACCTTTTGAAAATCAAGTGTCAACAAAGCAATGTCGACCGTGAAACAAAGCGTTATCACAACTGACATTTTTATGTAAAATTTCCAATGTAATTAGAACTGAAATTGAACAAAGAAAAGCCCATACATGATCGATATTACTCGTGTCTGATTAAAAAAAAATCATATAACCTTGAGGAAGAGGGAAAAACACTTTTATCTTTGTGCAAAATACATAAAATCGATTCCTCCCACTTATTTGAATTCTGAACAGATTAGAAACAAGGGCTGATAAGCAGAGCAAGGAAACATAGTAAACGAGGGGTGATATAATTACATTTTGTCAATGAAATGCTAATTAATTGTAAAGCAAGGAGAAATAAATGATGCCATGTTATAATCAGACTGTGTGGGACTGGGATGCTGCAGTGCCGGATTACCCGCTAGGGGCCCTAGGTGCCTGTCTATGGCCCATCTAGTGTTAGGGCCGGCAGCCCAGAAATCATTAAAACGTTTTAAAATGGTGCAATGTGATCAGATCTGTGATTCAATCGCATCACTTACATCTGAAACCCACCTCCGCTTCCTGCAATTAAATCCTCCCTGTTTCCAGGCTGCGCACATCTGGGAAGAGAGCAAGGAGTAGGCAGCAGAACCAATAGCTAAACAACTGCAGGTCATACTATCAATTCTCTAATTTGAATTTCCCGCCCACACATTGGGTCCTGACTCCTGGGCTGCAGGCACAGAATTTTCATGCTGGGCTCTGCACATCTTGGCTGAAGGTTGGTGGTTGGTATTTATACATGAAATAGTCTCTGTGCCATTCAGCTATGAGTTCTGGGGTATTTATACATGAAATAGTCTCTGTGCCATTCAGCTATGAGTTCTGGGGTATTTATACATGAAATAGTCTCTGTGCCATTCAGCTATGAGTTCTGGGGTATTTATACATGAAATAGTCTCTGTGCCATTTTGCTATGAGTTCTGGGGTATTTATACATGAAATAGTCTCTGTGCCATTCAGCTATGAGTTCTGGGGTATTTATACATGAAATAGTCTCTGTGCCATTCAGCTATGAGTTCTGGGGTATTTATACATGAAATAGTCTCTGTGCCATTCAGCTATGACTTCTGGGGTATTTATACATGAAATAGTCTCTGTGCCATTCAGCTATGAGTTCTGGGGTATTTATACATGAAATAGTCTCTGTGTCATTCAGCTATGACTTCTGGGGTATTTATACATGAAATAGTCTCTGTACCATCTTGCTATGAGTTTTGGGGGTATTATACATGGAATTGCCACTGCCAAGTATTTTTATGAGTATTCCAAATAAAATAACCCCGCGTGCATCAGTCACTTTGCCTGCGAATGATGTGATTTGTGCTTTAGAGAAAGCTGAAACAGATGCTTAGTTATCTATATATTCAGTAGGGACTGGTTTATCAAGATGAATCTCCAAAAGTGGGTCTTTTGTCCCTAACCCCAGTTTTTACTCTGAAAATCTGGTAGCCTTAATCTGATAGGAACAGGAGGTGATTGCTGTCCCCCATGTTGCGCAGCACTTGTAATGGTGGAGGGCCCCAAAAGCATTACCCTGCCTAGGGCCCCATCTGGTCTTAAACTGGCTCTGGATGCTGGGAGCAAATCTTTTAATCTGAGTTGTTTCTTAATGAATTACAAGAAAAGTGAAGCAATGACTTTTAGAAGGTGTCTGTGTTTTACCTTGATTTCAATTAACACAACTGAGAAACTGATCTCACATTCATTTCTTCATAGTCATTTTTTTTTTTTTTACATTTTTCTTATAGGCTTGTATATTGAGATCTTATACATTCTTCTGTAGTATGTACAATATGCAATCAGATGTAACATCCAGTACACAAAAGGGATAGAGAGAATTGATACTAAGCAGAGCAATGGAAAAGCTCCAGTATAGGGAAAGGCAAGTTGGGATTGGTTACACTCATAAATATATAAGGGGGATATGATCACTATATATAAATATATAAGGGGATATGATCACTATATATAAATATATAAGGGGGATATGATCACTATATATAAATATATAAGGGTATATGATCACTATATATAAATATATAAGGGGGATATGATCACTATATATAAATATATAAGGGAATATGATTACTATATATAAATATATAACGAGATGTGATCACTATATATAAATATATAAGGGGATATGATCACTATATATAAATATATAAGGGGATATGATCACTATATATAAATATATAAGGGGGATATGATCACTATATATAAATATATAAGGGAATATGATTACTATATATAAATATATAACGAGATGTGATCACTATATATAAATATATAAGGGGAATATGATCACTATATATAAATATATAAGTAGATATGATCACTATATATAAATATATAAGTAGATATGATCACTATATATAAATATTTAAGGGGATATGATCGCTATATATAAATATATAAGGGGATATGATCACTATATATAAATATATAAGGGGGATATGATCACTATATATACATATATAAGGGGATATGATCACTATATATAAATATATAAGGTGGATATGATCATAATAGGTGTCAAAAGGGCCCAATATTGTGGGTATTTTACCAGCATTAGGCTGGTGAAGTATAAACTATATCGCTATATATAAATATATAAGGGGATATGATCACTATATATAAATATATAAGGAGGATATGATCACTATATAAATATATAAGGGGGATATGATCACTATATATAAATATATAAGGGAATATGATTACTATATATAAATATATAACGAGATGTGTTCACTATATATAAATATATAAGGGGATATGATCACTATATATAAATATATAAGGAGATATGATCACTATATATAAGTATATAAGGGGAGATGATCACTATATATAAATATATAAGGGGAATATGATCACTATATATAAATATATAAGTAGATATGATCACTATATATAAATATATAAGTAGATATGATCACTATATATAAATATTTAAGGGGATATGATCGCTATATATAAATATATAAGGGGATATGATCACTATATATAAATATATAAGGGGGATATGATCACTATATATAAATATATAAGGGGATATGATCACTATATATAAATATATAAGGGGGATATGATCACTATATATAAATATATAAGGGAATATGATTACTATATATAAATATATAACGAGATGTGATCACTATGTATAAATATATAAGGGGATATGATCACTATATATAAATATATAAGGGAATATGATTACTATATATAAATATATAACGAGATGTGATCACTATATATAAATATATAAGGGGATATGATCACTATATATAAATATATAAGGGGATATGATCACTATATATAAATATATAAGGGGGATATGATCACTATATATAAATATATAAGGGAATATGATTACTATATATAAATATATAACGAGATGTGATCACTATATATAAATATATAAGGGGAATATGATCACTATATATAAATATATAAGTAGATATGATCACTATATATAAATATATAAGTAGATATGATCACTATATATAAATATTTAAGGGGATATGATCGCTATATATAAATATATAAGGGGATATGATCACTATATATAAATATATAAGGGGGATATGATCACTATATATACATATATAAGGGGATATGATCACTATATATAAATATATAAGGTGGATATGATCATAATAGGTGTCAAAAGGGCCCAATATTGTGGGTATTTTACCAGCATTAGGCTGGTGAAGTATAAACTATATCGCTATATATAAATATATAAGGGGATATGATCACTATATATAAATATATAAGGAGGATATGATCACTATATAAATATATAAGGGGGATATGATCACTATATATAAATATATAAGGGAATATGATTACTATATATAAATATATAACGAGATGTGATCACTATATATAAATATATAAGGGGATATGATCACTATATATAAATATATAAGGAGATATGATCACTATATATAAGTATATAAGGGGAGATGATCACTATATATAAATATATAAGGGGAATATGATCACTATATATAAATATATAAGTAGATATGATCACTATATATAAATATATAAGTAGATATGATCACTATATATAAATATTTAAGGGGATATGATCGCTATATATAAATATATAAGGGGATATGATCACTATATATAAATATATAAGGGGGATATGATCACTATATATAAATATATAAGGGGATATGATCACTATATATAAATATATAAGGGGGATATGATCACTATATATAAATATATAAGGGAATATGATTACTATATATAAATATATAACGAGATGTGATCACTATATATAAATATATAAGGGGATATGATCACTATATATAAATATATAAGGGAATATGATTACTATATATAAATATATAACGAGATGTGATCACTTTATATAAATATATAAGGGGATATGATCACTATATATAAATATATAAGGGGATATGATCACTATATATAAATATATAAGGGGGATATGATCACTATATATAAATATATAAGGGAATATGATTACTATATATAAATATATAACGAGATGTGATCACTATATATAAATATATAAGGGGAATATGATCACTATATATAAATATATAAGTAGATATGATCACTATATATAAATATATAAGTAGATATGATCACTATATATAAATATTTAAGGGGATATGATCGCTATATATAAATATATAAGGGGATATGATCACTATATATAAATATATAAGGGGGATATGATCACTATATATACATATATAAGGGGATATGATCACTATATATAAATATATAAGGTGGATATGATCATAATAGGTGTCAAAAGGGCCCAATATTGTGGGTATTTTACCAGCATTAGGCTGGTGAAGTATAAACTATATCGCTATATATAAATATATAAGGGGATATGATCACTATATATAAATATATAAGGAGGATATGATCACTATATATAAATATATAAGGGGGATATGATCACTATATATAAATATATAAGGGAATATGATTACTATATATAAATATATAACGAGATGTGATCACTATATATAAATATATAAGGGGATATGATCACTATATATAAATATATAAGGAGATATGATCACTATATATAAATATATAAGTAGATATGATCACTATATATAAATATTTAAGGGGATATGATCGCTATATATAAATATATAAGGGGATATGATCACTATATATAAATATATAAGGGGGATATGATCACTATATATAAATATATAAGGGGATATGATCACTATATATAAATATATAAGGGGGATATGATCACTATATATAAATATATAAGGGAATATGATTACTATATATAAATATATAACGAGATGTGATCACTTTATATAAATATATAAGGGGAGATGATCACTATATATAAATATATAAGGGGAATATGATCACTATATATAAATATATAAGTAGATATGATCACTATATATAAATATATAAGTAGATATGATCACTATATATAAATATTTAAGGGGATATGATCGCTATATATAAATATATAAGGGGATATGATCACTATATATAAATATATAAGGGGGATATGATCACTATATATAAATATATAAGGGGATATGATCACTATATATAAATATATAAGGGGGATATGATCACTATATATAAATATATAAGGGAATATGATTACTATATATAAATATATAACGAGATGTGATCACTATATATAAATATATAAGGGGATATGATCACTATATATAAATATATAAGGGAATATGATTACTATATATAAATATATAACGAGATGTGATCACTATATATAAATATATAAGGGGATATGATCACTATATATAAATATATAAGGGGATATGATCACTATATATAAATATATAAGGGGGATATGATCACTATATATAAATATATAAGGGAATATGATTACTATATATAAATATATAACGAGATGTGATCACTATATATAAATATATAAGGGGAATATGATCACTATATATAAATATATAAGTAGATATGATCACTATATATAAATATATAAGTAGATATGATCACTATATATAAATATTTAAGGGGATATGATCGCTATATATAAATATATAAGGGGATATGATCACTATATATAAATATATAAGGGGGATATGATCACTATATATACATATATAAGGGGATATGATCACTATATATAAATATATAAGGTGGATATGATCATAATAGGTGTCAAAAGGGCCCAATATTGTGGGTATTTTACCAGCATTAGGCTGGTGAAGTATAAACTATATCGCTATATATAAATATATAAGGGGATATGATCACTATATATATAAATATATAAGGAGGATATGATCACTATATATAAATATATAAGGGGGATATGATCACTATATATAAATATATAAGGGAATATGATTACTATATATAAATATATAACGAGATGTGATCACTATATATAAATATATAAGGGGAATATGATCACTATATATAAATATATAAGTAGATATGATCACTATATATAAATATATAAGTAGATATGATCACTATATATAAATATTTAAGGGGATATGATCGCTATATATAAATATATAAGGGGATATGATCACTATATATAAATATATAAGGGGGATATGATCACTATATATACATATATAAGGGGATATGATCACTATATATAAATATATAAGGTGGATATGATCATAATAGGTGTCAAAAGGGCCCAATATTGTGGGTATTTTACCAGCATTAGGCTGGTGAAGTATAAACTATATCGCTATATATAAATATATAAGGGGATATGATCACTATATATAAATATATAAGGAGGATATGATCACTATATATAAATATATAAGGGGGATATGATCACTATATATAAATATATAAGGGAATATGATTACTATATATAAATATATAACGAGATGTGATCAGTATATATAAATATATAAGGGGATATGATCACTATATATAAATATATAAGGAGATATGATCACTATATATAAGTATATAAGGGGAGATGATCACTATATATAAATATATAAGGGGAATATGATCACTATATATAAATATATAAGTAGATATGATCACTATATATAAATATATAAGTAGATATGATCACTATATATAAATATTTAAGGGGATATGATCGCTATATATAAATATATAAGGGGATATGATCACTATATATAAATATATAAGGGGGATATGATCACTATATATAAATATATAAGGGGATATGATCACTATATATAAATATATAAGGGGGATATGATCACTATATATACATATATAAGGGGATATGATCACTATATATAAATATATAAGGTGGATATGATCATAATAGGTGTCAAAAGGGCCCAATATTGTGGGTATTTTACCAGCATTAGGCTGGTGAAGTATAAACTATATCGCTATATATAAATATATAAGGGGATATGATCACTATATATAAATATATAAGGAGGATATGATCACTATATATAAATATATAAGGGGGATATGATCACTATATATAAATATATAAGGGAATATGATTACTATATATAAATATATAACGAGATGTGATCACTATATATAAATATATAAGGGGATATGATCACTATATATAAATATATAAGGAGATATGATCACTATATATAAGTATATAAGGGGAGATGATCACTATATATAAATATATAAGGGGAATATGATCACTATATATAAATATATAAGTAGATATGATCACTATATATAAATATATAAGTAGATATGATCACTATATATAAATATTTAAGGGGATATGATCGCTATATATAAATATATAAGGGGATATGATCACTATATATAAATATATAAGGGGGATATGATCACTATATATAAATATATAAGGGGATATGATCACTATATATAAATATATAAAGGGGATATGATCACTATATATAAATATATAAGGGAATATGATTACTATATATAAATATATAACGAGATGTGATCACTATATATAAATATATAAGGGGATATGATCACTATATATAAATATATAAGGGAATATGATTACTATATATAAATATATAACGAGATGTGATCACTATATATAAATATATAAGGGGATATGATCACTATATATAAATATATAAGGGGATATGATCACTATATATAAATATATAAGGGGGATATGATCACTATATATAAATATATAAGGGAATATGATTACTATATATAAATATATAACGAGATGTGATCACTATATATAAATATATAAGGGGAATATGATCACTATATATAAATATATAAGTAGATATGATCACTATATATAAATATATAAGTAGATATGATCACTATATATAAATATTTAAGGGGATATGATCGCTATATATAAATATATAAGGGGATATGATCACTATATATAAATATATAAGGGGGATATGATCACTATATATACATATATAAGGGGATATGATCACTATATATAAATATATAAGGTGGATATGATCATAATAGGTGTCAAAAGGGCCCAATATTGTGGGTATTTTACCAGCATTAGGCTGGTGAAGTATAAACTATATCGCTATATATAAATATATAAGGGGATATGATCACTATATATATAAATATATAAGGAGGATATGATCACTATATATAAATATATAAGGGGGATATGATCACTATATATAAATATATAAGGGAATATGATTACTATATATAAATATATAACGAGATGTGATCACTATATATAAATATATAAGGGGATATGATCACTATATATAAATATATAAGGAGATATGATCACTATATATAAGTATATAAGGGGAGATGATCACTATATATAAATATATAAGGGGAATATGATCACTATATATAAATATATAAGTAGATATGATCACTATATATAAATATATAAGTAGATATGATCACTATATATAAATATTTAAGGGGATATGATTGCTATATATAAATATATAAGGGGATATGATCACTATATATAAATATATAAGGGGGATATGATCACTATATATAAATATATAAGGGGATATGATCACTATATATAAATATATAAGGGGGATATGATCACTATATATACATATATAAGGGGATATGATCACTATATATAAATATATAAGGTGGATATGATCATAATAGGTGTCAAAAGGGCCCAATATTGTGGGTATTTTACCAGCATTAGGCTGGTGAAGTATAAACTCCAGGGAAAAGTCTGTGTGGCTGCAGCAAGTAATGCTGTTTAATTCTATTCTGACATAGGAAAAGCTGGATAGTGGGTCCCTGGAGTGAATGGAAGAGAGCAGGGTGGGCTTCCATTCCTTGATTCAGTAACGGTTTTCAGCTGCCAAGCTAGAGGCAGTTAACTAATTAAGCTACAGGTGAGCTGTAGTTAAAAGGAGGTGGGGAGCAACACCTCAGGGCTTCTTCTCCTGGAGCTGGAGGAGGGTGTGGGGGCCATGTGAGGACGGTGTGGGGGCCATGTGAGGACCTGCTTGAGTTAAGGAAGGTGCCTGTGTGTAGCTGGGAAGGAGAGTGATTCTTTGCTGACCTGAGTTTTAGAGAGAGCTCTAAAGGACTGGAGAGGAAAAGAGAGACCCCTTCCAGGAGACAAGTGTGTCTTGATTGTGCCCAGAGAGGATTCTGGGATTTGTGGTCCACCAAAAGCCAGCGAGGGCTAAGGAAACCGTGAGTTACAGTTAACACCAGTGAGGGTGTGAATTGGGACTGTTAATGCTAATGTGAAGTGAATATTATCCCCAATGTGAAGCCAGTGGGCTGAAGATTTGTGTTTTTGGCAAATAAAAGTCAGCAAAGCTGCATTTAAACTTAAAGGTGGCGTCAGTCTCCATTCTCTGTGCTGAAAACTGTGCCGGGGCCTTGGGGTTTCGCTACTTGAAGCTCAATATCTATCTATCTATCTATCTATCTATCTATCTATCTATCTATCTATCTATCTATCTATCTATCTATCTATATATATATATATATATATATATATACATACATACATAAAATAAACAGTAAGGGCCACCTGAACAGTTGTTTAAAATATACTCTCCCGTATAAAATCATATCGTAGTGTTAATTAAAATAAATATTATTTCTAGAAGGGGGAGTTTTCTTATATAGGTTTCTATATTATTTCCCAGTGGAAGGAACAGTCCCGTTAGTGTCAGTTAATTGATATGAACATATGAATCCTGGGAGTTCAATGCGTTGGTTTCAGGCATTAAGAGAGTCGCCCGTTTTTCCCTTTATTTTTTATTATGATGAGGCTTTTGTCACCCGCAGACACGTCGCCCCCCTTGTCACCGCTCCCTGACAGGCCGAAGTAGGAAAACATATTCATTAAATTCTAAATTTATCTTGTATAAATATTGTAAAGCTCTGTTTCATGTGACTTTCACACACACAACGGCAATGAAATAGATATGAGCTTTCACTTGTCATGCCGGGGAATGGATTTGAATGTTAGCTCTACTGGGAAAAACACTGAAATGAAAAGCAGGATTTCTGTTAAAAAATATTAAAAAAAATGTCATCCCCTCTCCTTCCCACTAGTGATGGGTGAATTTCTCCCGTATCGCTTTGCCGCAAAAAATCAGCAAAACTCAAATTTTGCCGTCGGAGTCAATTTTAACGCTCGCATCAACTTCACCGCCGGGATTAAAGTCAACGGTTGTCCGAATAGTGTTGATAGGCAATGGTTTCAACACAAGCAACTTTTCGGATGTGCATTCAAATTGTTATTTCATTTTCACGGGAGTTTCACCAATTTATTTACCGGTGGTGAAACACGGAAATTCACCACAAATTCCCGCCAGCCGAATTTATTCGCCCATCAGTATTTCCCACCTCCGGCCTCTGTATCATCATCATCATCACTTATTAATATAGCACCAACAAGTTACGCAGTACTTTACCTTAGTTATAACAAACAGGGAATAAATGGTGGATAACAAACAAGGGTTACAGATACAATAGGATTAGAGGGCCCTACAAATTAGAGTTTACAAAGTAAAGGTTAGGGTACAATTGAGACATTAGAATTTTAGAAACAATTTTGTGATTTATGATACAGCAATGATTGATTAATTAAGGTACATTGAATAAGCTTCAGGTGGGTCTTTAAGGAGCGCTTGAAAGTTTGGAAAGAAGGAGAAAGTCTGACAGCTGGAGGCAGAGAGTTCCAGAGAAAAGCAGAAGCCTGAGAGAAGTCTTGTAGATGAGAATGGGCAGAAGTGACCAGAGGAGAAGTGAGGGAAGATCAGAAGCAGAGCGTAGGTTTCGTGAAGGAGAGTATTTGGAGATTAGAGATAAAATATAGGGAGGGGTTTCATTATTAAGGGCCTTGAATGTGAGTGTAAGTAATTTGAATTTGATTCTAGAGGAGATTGGGAGCCAGTGAAGGGACATACATATGGGAGCAGCTGATGTTGAGCGGCGAGATAGATGAATGAGTCTAGCGGCCGCATTTAGGACAGTCTGTATATTTGTATATTTCTTGCCTGGAGCCTGGAAATCAAAGACAGACCCAATGGATTTAATTGTTAGCTCTACTTGGAAAAACACTGCAACGAAAAGCAGATTTCTTTCAAAACATATTTTAAAAAAATGTCATCCCCCTTTCTTTCCCACGAGTGATGGGTGAATTTCTTCCGTTTCACTTCACTGAAAGATTCAAGAATTTCCCATGAAATTTGAGAAACGCCAACAAATTTGCAAAACTTGATTTATGACGTCATGTCAATTTTGAGGTTTGCGTCAACTTCTACGCAGGGATTAAAGTGTTGGCGTGCAAAGGTTTTGGCGGGAGCAACTTTTCAGACGCATTTCCAAATTTTTTTTTACATTTTCACAGGAGTGTTGCGAATTTATTCACCGGCGGGGAAACGTGTAAATTCACCGCAATTTTTTTGCCCATCACTGCTACCCCCTCCGGATCCAGCAGCTCTATAAAAGTAATGATCCTTGCCCTCAGCAGCTCCCCATTTTGTAACTCTTTTGGCCTCTTTTGTGAGTCAGTGGCACTGCACATGCTCAGTGGGCTCAGTATTAGAAATGAACATTTTATTTTCAGTTTTTTAATTTATCCAATTATTTTTGAGCCCCTGAAAAGAAGTGATTGTGTTAAAAAAAAAGGCTTTAGTTCCTCACATTTTTATACAATCTTTTTGTTCAACCCACTGAGTTAAAGCTGAAAGTCTGCAGTTCAACTGCATCTGAGTTGTTTCATTTAAACTTCATTGTGGTCATGTACAGAACCAAAATTAGAAAAAAGTTGTCTCTGTCCAAATATTTATGGACCTAACTGTACATACTTGTAAGGGGACGGAAAAGTTTCAATTAAACTCTGGGGTAATCTCTCTCTTTGGCCACTAGATAGTGTCAGGGAGCCGGGAGCTCCCTCCAGGGAGGTAGTCAGGATCGAGGAGGAAGCCCTCTTGAGGGAGCAAGGTCGCGGTGTCCAAAGGGTTAATCAAAGGAGTAGTCAGAATCCAGGCAAGAATTCACGGGCAGGCAGATAACAGCAAAGTCCAAAGTCCAGGTAAAGGGTCAGGATAATAATCAGGAACAAGATTTAGCAATAGTAGCTCACAGGGAACCCAGGATACACATAGGAAATGAATCCTATACTTGGGCGCCATTCTGGCGTCTAGGTAGTGTTTTTATATTCCAATTTGGCGCCATAGTGATGTCATTGGCGTCCTTGCGCCGACATCATTGCGCCAGCGCCGCTACCCACGTGGCGGCCATGGGTGCTGCCATTTTGGGAGCGACGCCGGCAGGGAAGGACGCGCGGCCCGGAGCTCCTGGACCTGCTCCGGGCGGCGATCGTGACAGATAGAGGCAGAGATTAGTGCAAAAAAGATAGTTGGAATTATAGTACAGGGGCCCCTAAAGTGGTGGTTAGAAAGAGTTTAGAAAACCCAGATAGTGTTGCAGTCCCAGTGCAAAGTACCCAGCAAATCACGTGCCCTGGGCTGAGCCCATTTAAGGGATGGGAGAGTGCTGAGTGGAGTCCTGGGAGGCACTGGAGGCCAATAGTAAGCACATAAAGCAAATAAAGTTCTGTCTTGTATAAAAAGGGCATTAACTCAAGGGATGAAACATAATTGTGTCTCTTTATAGGTCCCTGGTGAGGCCTCATCTGGAGTATGGGGGCAGTTTTGGACTCCAGTCCTTAAGAGGGATATAAATGAGCTGGAGAGAGTGCAGAGACTAAAGCTGGCCATAGACGCAAAGATCTGATCGTACGAATCGAGGATTCGTACGATTTTCGGACCGTGTGTGGAGAGTCCCGACATTTTTCGTCCGGCGGAGATCGGTCGTTTGGTCGACAGGTTAGAAAATTTCTGTCGGCTGCCAATATCTCTGCGTGTATTGCCGATCGTACGATATCAGTGGGAGACTGTCACCAGCTTTGGTTGGACATAGATATCGTACGATTGCTGTCAGGGGCAGAACATTGCTGATCTGTTCTTTTACTAATCTAAATGGTAAGACTTTGATCTGAATGGTTAGTGGCGGGTCGGGAGATGGGAAAGTCTGATCGTACGATGATTCGTACAATCGGATCTTTGCATCTATGGCCAGCTTAAGTGCAACTAAACTGGTTAGAGGGAGGGAAGAGTTAAATTATGAGGGGAGACTGACAAGGTTGGGGTTGTTTTCTCTGGAAAAAAGGCGCTTGTGAGGGGACATGATTAGACTTTACAAGTACATTAGAGGACATTATAGACAAATAGCAGGGGGCCTTTTTACCCATAAAGAGAATCACGTACCAGAGGCCTCCCCTTCAGACTAGAGGAAAAGAAGTTTCATTTAAAGGAACAGAGTAGGGGGTTCATCACAGTGAGGACAGTGAGGTTGGGGAATGCACTGCCGGGTGATGATTCAGTTAATGACTAATACAAAGGCTATTGTGATACTAAACTCTATAGTTAGTATAGATATGGGTATATATCATTTATGTGACAGTAGGGAGGAGTGTGTGTATGGGGCTGGGTTTTCATTTGGTGGTGTTAAACTTGGTGGACTTAACATTATAGGGACATCTTAGCCACCCTCCCCTATTATATTTTATTGCGATGTAACTATTTGTAAAATCTCAGTATAAATCACAGGGCACAAAGGTGGAGTAGGAGGAGATTAATCTGAAACTGAAGGTGGGTGAAAGGCAAAGATAAATATTGGATTTTGGAGCATCTATTGGAGATTTGGTGGCAAACAATAACTACAACTATTTCACCGTATTCTTTACCCCCCATTAATTTTTTTTTCCAAAAAGTCCATCGTAGTCATGGCCACCAGGGGAGTTGTGCCTGGTGCAATTTTGGCTGATGCATTAAGAGTATTGCAGTTGTACTAGCTCTTTGACACAGTAGAGCTGACAATTCTCTAGGTCCGGCATCTAGGTCCTACATACAGTGTATATGTGATATGGGTGCCCTATTGTTAACATGTAACTGAACTACAGCAATTGACACGGGCACTGTAGGAACCCTAAAGCAACCAGCTGGTTTCGGAGGAGGTGGGAACTCCAGTGTTTCCCTACAGCTCCAGCAGAACAGGAGACATAAAGGACTGAGTGGCACTGAGCACAACTATACAGAAGTGCAAAGAGCATTTAATGGGGCCACTTGTAGCTGGCAGGCACCCATTACAGTGAGAGTCATAGGAAGGGGCTTTAGTGCAAGAAGTAGGCATGGTACACGGCATTCTGATGAACCAGGGTAGACTTATATTGGACACCTTTCTGGTGTCCAGCATACATTGCCCAAGCTTCTAGCTGTCACTACAGCTCCCTTGGGATCGCTCTAACCTACACCTTAACTGGCTCACAATCTCTGGGGGCTCTAACCCAACTCATAGGGACTCACTCCTAGAGTGATTTCAGAACCCTCTACTATACAATTACTAGTCATAAGGATACCGCCTCCCACCTGGTCTAGCCGCAATGGCTTTCGGTTCTAGTAGTGATGGGCGAATAAATTCACCAGGCATAGATTCGCAGCAAATTTGCACATTTCACCGTTCCTGAATAAATTTGCAAAACTGGAGCGAAAATGATCCGTGACAAAATAAAATTGGTACATTAGTTCCTAGGCCAATAAAGGAAGTCGCGGAAGTGTCGCTCTGGTTCGCGGAAGAGAAGAAGTTGTTGTGGAAGAGTTTGCGAGCGGATGATGGGACGCGGGTACGGCTCGCAATTTTGGAGAGGGTGTTGCATCAGCGGAGTTAAATACTTCTGAGAAGATGGATGTCTCTGTGCCATAAGAACCTAAAGTGGGACACTGTTTAAAATAAAGGTCCCAGTGCTGAACATTGTGAAACCTAAAGCTAACCAGGATTGGGACAAAGAATCTTACTATATGCTAGTGGCAAGCCTAAACGTTTGTAAGTACCCATTACCCCACACAGGAGGTGGCCACGTATATTTATAAAAGTCACGGATAAAGGGCACTTGAATCTCTTGGTGGAAGACTTCAAACCAGACTATACAGCAATTGCACAAAGGGGTGCATATCTTATTTGAAAATACTACACTATATTGTATCCTTGTTTCTTTTGGTGTCTATCCCTAAGCTTCTAGCGCTGGTATATCTTCATATGATGGAAGGGTTTTTCACATTGTGGTCGATCTGAGGGAGAACAGATCCTTTACCGGCAAAGGGAGTGAACTGCAGAACCTTTGGATTTCATTTACCTTTCAATAAAGGAAGTGCCTGGTTACTGCACTTCCCTATATAGGCTTCTGTAGGGGAATTCTCCTTCAGGATACTCATAAGGGTTGGCACCACCTGCTGGCTGAATGGTTATATTACCCTTACTATTTACAAAGGAAAAATAAATGACCCCTAACTTCAAGTAACAAGGTCAGATAAAGGGATAAATGGAGGTGTCCAACAGCATGGTCAAACAACTGGCAATAATCAGCACACCACCAGAACTCACAGAAAATTTAAAGGGACTGAGGCGGAAAACACCAGACACACTGGTGCCAATGCAAGACATGTGGGTCGGTATACGAGGGTTTCATCTGAGATAGGAACCCAACAGGTGGGACTTTGGTATGATTCCTAGAAGGACACTGGGCCCTGTGTTTTTATAGGTTCCTTAAACAGATGAAAACTTTGCTAAAAGGTTCATTCATTTTAGTGCTGCTTATCAAATGACATCCTAGTTCATATATGTGCCAGCGAGTGACTCCAGGATCCATGTGCCCATACGAGAACTCTGTGCAGAGTAAACATTTGCCATCAAATTCCAACTTGCCTCCTACCAATTGCCTTTTATCAAGCTGCCATCTGTATTGCTGCAGTACCTACCAAAACATTATTCTCTGTCATTGGTTAATAATCTGCCTGGTTTTTGAGCAATGCTTATCCATCAATCCCAACTGTCACCTGCACTGACCTTTGGCTGGATACAGACATAACTTTCTGGTCACCTGTGGGAAATCAGAACACTGAGGTTCACCACAGAAAATCCTAGTCCCAAAAGTGTATCATTTATTAATGCCCAGGTCAACATGTGTCTGACTATAAGCCGCCCTCTTCCAACATGGCCCTACTGGGCCCACCATGCTGTCTTTACTTATATACCTGTGCAACTACTGTATATAACTGAAAGATGGGCTGGGGCATGCTGATGTTGTAGGTGGGTAGGGCTGTTCCAATGTCAAAGTCAGGCCCAACACCCACTAAAAATATGTTTCACAGCCCAAACCTATCCAGTCCATGGGTATGAAGCCAACCCATGAAACATTCATGTCAGTGAACTCTTCTGGGCACCTCTGGAATGATCTATAAGTTATTCTCCATTTGGGACAATACTGCAGTTAGGGAACCTTATTCTTGTAATAAAAACAACACATAAATACTGTAGTTCCAAAAGTCTAAAAGATGTTGATAGAAAATACGTAGATATATACAAGAAGTACTTTGAAAAAGCACAAGTGAGTCAGTGTAGGAATAACCTGAATTATTGTATGAAGTGTAACAAAATAACGGAGATGTAGGTCCTGATCCTGCATTCGGGAATGAGATAAGTGTATCTCACACAGAGAGGAGAAAGCAGAATAGACCAGGAATGAATAGGAGATGCAAGGTACAATCAAAAGACTCCCACTGAGATGATCACCCACTGATAAACATAAGCAGGAGTGAGTCGCAAATATTCATGAAAATTAAAAGTGTTGGAATTTGCTCAGATTCTCAGTTTTACTCATTGTTGGATAATGGATCCAATGTAAATATTTTAGTTTGTGCATCTGCCACACTGAAAAAATATATAATGCCACCTCACAACAACAAGTGTTGGATTCAAACGAATATCAATGAAAAATAATGATAAACATGAAAACACTCACAGTTCACCTCAGTCCCAAGGTGCAAGGAACCAAAAACGCTGCATCACAAGGATGTGAGGGTTTCCAAAAATAAAGAATCAAATGTAAAAAATTAGAAAATTTTTATTAGGACATGAAGGCCTCATGTCCTAATAAAAATTTTCTAATTTTTTACATTTGATTCTTTATTTTTGGAAACCCTCACATCCTTGTGATGCAGCGTTAATGGATCCAATGTCCAAGGTTCAAGGACCCCATTGTGGGAATACACTGGACTATGGTTATATAGGGTCTAGTGTGCAACCCCATTGTTTATCAGCTGAAAGTCAGGTGCCTACATATAAGGAGTAGTAAGTACCAGTAAAGAGGATAAATAGTGTTATATAGGTTCTAGTCACTAGATAGCACTGTTAGGTAGGGGGGTTAATCTGAGAAGGTTCCAGAGCAGTTTCCCCTCTACGTGTGAGGGAATGTTCCTAGAAAGGCTATATAAGGGTGAAGAAGAGTAGTGATGGGCGAATTTATTTGGCAGGCGCGAATTCGCAGCGAATTTGCGCAATTCGTCGACAGCAAATAAATTTGCGAAACGCCTGCGAAAATTTGCGGCAAAAATTCTCCGGCGTCAAAAATGGGCGCCGTCGTCAAAAACGGGTGCTGGCATCAAAAAAATGGGCGCTGGCGTCAAAAATGAGACACCGGCGCCTTTTTGCAAATTTTTCGCTGTTTTGCGAATTTCCCGTGAAATTCACAAATTTTTTCGCGAAGCGAAACAGCGCAAATTTGCCCATCACTAAAGAAGAGTGAATGGCACCATGGATTCTGTGGCTTTCCGTCTCAGTGAGGTACAGTACCATAAGGAATCACTAGTTAGGGTAGATAATGATAGGCTAGCTTAATCACTGTAGGTGGTGAGAGATAATGGTAGACCAGTTAGTTGAGCAGTTTAGGCTCCACGAGGAGTAAGGAAGGGTGAGAGCTTAGGCGATACCTTACCAGATAGGGACCCAGAAATGGAGGAATCTAGTTTAAGAAAGGCCTAGTACATTGATGCAAGGCTGATAACTGTGCCTGCCCTTTGGTCAGGATACAGCCCTTGGCCTGAGAGAAGAAGGTGCAGTGCACAACTACAAGTCCCCTCTGTATGTGATGGTGGTGCTTTCCCTAAAGGTTTAATTTAGTGTGTGATTACTATAAAAGTTTCTGGATACATTGTAACACACCTTGTACTCTGTGCCTGGGAGAATGTTGTAGGTTCAGCTTCAGGTGTTTTATATTGTGCTTATTATCAACACGGATGCTGCACCAATACAATTGTTTATAGCAACCAATCAGACTGTTGTTTTCATTCTATTACTTGTTGTAAACCAACACAAACCAGATGCTATGGGTGCAGTCACTGGTGAGATTTAGCAAGTTAATGACCCTTTTAACTACTCTACTGTATGCCGTGCATGAATATAACTAGAAGTCACATGCATTTATATGAAACTTACATTTTGCTATAGAAATCCTATATTTGGTGCTTTTAATTTCTGAAGCATACGGTATATTTTCCATTTCTTATTAGACATTATTTGATAATAATAAAAAAACCTCCCCACCATGGAGAGAAGTTGATTGTGGGTCACAGAGCTGTTACACGGGGGCTACTTTGTGCCTCTAATGGCTCTTCTGTGCGGCTGAGAGACACAATGGTATGAAATGCTTTTTTATAGTTTTTATCTACAAGCCATTACTCTCTTCTCAGCCAAGAAACAGATGATTCTCACTTGTGTCCTTGGGAGAAAGTTTTTGTGATCTGACAAAATAAACTCAAGTTGGAGAAAATATAAACACTGGCTCTTTATCTGAATCCCAGTTACATCCCAGTTCCTTCTCAGTGAATATTCTACCCGGAAGGTTGAAGCAAGTTTTTAACCCAGAATGTATCATACTGTCCATTATTTTTAACATATTATCAAAGGGGTTCTCAGTAACTAATAGATTTGCAAAATAAATTCAAATTGGAAAGACGGGTCCGCATTCATTTATCGAAAGTTGAACATCAAAATTCGAATTATAAAATAACTTGTTGAATGTTGAAAATACCACCCCATTAAAATTTACATTTTCAAAGTATTTCTTTGGTTAAAAAAAACGTGAAAAATTTGTGTAAAAGTTTAAACTCTGTTTGCAAAATATTTGTGGATTTTTTTCCCCCAAGATTTTATTAAACCGTGGCAAAAACTCAGTTTCAGGTTTTAATAGATTTCAATACTTTTGAATAAATCTGCAATAGCCTATGCAAGAGAATGGACCAATGAGAATGCTGTGGACCAGCCATATTGTTGTTATCTGAAATTGTTTTGAACGTGTCTGTTTAGTTGTTGAGTAATAGGAAAATGACACAAAATGCACTGACGTCAATTTTTTTTGTCTCTCTTCAAATGCATTGAAAATAAAATATTGTCTTCCATATTAAAACAAATGTTGCTCATTGCTCTGAAGGCATTTGTTGTGCCTGAAATATTGAATATTGGATTGGAGAACAATCAACTCATCTGGGTACAGAAATTGGTGTATATAATTGCCTTGTTGGCAGAATATCAGTGGTAAAACCAGTGGCAATTACCCCGTTCTGTTGCAATAACACGTTTCATTCAGCCAAACTCACACCTGTTTCATAAATCTCCATTTAATGATGATTTCCAGCTGTTGACAGGCAGTCTTTGACTTGGATTGGAAAGTCCTCTTGTGATTGGTCAACTTTGACTGATATGGAAATGAAGGAGACTTGGTGGGTTGTTCTCTCCCTATGGTATTACGGTATAGCGTCAATGTCAAATTGTCATAGAGTCTAGGCAAAGGGCTATGTTGGTGATCTGGATTGGAAAGTCCACTTGTGATTGGTCAATTTTGACTGATATGGAAATGAAGGAGACTTGGTGGGTTGCTCTCTCCCTATGGTATTACGGTATAGCGTCAATGTCAAATTGTCATAGAGTCTCGGCAAAGGGCTATGTTGTTGACAGGCAGTTTTTGACCTGGTGTGTAACGTCCTCTAGTGATTGGTCAACTTTGACTGATATGGAAATGAAGGAGACTTGGTGGGTTGTTCTCTCCCTATGGTATTACGGGATAGCGGCAATGTCAAATTGTCATAGAGTCTAGGCAAAGGGCTATGTTGTTTGCAGGCAGTCTTTGACCTGGATTGGAAAGTCCACTTATGATTGGTCAACTTTGACTGAGATTGAAATGAAGTAGACTTGGTGGGTTGTTCTCTCCCTATGATATTATGGGATAGCGGCGATGTCAAATTGTCATAGAGTCTAGGCACAGGGCTATGTTGCTGATCTGGATTGGAAAGTCCTCTTGTGATTGGTCAACTTTGACTGATATGGAACAGAAGTAGACTTGGTGGGTTGTTCTCTCCCTATGGTTTTACGGGATAGCGGCAATGTCAAATTGTCATAGAGTCTAGGCAAAGGGCTATGTTGTTGACAGGCAGTCTTTGACCTGGATTGGCAAGTCCTCTTGTGATTGGTCAACTTTGACTGATATGGAAATGGAGGTGACTTGGTGGGTTGTTCTCTCCCTATGGTATTACGGGATAGCGGCAATGTCAAATTGTCATAGAGTCTAGGCAAAGGGCTATGTTGTTGACATGGATTGGAAAGTCCTGCTGTGATTGGTCAACTTTGACTGATATGGAAATGAAGGAGACTTGGTGGGTTTTTCTTTTCCTATGGTTTTACGGGATAGCGGCAATGTCAAATTGTCATAGAGTGTAGGCAAAGGGATATGTTGTTGATCTGGATTGGAAAGTCCTCTTGTGATTGGTCAACTTTGACTGATATGGAAATAAAGGAGACTTGATTGGTTGTTCTCTCCCTATGGTATTACGGGATATCGGCGATGTCAAATTGTAATAGAGACTAGGCAAAGGGCTATGTTGTTGACAGGCAGTATTGGACTTGGATTGGAAAGTCCTCTTGTGATTGGTCAACTTTGACTGATATGGAAATAGAGGAGACTTGGTGGGTTGTTCTCTCTCTATGGTATTACGTGATGGCGGCAATATCGAATTGTCATAGAGCCTAGGCAAAGGGCTATGTTGTTGACAGGCAGTCTTTGACCTGGATTGGCAAGTCCTCTTGTGATTGGTCAACTTTAACTGATATGGTAAAGAAGTAGACTTGGTGGGTTGTTCTCTCCCTATGGTATTACAGGATAGCGGCAATGTCGAATTGTCATAGTGCCTAGGCAAAGGGATATGTTATTGATCTGGACTGGAAAGTCCTCTTGTGATTGGTCAACTTTGACTGATATGGACATGAAGAAGACTTGGTGGGTTGTTCTCTCCCTTTGCTATTATGGAATAGCGGCGATGTCAAATTGTCATAGAGCCTAAGCAAAGGCCTTTGTTGTTGACAGGCAGTCTTTGACCAGAATTGGAAAGTCCTCTTGTGATAGATCAACTTTGACTGATATGGAAATGAAGGAGACTTGGTGAGTTGTTCTCTCCCTATGATATTACGGGATAGCGGTGATGTCAAATTGTCATAGAGTCTAGGCAAAGGGCTATGTTGTTGACCTGGATTGGAAAGTCCTTTTGTGATTGGTCAACTTTGACTGATATGGAAAAGATGGTCTCTTGGTGGGTTGTTCTCTCCCTATGGTATTACGGGATAGCGGTGATGTCAAATTGTCATAGAGTCTAGGCACAGGCCTATGTTGTTGAAAGGCAGTCTTTGACCTGGATTCCAAAGTCCTCTTGTGATTGGTCAACTTTGACTGATATGTAAAAGAAGGAGACTTGGTGGGTTGTTCTCTCCCTATGGTATTACGGGATAGCGGCGATGTGAAATTGTCATAGAGTCTAGGCAAAGGGCTATGTTGTTGACATGGATTGGAAAGTCCTGCTGTGATTGGCCAATTTGACTGATATGGAAATGAGAGAGACTTGGTGGGTTGTTCTCTCCCTATGCTATTACGTGATAGTGGCAATGTCCAATTGTCATAGAGTCTAGGCAAAGGATTTCGTTGTTGATCTGGATTGGAAAGTCCACTTGTGATTGGTCAACTTTGACTGATATGGAAATGAAGGAAACTTGGTGGATTGTTCTCTCCCTATGCTATAGCTGGGTAGTGGCAATTGCAAATTGTCTTAGAGTCTAGGCAAATGGCTATGTTGTTGACCTGGGTTGGAAAGTCCTCTTGTGATTGGTCAACTTTGACTGATATGGAAATAGAGGAGACTTGGTGGGTTGTTCTCTCCCTATGGTATTGCGTGATAGCGGCAATGTCGAATTGTCATAGAGCCTAGGCAAAGGGCTGTGTTGTTGACAGGCAGTCTTTGACCTGGATTGGCAAGTCCTCTTGTGATTGGGCAACTTTAACTGATATGGTAATAAAGTAGACTTGGTGGGTTGTTCTCTCCCTATGGTACTACAGGATAGCGGCAATGTCGAATTGTCATAGCGCCTAGGCAAAGGGATATGTTGTTGATCTGGACTGGAAACTCCTCTTGTGATTGGTCAACTTTAACTGATATGGAAATCAAGGGAACTTGGTGGGTTGTTCTCTCCCTATGGTATTACGGGATAGCAACAATGTCAAATTGTCATTTGTCATCCCTATGCTATTAGGGATAGCAGCGATGTCATAGAGTCTAGGCAAAGGGCTATGTTGTTGCTAGGCAGTCAACTTTGACTGATATGGAAAGGAAGTAGACTTGGTGGATTTTTCTCTCCCTATGCTATTACGGGATAACGGCGATGTCAAATTGTCATCGAGCCTTGGCAAAGGGCTATGTTTTTGACAGGCAGTCTTTGACCTGGATTGGAAAGTCCTTTTGTGATTGGTCAACTTTGACTGATATGGAAATGGAGGAGACTTGGTGGGCTGTTCTCTCTCTATGCTATTACAGGATAGCGGCGATGTCAAATTGTCATAGAGTCTAGACAAAGGGCTATGTTGTTGACAGGCAGTCTTTGACCTGGATTGGAAAGTCCTCTTGTGATTGGTCAACTTTGACTGATATGGAAATGGAGGAGACTTGGTGGGTTGTTCTCTCCCTATAGTATTATGGGATAGTGGTGATGTCAAATTGTCATAGAGTCTATGCAAAGGGCTATGTTGTTGACCAGGATTGGAAAGTCCTGCTGTGATTGGTCAACTTTGACTTATAATGATATGAAGGAGACTTGGTGGGTTGTTCTCCCCCTATGGTACCACGGGATAGCGGCAATGTCAAATTATCATAGAGTCTAGGCAAAGGGCTTTCCTGTCCTTTGCATGGCAGTGGGCCAATAAGGGGTTAATCCCCCGCCGGAAGGCGGCACAGGAAGTACAATAAAAGTCCATCCGGGTCCCCCCTGTGCCCATCTCAATTCTCCTGTTGAAGATACCCCCCATACCAGAGGTGCTACTCTCTCCCTCTGAAGCCCCTGGGACCGAGGTTCTTACCTTGTGTGTGTTCCAGGGGAAGCCGGCGTGCTTCTGGCCTTTGTTGCCGATGGCACAATCAGCCGCAATGCTGCCTTTACGGAGGTAGCGCATGCGCAATAAGATGCCAGCGCCCATCTATCTAATGGCGCCTACGTTTTCACGCTGCAAATTTACGCACGCGCCTTTTCGCGCTGGTTTAAAAGACGAGCGCATCACAGGTTAGTTCCTCTTATGATTTCAAACGAACTGGCTGGTGTTCATTTCTCTGGCAAGATATCCCAAGGTTGAGGATTCTGTGTGCACCTGTATTCTCGATTGATCCCAGGTGTAAGTTACATGGAGGTTAAAAACGCTTGGAGCCTTATTCTTTTGGAATATCTTTTAATTACTTGACAATGTTATTTATTTCCTCCAGACTGTCAATTATGAGCTGCAGACGCTCAGGCTCCAGGGGGTAAGGCACTAAGAGAGTTTTTCCATCGTGATTGATGCAAACTACAAGCAGCGGTGAGTAATTATAATACCTTATTTTTCAGGAGTCCCCCATTAAGAGAGGAATCTCAAAGAAGGAAGACTCCCAGAACTGACTGTATTACATGCGGAGAAGCAGCAATCCTAGGCAAAAGGCTCTGTGAGAAGTGTCTGCAGGAAGTGGCTGGCCCTCCTCTGATCAACTGCACTCTATTAAAGACTGGATGCAGACTACCATAAAAAAATCTATGAGCGATATGGTCAATGTAGTTACTGAGAAAGTACTACACAATCTAGATGAAAGACACAAGACCCCCTCCTCTATGACTGAGGCCAGTGGCAGACCTCACAGGAACACGCACGACTCCAGTGTTTCTGAAGGGGAACTATCCTTAACTGATCAAGAAGAAGAAGAACAGTCCAAAGATACCTGTTCTTTCAACCTTGAATACCTAGAGCCACTCATTAAAGCAATGAGATTTTCTCTGGAACTTGACAATATTGAGGATACTCCTAAACATGACAAAATGTTCAGATCAGCGGTCAAAAAAGGAGAAATATTCCCGGTACACAGAGTCATTAAAGAAACCATTTTGGAGGAATGGAAGACGCCAGATAAAAAAACCTAATTTCTCTAGAAGACTTAAAAAGATGTATCCATTCGAAGAAGAGGACTCAAAACTCTGGCAAGCCTCCCCTAAGGTGGATGCTGCCATCACTAGAGTGGCTCGACGTACTACCTTGCCTGTGGACAGTCTCGCTAAAAGATGCGATGGAAAGAAGACAAGACATGACACTCAAAAAATCGTACCTAACATGTGGAATGTCTAACCAAGCCTCCATAGCCATTACCACTCTGGCCAGAGCTAACCACATTTGGATAGAAGAACTGGAACAAGCTGTCAAAGCTGGAACAGACAGAAAAAAGCTTATTGAAATGATCCAAGATGTTAAAACTGCAAACGAATTCACTACGGAAGCATCCATGGATCTCGTCAGACTCTCGGCCAAAGCCATGGGCCTTAGTGTGGCGGCCGTAGAGCTCTCTGGCTGAGCCACTGGCATGCTGACCCCCAAAGTAAACATAACCTTTGCTCCCTCCCATTCGAAGGGTCACTACTGTTTGGTGAAAGACTCGACAAAATCATATCTAAAGCCTCTGCAGGAAAATCGGCTTTTCTTCCTTAGGACAAAAGAGACAAGAGGCCCTTTAGAAAAAATCCCCTGCAGGAGGCCAAACAGTATAGACCGGGGAAGCCCTTTACTAGGCAACCCTGGAGAAGAACCCAGGGACAAGGGGCACCCGGAAGAAGGGACTTCAAACAAGATAAGAAATCGGCATGAGGGTGCGCGAGCCCCTCTGTCTTCATGGATGTAGCGAACTGTTCGCCGGCGAACTAGTTCGCGCGAACTTCGACTGTTCGCGTCCGCCGAACGTTCGCGAACGTTTGGGGACGTTCGCCAATTTGGGTTCGCACTCGATTAGGTCGAAGTAAACTCGTACGATCGAACGATTTAACAATTCGACCGAGGGAATAGTGTCTTCGATTCGAATGGTTCCGTCGTATCGAGCAGTCGAATATAATCGAAGTGATCGTTGCCCCACTTATATTCGAATCGTTCGATTCGAACGTTTATGCCCCACTTCCTTTCTGACATTTTTTTCATACAGGAAGCCCTCCAGTGGCCATTTTAGGTGCATTTTCGGCCTGATTGCGCACTTGCTATTTAGATTGCACAGGTGGAGGAGGTGTTTAAAGAAATTGAAAAAAAAAAGCCTGCAAATGGCTGGGAGGAGGATTGAGGAGGAGGAGGAGCAGGGGGAACGTCTCTCCAGCCCTGGTGAGGTGCCAACTGCGGCTGGATCCCACACTATGTGGGATCTTAGTCGTGGTAGATGGGGGAGAGAGGAGGGCTGGGGGGTCACCAACAGGGGTTCCTGGGTGGAGGAGGAGGTAGAGAGTCGGGGGTCCCATAGTGGGGGTGAGAGTAGGGCAGGGGGGTCCCGTAGTGGGGGTGAGAGTAGGGCAGGGGGGTCCCGTAGTGGGGGTGAGAGTAGGGCAGGGGGGTCCCGTAGAGGGAGGGAGGAGCGTAGGGCAGGGGGGTCCCGTAGAGGGAGGGAGGAGCATAGGGCAGGGGGGTCCCGTAGAGGGAGGGAGGAGCGTAGGGCAGGGGGGTCCCGTAGAGGGAGGGAGGAGCGTAGGGCAGGGGGGTCCCATAGAGGGAGGGAGGAGCGTAGGGCAGGGGGGTCCCGTAGAGGGAGGGAGGAGCGTAGGGCAGGGGGGTCCCATAGAGGGAGGGAGGAGCGTAGGGCAGGGGGGTCCCGTAGAGGGAGGGAGGAGCGTAGTGTAGGGAGGGTGTCCCCCAGCCCACACAGGGAGTCCCCCAGGGCACGCTGCGTGTCTCGCTCACCACCATCTGGGGCACGCAGCGTGTCACGCACCCCACCCAGGGCTGAGAGAGGCTTCCCCAGGAGGAGGCCACAGAGGCTGCCGAGCAGCTCGGAGGAGGAGATGGAGGCACCACCACCAACTGCCTCAGAGAGGAGAGAGGAGGAGGAGGAGGAGGAAGGTGATGATGGAGGAGAGGAGGGCCCCACCAACAAAATGGCCCGAAGGTTTACCGGTGAAGAGAATGGAGCACTGGTGGACGAGGTGATAGCGCGATGGGATGTGCTGTTTGGGAGTCAGTCCCATCGCATCAGTGCTGCCAGACGCCAACAACTCTGGCAGCAGGTGACGGACAGGGTGAACACTGTGGGCGCTTTACACAGGGATCGGACAACTGTGTATAAGCGCTACAGTGACCTGAAGCGTTGGCTAAGGGCAAAGCTGGTTACCAGGAGAGCTAAAGCCCAGAAGACCGGCGGAGGGCGTGTCCCTCCACTCAGACTTCAACCCCATGAGCGCCGGCTTCTGGACATTTTGGCCAAAGAGGGCAGTGAAGGACTGGACACAGACTGGATACGTAAGTAGACTTTTATAGAAACAAATATCTGACTCCTTTTGTTCCACATTCCCATTATTTACATAAATGTCTAATGTTCCCTTTAGCATATCACTTTGTTGGTAAAATATTGCTTCTGTTTTGCATTAGAGGAGTTTTTGTGCTTTTCTTTACAGCTTTGCTGTTTGTTTATTATTACTAGTTATTAAGTGCAGCTGTAACTGACAAAATGGGGAGCCATTTATTTATTAACCATTTCTCCACTATAGCACAAATGTTTAGAAACTGCTTTAAAGGGTGGTTCACCTTTAAGTTAACTTTGAAGTATGTTATAGAATGGCCAAGTGTAAGCAACTGTTCACTTGTCCTTCATTATTTTTTTAAATTACTCTTTTCAGCTTTAAAATGTGTGTCTAGAAAGAAAGGCTCTACACATTGATTTTTTATTACTCATCTAACTTATCAGAACATCCCCAATTCTATTCCAGTCTCTTATTCAGATAAATGCATGGTTGCTATGCTAATTTGGACCCTAGCAACCAGATTGCTGACATTGCAAAGTGTAGATCTGCTGAATAAAAAGCTAAACAACTCAAAAAACACAAGTATTGTCATCTATATAATTCTCTTCTGCTTGTATGATTGCAAATGTATTTAAGTTTTAACCATTCCATCCATAATAGCTGTGCCATTATAGATTCACGTTTAACCATTTCATCTCCCTAGTTGTGCCATTATACAGTAGATTTACGTTTAACCATTTCATCTTCCTTCCTGTGCTATTTCATTGGAGTTAGTATTTCGAATGAGCAATAAAATAGATTTGTAGCATGTGAGAGGTCTGTACACCAGGCTACTAGCCAAGTACACTTGCAATTCTATATTTTTTTGTCTCTTAATACCTTTTTTCTTTCTTTACTCAAAATTGCAGGACCACCGCAAACATCGCGCCCGGACAGTGACCAGGACCAGGGTGATGCTGCTCAGCAACCCCAGGAAGAGGGTGAGACTGATGACTCTGATAGAGCCCCGGAAGCTCAAGGTACAGACATGTTTAATGTTTGTGACAAATGTAATTGCTCCCTGAACTTGTTTAGAGCATTACTAATGTCCTATTTCACATTACAGAACACCGAGCTGAACGCCGCGCCCAGTCGCCAGCCGTGATTCCTGTGGTGCCCCCCAGACGTAAGATCAATGTTTATAACTAATAAACTCTTCCTTTATTTGTCAGTGTGTCACCAAAGATGCAAGTAATGGTTAAGCTGAGGAGAGGTGGTTAGGAGAACAAAATAGGATCAGACAGGGCCACCATCGGGGGGGCAGTTGTCATGGGCCCGCACGTGTCTATGGGGGGGCCCGGCCATGCTTCACTTATTTGATTATCCGAGCCCCCCTGTCTTCAGCGTACTGCCAGCTCTCTGTGCACGGAAGCTTTTCGCCTATTAAGATTTCCTGTATCCTCATTGGTCCTTTAAGAATAAGGCCCAGTAAATCTGCATTGGGATTGGATCCCCTTAACGGGACTTATTCTTAAAGGACCACAAGGATACAGGAAATCTTAATAGTAGAAAAGCTTCTGTGCACAGAGAGCTGGCAGGCAGTACGCTGAAGACAGGGGGGCCCGGATAATCAAATAAGTGAAGCATGGCCGGGCCCCCCTTAGACACAAAACCCTCACAAGCAATATTTCATAAAATTTGGGGGTATCTGAACAATTTTTTTTACTTGCAGGGGGGGCCCTTATCACCAATGGCTTTTTCTAACTTGTGTGTGGGGGGGTTACCATTTTTAGCACTGTTGTCTGTGTTGTTTTTAAACTGTAGTGTGGAGTTGGCGGGATCTGGGGTGGGGCCTAGGCTGGGTGGGCAGGCCCAGAAAATTAGTGTGGATGGGGCCCTGAAAATTTTGTTGTACGGGGCCCTGTGATTTCTAATGGCGGCCCTGGGATCAGACAGCAAAAGCAGAGTTTATATGGGAACCAGTAATAATATCTCCTTAGTGGCTGTTACAATGGAGGGTATGTTTAGTATTCTGAGCTGGGAAGAACTGAGCATGCTCATGAGCCAACAGCCAAAGCAAATTCCTGAGGCGGGGAAGAGTGAGTTAGAAGAGGAGAAGGCATTTAAATGATTAAGGGGATACTGCAGCCTTTACTGTTAACCTTTTAAAAACCAGTAGCACGTGTCTGAAGCTTTAAAAGAGGCCGTTCACTGATTACATTTTTGTTGGGAGCGTTTACATGTCCTTTAAAACAATTTTTTTTGTCTAAGAAAAAACATGTTTTCCAAGCTACAGACTGGTATGAGATTTCCACTGTAATGTTGTGTTTATGCCACCCCCCAGACTAAAACACCACCCCAATCTAACTTGGAACCTTTTGTAACCTTTTGTTTGTTGTGGGTTATGCACATGTCCAATATATATATTTATATTTGATTTTTCTTGTAGATCGTGCTGCTGCCACAGCAATTGGGGGACCACCACAAGAGGAAGGACGGCGACTGGCTGATCAACCTGCGGCACAACCGGGGCTCGTCAACGTGATGCAGGCCATGCTACGCCAGCAGCGCTACCAGGATCTCAGGATGAGGCGGTGGATGGCCCATATCTATGCAGAGATGCGGGAGACCCGGATGGCCATCCATCGAGGATTCCAGGACCTGGTGGCAGCCCAGTCTCACCGACCAAGGGGCCCTGCTGAGGGTGAAGTCCCTGGTCCACCTGCTGCTCCCCCTCCACCCCCTGAAGCTCCTCAACATCGGAGGGAAAGGGGGCATGGAAGGGGACACAGTCCTGTCCGAGGGGACAAACGTCCCTAGATCCAGTCTGTGTCATTTACCATCTGACACTGGCCTCTTTGCCTATTTTCTCCTGGTAACAAACTTTGCCCTATTGACGCTTCAGGTATCACTCTGTCCGTTACCCAGCAATGGGACTGACTCCCAAACAACACATCCCATTGTTTACAGTGTGCTCCATTCTCTTCACTGGGGGGTGCCATTTTAACATCTATTGGCACCCTTTCCAATAACATCTGGAAAAGCACTTCAAAACATCTAAGTGCATTTGCTCTAACATATGTATATACGTATGGTGTTATGAGCACCAAGGTGTGCCATATCTTACATCCAATGGCGCCCTTTCCAATAACATCTGGAAAAGCACTTACAAACATCAAAGTGCATTTGCTCTAACATATTTCTATGGTGATGCTGCAGTGTTGCCAAACACATTCACTTGGCCCAAAAAATGTTACATGTAAGGATCAATGCATTCCAATCATTGCAAACACATGACTACACTTTTTATTGTGTATTTATCACCAGTGCAGTGTTGCTTCAAATGTTCCATATGCTAATCAAGCGCTGTTTGTATGTGTTTCTCATGTGGGAGCATTCATGTAACAATGGCCTATGTTCTGCAACTGTCAAAGTGAAAACAGTGTGCCTTGTGCTTTCCACTATGAAGTATTGTTGTCTACCGATGGCCTACTTTGGCTACCCAGCACTCATAATATGTGCTATTGCTGACTACCTCCTCCTCCTCCTCCATCACCTCCTCCACCTGTGGTACTTAAATAGCAAGTCCCAGGTATATGATATGCCTTAAAGGCACAAAGTGCTGGTTGTTACTTTGCACTAGAAAGTATTGTTGTCTACCGATGGCCTACTTTGGCTACCCAGCACTCATAATATGTGCTATTGCTGACTACCTCCTCCTCCTCCTCCATCACCTCCTCCACCTGTGGTACTTAAATAGCAAGTCCCAGGTATATGATATGCCTTAAAGGCACAAAGCGTTGGTTGTTACTTTGCACTAGAAAGTATTGTTGTCTACCGATGGCCTACTTTGGCTACCCAGCACTCATAATATGTGCTATTGCTGACTACCTCCTCCTCCTCCTCCTCCATCACCTCCTCCACCTGTGGTACTTAAATAGCAAGTCCCAGGTATATGATATGCCTTAAAGGCACAAAGTGCTGGTTGTTACTTTGCACTAGAAAGTATTGTTGTCTACCGATGGCCTACTTTGGCTACCCAGCACTCATAATATGTGCTATTGCTGACTACCTCCTCCTCCTCCTCCATCACCTCCTCCACCTGTGGTACTTAAATAGCAAGTCCCAGGTATATGATATGCCTTAAAGGCACAAAGCGTTGGTTGTTACTTTGCACTAGAAAGTATTGTTGTCTACCGATGGCCTACTTTGGCTACCCAGCACTCATAATATGTGCTATTGCTGACTACCTCCTCCTCCTCCTCCTCCATCACCTCCTCCACCTGTGGTACTTAAATAGCAAGTCCCAGGTATATGATATGCCTTAAAGGCACAAAGTGCTGGTTGTTACTTTGCACTAGAAAGTATTGTTGTCTACCGATGGCCTACTTTGGCTACCCAGCACTCATAATATGTGCTATTGCTGACTACCTCCTCCTCCATCACCTCCTCCACCTGTGGTACTTAAATAGCAAGTCCCAGGTATATGATATGCCTTAAAGGCACAAAGCGTTGGTTGTTACTTTGCACTAGAAAGTATTGTTGTCTACCGATGGCCTACTTTGGCTACCCAGCACTCATAATATGTGCTATTGCTGACTACCTCCTCCTCCTCCTCCATCACCTCCTCCACCTGTGGTACTTAAATAGCAAGTCCCAGGTATATGATATGCCTTAAAGGCACAAAGCGTTGGTTGTTACTTTGCACTAGAAAGTATTGTTGTCTACCGATGGCCTACTTTGGCTACCCAGCACTCATAATATGTGCTATTGCTGACTACCTCCTCCTCCTCCTCCATCACCTCCTCCACCTGTGGTACTTAAATAGCAAGTCCCAGGTATATGATATGCCTTAAAGGCACAAAGCGTTGGTTGTTACTTTGCACTAGAAAGTATTGTTGTCTACCGATGGCCTACTTTGGCTACCCAGCACTCATAATATGTGCTATTGCTGACTACCTCCTCCTCCTCCTCCATCACCTCCTCCACCTGTGGTACTTAAATAGCAAGTCCCAGGTATATGATATGCCTTAAAGGCACAAAGCGTTGGTTGTTACATTGAACAACTATTCCAACACATTACCTGGCCAGCACTAACCTCATATGTGCTGATACTTTCAAACAGCCCATTTTGTCATATTGACAAGTGTCATTTATAAATCATATTGATTGTTATATTCTGGTTTTGTACGCAGGGCTCCTTAATGCCAAACTTATTTTGTCTTATTTAATTTATGTAAACTTGCCCAGCATGGACACAGGGGCGCAGTATGAATCTCATGCAAGAAATTCTTGCCTGTAACCCTATAAACCTTTTGTAAAGCTCTGGCCTTTAGTGCTCAATGGGGGCTGTTATATATTGAAATGTATGTTGAGACCACAATTCCTTCTGTATGTTACAGATAGGCTACTTTTTTAATTGTTATTAAGAATGCTTATGTGGTGTTCAACAAACCAACAAAGTTTTGTCACAAATCCATATTGTCATTTTATTCTTATAAAAATGTTTGAGATTTTGTCAGTAAACCCACAAAACCAAAAGCTGTGTCTGTTTCTTTTTTCACTTTTGCTAAGGTGGTTTCAAAAAATGCAATACACATGGATAATGTCATTTGAAACATAGAGCAGGTACATCATTTTCAGGGTATATACCTAACAACCCTTTTTTGCAGAGTTAACACAGAGTTCTAAGTTGGACAACAGAAGAAGGGGTTAAATAGGACCAAAAGCCTCATGAACTGACATAAAAGCCCCATGACAAGACCAACATATTAAAGCCAACCAACAGACTTAGGTATTTGTGCATTTCAGTCATTATTGAGTTAATATCAATGAAGGATAAGCCTCACACACTCTGTAGTTGGTTAGCTTTCCATTTGCCAATATTCCCCACAGTTGACAGTTGAAGATCGTCATTAATATGTGGTGCAAGGCCAGGCTGCACTGCAACATGACAAACATAATGGTGAGGTGCAACACCTTCCAGGGCCAATAAAGCACAGCACCCCCAGTGAGTGAGAGGTAAGTGCAATTAGTAGGAGAGTAGGAGACGTGCCTTTCCTTCCTTATTAGTTAACTGATTAACACACATCCAACCTCAAAGTCAATCAGGTGCCATTAATTACAATCCCTGCTAAAATCACTTAATTGAAGAAAACTACAAGTCCCAAGATGCACAATGCATGTATTGTTACAAGATTGTAGCTAGTCTATGCCAAATACATGCACATTCCTTTAAATGAATCTGTCAAATGGCTTTATAGAAAATATAACGGATAACTTACCCACAGGCCAGCCCTCGGGCTAGGCAATTTGGAAATTGTCCAAATAGGAAAAATGTTGTGTTAGATGGCAAAAAAAAACATGTTTCTGGTGTCAGTCTGTCTCTAATGTAATTCAACAAACCTCTAGTGCAGCTAAAACTAAAGCTTAGAATAGTTCGAATCCTTCAATTCGATTACTTCGATAACTAAAGATCGAACGTTTTCCATTCGATCGAATGATGTTGTAATCGATCGAATGATTTTTATTCGATCGATTGGTTAAAACGTTCGATCGTTCGATTAGAAGAATTTTACCGTTCGATCGGATGAAATTCATTCTATCGAATGATCGATCATTCGAATCGCACTAAAATCGGTCTATCGAATGGCAAAAATCGTTCGAATCGTCCGAGTCGAACGATTTTAGCGGGTGTTCGATGTTCGCGAACTGTTCGCGAACTGTCCGCATTTTTGCCGGTGTTCGCGAACGGCGTTCGCGAACACATCGGCGGCGGTTCGCTACATCCCTATCTGTCTTGCCTTGGAGGTAGACTTCAGAATTTCAGGAAAGTGTGGGCTCAACACGTCAGATCAATGGGTCTTAAAAACCCTAAGCAATGGTTATGCCCTGGATCTTCAAAAATTTCCGACGTTCCACTTTGTATCTTCAGAAAAGCCTCGATGTCCACTAGCAGTTTCTACCCTAAAGATGATCCTTGGGGACCTACTAGACAGAAAGATCATCACAGAAGTCCCCAAAAGAGAACATTTCCAGAGGTATATATTCTCACCTATTCTTAAGAAGAAAAAAGAATGGGGATTTCAGAGTAATTCTGAACTTAGGCCATCTGAACAAATTCCTCAGAACAAAAAAATTCAAAATGGATACACTGAGGTCTATATGCCAGTTCATAAACCATGGAGACTGGATGCTCAAGATAGATATACAAGATGCCTATCTGCATGTTCCAGTGTGGGAACCACACAAACAATTCCTACGGTTCCTGATCCTGGGAAAGCATTTTCAATACCAAGTGCTCCCATTCGGACTAGCTTCAGCCCCAAGAGTTTTCACCAAGGTGCTAGCCCCCATGATGGCTTTCCTAAGGCTAAAGGGGATCCAGATTTTCACATATCTAGACGATATATTGGTAAAAGCTCCTTCCAAAAAACTCCTCCTACAACACCTGAGTATAGTTCTAGATACTCTGAAAAAATGGGGGTGGCTCGTCAACTGGGAAAAGTCCATGTTGGAGCCAACACAACAGATTCAATTTCTGGGAGTTATCATAAACTCCAAAAAACTTCAAACAACTGTTGTGCTTGACCACAACTATTTTCGAATGGACTCAAAACAATGAGGACCACCTCAAAGCCTCCTACATACCAGGGACATCGAACGCCTTAGAGGATCTCCTCAGCAGGAAATTTCCGGCTATTGGGGAGTGGGAGTTGAACCAGCAGATTTACGACCTAATATGCCAAAAGTGGGGTCACACATCCATAGACCTGATGGCTACCTTTCAGAACAAGAAGAATCTAGTGTTCTGCTCATGGGACAAGGACCCCAGAGCGACCTTTTGGGATGCATTTTCATTCCAATGGAACTTTCAACTGGCTTACATCTTCCCTCCAATCTCGATGTTAGCAAAAACCATCAAAAAAATTCAGGAGGACAGAGCTCAAGTCATCCTCATAGCCCCCTGGTGGCCGAGAAGACCCCCTCTTACTTCAGATGTCTCAGGAGGAGCCCTTCAGGCTCCCTGTAACTCCGAACCTTTTACACCAGGGATCTCTACTGCACCCAGATCCAGGGTACTGGGCCCTGACTGCTTGGAGATTGAAAGGATAAAACTCAGAAAGGAAGGACTATCAGAGGGAGCAATCAACACTCTTATTTCTTCAAGAAAGATGTCTATCTCTTCCAAATACAACAAAATCTGGGAGAAATTTTCCAGCTGGGGGTTAGAGAAATTTGGATAGTTTTTCCACATCTCAGAGGTCACCATCATCGAATTCCTGCAGTCAGGTTTAGAGGCCAGTCTCAGCGCTTCTACTTTGAAAGGTCAGATTTCTGCTATATCTGCTTATACGGACATATAATGGTCCTCATATCCTCTGATCAAAAAGTTTTTCAAGGGCCTCATCAGAATCCATCCTCCAGTTAAAGACACAGTCCCTCCCTGGGACCTCTCCCTAGTACTGGATGCACTAACCAAAGCACCCTTTGAACCTTTAGATGATTTACCATTAAAAATTCTGACGTTGAAGACGGTCTCCCTACTTGCCATTTCCTCAGCAAAAAGAGTGGGAGAACTACATCTCATCTGATGAAACTAAGATCCAGTTCCTTCATGATAAAGTTACTCTAAAAACTCGAGACAACTTCATTCCCAATGTTGCCACAAAATTCCATATGTCCCAATACATAGTGCTTCCTACTTTTTTTGAGAATCCCAAGAACGAAGAAGAAAAAAGACTCCATAATCTCGATGTGGTGAGATGCCTAAAGCTCTATATACACAAGGTGTCAAGTTTCAGGAAATCTGAAAATCTTCTTCTTCTCTTCGGAGGTCCTAGACAAGGCATGGGAGCTTCCAAAAAATTAATCTCAGCATGGATTAAAGAATGCATTCTCATGGCCTATTCCTCTCAGACAGTACCTGGGCCATCATCAGTCAAAGCTGCTACCTGGAAAAACTTACATACTTTCTCAAAACACTACTGTTTCAATGTTTATTCAAAAAACCTAGCTGGGTTTGGGCTAAGTGTGCTTTCAGCTGCTGCAATAAAAGTTCCTGAATAATCCCTCCCTGTGTGTTCTGCTTTTTACATCCCCTTATTGGCCCACTGCCATGCAAAGGACAGGAAAACAGAAAATCTTAACATACTTACCGTGATTTTCATTTCCTGGACTGTAGCATGGCAGTGGGCAGGGGTTTACCTCCCTATTAGGGGGTATTGTCTCCAGTCGTTGAGATGGGCATGGGGGGGACCCGGATGGACTTTTATTGTACTTCCTGTGCCGCCTTCCGGCGGGGGATTAACCCCTTATTGGCCCACTGCCATGCTACAGTCCAGGAAATGAAAATCACGGTAAGTATGTTAAGATTTTCTGTTATGTTGTTGACAGTCAGTCTTTGACTTGCATTGGAAAGTCCACTTGTGATTGGTCAACTTTGACTGATATGGAAATGAAGGAGACTTGGTGGGTTGTTCTTTGCCTATGGAATTACACGATAGCGGCAATGTCAAATTGTCATAGAGTCTAGGCAAAGGGCTATGTTGTGGACATGCTGTCTTTGACCTGGCTTGGAAAGTCCCCTTGTGATTGGTCAACTTTGACTGATATGGAAATGAAGAAGACTTGGTGGGTTCTTCTCTCCCTATGGCATTACGGGATAACGGCGATGTCAGATTGTCATAGAGTCTAGGCAAAGGGCTATGTTGTTGACCTGGATTGGAAAGTCCTCTTGTGATTCGTCAACTTTGATTGATATGGAAATGAAGGAGACTTGGTGGGTTGTTCTATGGTGTTACGGGATAGCTGCGATTTTCAAATTGTCTTATCGTCTAGGCAAAGGGTTATGTTGTTTATAGGCAGTTTTTGACCTGTTTTAAACTTTTCTGTTTAGTTGTTGAGTAATAGGAAAATGACACAAAATGCACTGACGTCAATGGGGGGCTTTTATCATACATTTTTTTCTCTCTTCAAATGCATTGAAAATAAAATATTGTCTTCCATATTGAAACAAATGTTGCTCTGGAGGCATTTGTTGTGCCTGAAATATTGAATATTGGATTGGAGAACAATCAACTCATCTAGGTACAGAAATTTGTGTATATAATTGTCTTGTTGGCAGAATATCAGTGGTAAAACCAGTGGCAATTACCCCGTTCTGTTGCAATAACACATTTCATTCAGCCAAACTTATACGCCTGTTTCCTAAATCTCCATTTAATGATGATTTCCAACTAGATTGCGCCCAATGAGATGTTTCCTTATGCCATGTTGCTGTGTTTATTCAGAAATTAGCCAAGGGTTTATTTTTGTTGACATCAGACTGTGAAAATAATCAAAATAATCCAATAAATCGGTGCCATTAACAGAATGAAAAATCCTCCCATTAAACTAAAATTTTGCAAAACAACCCAAACCAATTTGTTTAAAATTGAATAAAATAAAAAATAAAATAAAAAAGCAAATAGCAGTTAATCGATTATTGACCTTGATGAGAATTGGAATATTTGTAAAAAGCTAATTTATGTAAATGAGCCCGAGCAATTGGTTTTCTTGCAAAATGCAAAACATATAAAGTGATCCACAGAGGCCACAGAATGAGGAGAGATTAAGATATGGATATGCGATCAGTTATCTGGAAACTCGTTATCCAGAAAGCCCTCCGAATTACGGGAAGACCTTCTCCCTTAGACTCCATTTTATCCAAATAATCCCAACTTTTTTCAACTTTTCAAATACTTTGAAATTCGACCATCGAATTGGAATACTTCGACTTCGTATTCCAATTCGATGGTCGAATTTCGAAGTATTTTTAACTTCGAAATTCGACCCTTGATAAATCTGCCCCGAAGTCTACTAGAAAACCAAGTTTTTTTCATCGAATTTGGGTATCCTGTGGTCGAAGTAAAATCATTTGATCGAACGATTAAATCCTTCGAACCGAACGATTCGAAGCATTTTAGCGATCGATCAAATGATTTTACTTTGACTTCAGAAAACTTAGAAAAATACTCTTGAAGGTCCCCATAGGCTAACATAGCACTTCAGCAGGTTTAATTTGGCAAAGAATTGAAATCGAATTTTTTTAAGGGAGACAGTACTTCGGTTATCAAATGGTCGATTATTCAAAGTATTTTACTTCAAATCGCATTCGAAGTCATAGTATCCAAAAAATGACTTAAAATTTCGAATTTTCTTACTTCGAAAATTCCCTCGAATTCACTTCGACACTTGATATCTGCCCCTTAACGTATGGAGATCCAAATTATAGAAAGAGCGCTTATCTGGAAAACTCCAGGTCCCAAATATTCTGGATAACAGGTCCCATAACCTGTATATACTTTAATTCATGGGGGGGGTATGTATTATATGAACATTAATATCAGTATAACAGATTTGCAGAATTCCATCAGGTTTTTGCCCAAATTGTGCGACACAAGTTAGCATTAGATGGCTTCCTTCCAGCCAAGAATCTGGGGGGTTATTTATCAAAGTCCATTTTCTGCGACAAACTTCGATCAAATACATTCAGGGGTTTTTATGCTTATTTATTACATTTTTGCAAAATTTGCTTTGTTGGAAAAAATCTGATTTTCATGATTTTATCAGATTTTTCATCCAAAAACGTTGATTTTTTTTTCGATTTTATACCCGACAACTCAGATTTCTTATGTTTTTTGCCTGAAAACTTCAGGGAACTTCTCCAATTGACTTATATGCAACTGCAACAGGTCTGACATGCCAGATTATCCATCTTTGGGTTTAATAAATTCCTGAAAAATTTGTGATCAGATTTTTGCATTTGGGGGTTAGTAAATTCGAAGTCGTAGTATCCTATTCGATGGTCGAAGTATCCAAAAAATTACTTTGAATTTTGAATTTTTTTACTTTGAAAATTCCCTCAAATTCACTTCGACCCTTGATAAATCTGCCCCTAAATGTAACATTCAGTATCTTATTCATTGAAAGGGGGTTGGTCCTGAGGAGAGATGTTGGGTTACCCCTCGTTTGCTAAAGTTTTTCCACAAAAAGTTTCCTGCTAAACTGTGGGAGCCCTGGTGGTGCTCCTGAGAAGGGGTAGGGTACTGTCATGTGATCTAATCCTTGTTCCCTTCGGTGTATCCTCATGCCAGCATTATGTTATTGCGTTATGATGCCATGCTCTAGGTGTTGGTACTTTGCTAATAAATGCCAGGTACCCAGTTTTAATACCACTGTGAAGTGGCTGAAGTTAGTCCTGTGCCATCAGGGAAGTGCCACACATGTGTCACCTGTAGCAATATGATATGCTACAACTGGCCACTAGAGGTCTCACTGTTGGACTTGTGCAAGGGTTAGCAGGAATATACTTGTTGGTAGTTACAGACCGTGTGCAGTGGTATCTCTTGGGATCAGCTAATAAAGTCTGTGCTACTAGATCCTGAGCATGTACCTCCTTGATATAAGTCTCCATTCATAACAGGAATCACAAAAACAAGGTATAACAGGAACAAGGATATCTAGAAGGCAGAGGGGAAGTCTGCAACCTTCCTCCTAGTTGGCACGGTCTTCTTCCGGTCTTTTCTTTCAGTGTGCTTTTGATGGTGTCACGAATGGAGTGAGATACAAATATTATAAGGTGCCTCATCCTTTTGGTCACTGGCCAACATAGGTCTATTGTCAGATAGTGATTTGCTGGTTTGATTTACTGTTCCTAGACCCTTGCCTGACCTTGACCATTCTTGTTTCTTCATGAACCGACCATTGACTACTCTTGTGGATCCCGACTTACAGTTCCCTTGTTTGCCTAGAACGCTCACCTTGGTTCTTACTTTAGGTCCTGTCGGCATCCGAATAGTGGAGTGTTCCTCTCAGAGCGAAAGGGGCTGTTATAGGCAGAAGTGTGAGCCGTGACTGGAACCTTCTGGGCTTTGGGATACCAAAAGTGACAGATAGCTGATCCACATCAACTCTGAAAATCCCCAGTATCCGAGAAGGATAGGGTAGAGGACCAGGGTTTCATACCTGTATGTTTATTGCTGTGTGGTATGTATCTTTATGGCCTTGAGGAACATTGTCATGATGTACTGAGTTATATTTATATTGTAATTTTTGTTACATATAAATCTTTCATAAAGATTTTTTCTTTGCAGTAAAAAAACAAAACAAAAATAAACAGTGATGTGCATGTCTCAAAACTACCACATTTTCCCCAAGATACAACATATGTGTCAAGAGCTGGGAGAATGTGCAGAAAGCCACCTCATCTCAAGGACTATGTATGACTGGCCACAAATTAAGATTTTAAGTTATGCACTGTTAGGAACAATGTTTGCTGTTCTCATTTGTTGTGTTCTTTAAAGAGAAAGGATGTAGCAATATGATATGTTACAACTGGCCACTAGAGGTCTCACTGTTTTGACTTGTACAAGGGTTAGCAGGAATATACTTGTTGGTAGTTACAGCAGCTAATGGTATCTCTTGGGATAAGCTAATAAAGTCTGTGATACAAGATCCTGAGCGTGTACCTCCTTGATGTAAGTCTCCCTTCATAACATCACCAACAGAAGAGAAGTCGATAGGGATACAGTTCTGTATGTCAATTTAATCTAAAATAAACCCTGGTGGCACCATGTAAATCTCTATAGAAATTATATGGGAATATGATTTGGAAATTGTGAAATGATGTAAGTTCTCTTTGAGTATAAAGTACAAGAGAGGAACAGAGAGAGACATTCTTCCCTTAACACAATTATCCCTCCCCGGCTGATTCAGGCGGAAGAATTGCTTAAGTATTTGCAACAAATAAGGATGTTGATCATGAAAGCAATTACTTAAAGTTTGGCTTGTGATTATTCGCTGCTCCACTTCTTATCGGGGAACGAGAAGAAACACTTTCCGCGCAAACTAACAATTTAATGAGCACTAAAAAAACCAATGTAATTTTCAGATTGGGAGATGGTTGATATGGTAATTTCCCAGGGAATGAATGGCTCCTGCTTGTTTCACATTACTTCCCAAATAACAACTACTAAAAGAAAGTCATTGTTCTGCCGTATCTCGGGGCAACTTGTTCAGCGGAATAAATTTCACTTTTTTTTTATTGGCAAATATTGATTCCCTCCCCATCCAACCTCTGCGGCTGCAATATGCCGCGTTCATTTAGTGTCTAAAGGAAAATAAGTTCATTTAGGATTAATAATAAAGCTATAAAAATAAATATTTCTTCACCATTAATAAGATATATACCCGTGCCTGTGATAGGTCCATAGTCAATGGCATTATCAGTGGGGGACCGAGAAGAATGATGGTGAAAGTTATAATTGTAGCAATGGGAAGCAGATCATTTACTGACGCAGCAAGTTAGAGAGAAATAAAAGCAGGACAGAATGTTGAATGTTAAATAAGTTGTTGATGTGCGTTTACCATATTAATGCCCATTAGCAAGGCACTTGACACTTATTTTGTTTCCTCTTATATGAAGGATAGTGATGAGCGAATTTATTCGGCAGACGCAAATTTGCGGCGAATTTGCACGATTCGCCGCCGGCTAATAAATTTGCTGGCAAAAATGTGGCGGCGTCAAGAAAAAAATGCCGGCATCCAAAAACTGACGCCGGCGTCAAAAAAAACAGATGCTGGCGTCAAAAACAGATGCCGACGCCGTTTCGCTAATTTTTCGGCGAAGCAGAATGAATCTTCATTGGTACGCTGTGCCCCTTACCTTCTAAAATACTGGATAACTGGACAGTGCTAAAACATCAAAGAGGTGGAGCTTATTCCTTTTGCATTGACTCTAGAGGGGGAATGCTGGGGATAAGGGGGCAACCCTAAATTTGATGCTTAGATTTACAAGGGTATCCCAAACAAACAGGTTTATCTCACTTGGAACCCTGCAGCAGTAAGCATGTGCAATCAGGAAATACAGTATATCACTACTTTGGCTCGGTTTATAAAATGGGTACAGGCAATAAACATATCAGAGAGCAGACCTATAGCAACTCAATCAGTGATCATTTAGGTTCTGGATTCTCCTAGGGGGATGGAGTCACTGTCTCATTACTTCTGCACTTATCAAGTAGAGTCCCTGTACTGATGTCTCCTTGGTGGAGCTTAGGACTGCTTGTATACCTAGTCCTATCTTTTTTACCCTTACACTAATTCAAGTGTGGCTCTAATTCTGCAATACTTAATCCTTACTATCAGGGTCTGCTTACCTTGGACTCTTATATGGTCCGTCTACATCCAGCCTCCAGACCAATACCTTCCCAAATTCAACCCAAAAGTTAAAACCCCCCACACCCAATCCCTACATAGACCCCCCTCCCTCCTCCCCCCAGCCTAGCTGCCCTCTATTGCAAATGCCCCTAATCTTTACTTACTCCTCCGTGCAGATTCTGTCCAACGGATTTCAAGGCAGCCATCTTCTTCTCTTCAGTAATCTTCGGAATGAGACCGGTGTATCGGCGCATGCTCAGTTGGAGAAATTCTCTCTTTTGCGACAACTGCACATGTGCCGAAACTCGTAAAAATTGTTGAAGCGCCAGTCTCATTCCTGAATATTACCGAAGCGGCTGAAGATGGCGCCCATGAACTCCGCTGAACAGAATATGCACAGAGTGGTAAGTAAAGAGTTAAGGGCATTTGCCCAGGGTAGCAACTAGGCTGGGGGGAGGGGGAGGGAGAAGGCCTATGTAGGGTAGGGGGGTAGGGTTGAATATCTTTTGATTTTAGTTCTCTTTAAGGTCAAAGAGAAGGTAAGAGCAAGATCTCCAATGCAAATGCTAGAACTCTTATGGGGTTATGTAATTAAAGGCACTAAGATTGCACAGGGGCAGTAACCTATAGCAACCAATCAGCAGGTACAATTCCCTGGTCAGATGTTTAAAAGCAAGCATCTTATTGGTTGCTATGGGTTACTGCTTCTGGGCAAACTTTGTGCCTTTTATTACATATGGGGTTAGAGGCACTCAATTACGATGTTGGTTCTCAATCAGCAAGTACTTGTGTCTGGGTTCTGAAGTCTGAGTATTGATACCTACTACCTGTAACTACTACTCAAATGTACAAAGTATCCATTGATTTGGCAGTTTGTGCATAGGTATGAGAATGAGCCCCTCAAATTTGTTTCCCAATCACTTTGCAGACATATAACTGCCACTGTAAATAAAATGTAGAGCAGAATCATCATTTTTCATGACTTCTTCCCCTTGAACTCTTTTAGGTTTGTTGCATATTTTTTTATTTGTTGTAAATTTTCATTTTATTTTTTTATGCATTTGTTCCCTACTGGCGGCGTGAGGAACATTGCCTAAACTCCGGAGCTGCACACGCACTCAACAACATTCACCAAAGTGCTCGCTTTTCAGAAATTCACATAAAATGTGTATAAAACTTTTATTTGAACGATAGAACTGTTTCTATTAGAGAAGAGTCACAATAAAGGAAGGAAGGGGAACATCGCTGGCACCTGTACAGACTTTACTCTGAGACAAACGTTTCATTTCATTCGTATAATTGAAGGTAAGTATATGAAGTACCATCTAATAAGACTGATAATAGTCCCGTGTGAGTATATTTAGGGCTCAGATACAAGTACAACATTGGCACTGAATTCTTATGCAGTTTTTGCAATTAGCTGGGTTTTACATGTAGTGATTCTGATGGATCCAAGGTATTTCCTGGGGATTTATCTCTCATGGGACCTGGCAAATTGTATGTAACACCTATAAAAGGGAGTAGTCTGCCAACAGTGATGGGAGAAGTTGTCCCGTTTCGCTGAAAGATTCATGAATTTTCAGAGAAATTCGAGAAACGGTGAACACTGGCGACAATTTGATGCACACCTATTTTATCCAATTGCATTAAAGTCAATGGGCATGCAGTAAATTGTCGCCCGCGTCGGAATTATAGTGCTACGCAATATGTTGGCGCTATATAAATACATGTTAATAATGTTAATAATTGACGCCGATGTAAAAAAAAACTCCCGAACATGGGAGTGGCTGGAGTCGGACAACCACTCAGATTATGGTGTGCTTATATTTGACTTGGACACCCCTAAAACTATTGCAGGATGACTGTTACCCCAATGTTTCTATATATCTGTAACCTTGTTATGAGCTAAGGGGGCCCAGTCTGAAGGTCAGTTAGGGGGAGATTTGGGGTGAGTGTTTATTTGTGCCCTGGGTACCCCTGGAACTATAGCAGAGTGACACCCCAATGTTTCTATATATCTGTAACCTTGTTATGAGCTAAGGGGGCCCAGTCTGAAGGTCAGTTAGGGGGAGATTTGGGGTGAGTTCTTATTTGTACCCTGGGTACCCCTGGAACTATAGCAGGGTGACTGTTAAACCAATGTTTCTATATATCTGTAACCTTGTTATGAGCTAAGGGGGCCCAGTCTGAAGGTCAGTTAGGGGGAGATTTAGGGTGAGTGCTTATTTGTACCCTGGGTATTCCTGGAACTATAGCAGGGTGACTGTTACCCCAATGTTTCTATATATCTGTAACCTTGTTATGAGCTAAGGGGGCCCAGTCTGAAGGCCAGTTAGGGGGAGATTTAGGGTGAGTGTTTATTTGTACCCTGGGTACCCCTGGAACTATAGCAGGGTGACACCCCAATGTTTCTATATATCTGTAACCTTGTTATGAGCTAAGGGGGCCCAGCCTGAAGGTCAGTTAGGGGGAGATTTGGGGTGAGTGTTTATTTGTGCCCTGGGTACCCCTGGAACTATAGCAGGGTGACACCCCAATGTTTCTATATGTCTGTAACCTTGTTATGAGCTAAGGGGGCCCAGCCTGAAGGCCATGTGAAATTCGTGAAACAGCGAACGCTGGCGACAATTTGACATATGCCTCTTTTATCCAATTGCATTAAAGTCAATGGGCGTGCGGTAAATTGTCCCCAGCGTCTAAATTGTTGGCAGAAAAAAAGAACCTTTGATTTCGCCGGCGATTTTTCCCAGCAATTTTGCGAATGTATTCGCCAGCAGCGAAACGTGGAAATTTACCTCAAATTTACGTCTGGCGAATAAATTCACCCATCACTATCTGCCAATAATCAAACTGCACCACCTAATGATAGATAGGGACTTTATCTCATACCCTCCATCCTACATGGAACATCCTACATTGTGCACAGGCCAATGGCAGGTAAGTGAACTCCTATGCCCCGCCCACATGGTGCAAGTACGGATCTGGCGCAACTTTTGCAAGTTTCACAAATAGACCGAGTACCTTCCCTTTATTATCACATTATTTGCAGCAGGCAAATCATTTAGCTGGGCAACATTGCTGTTTCATAGTACATGGATTTCTGATGTATTTGCATTGGTTTTGCCTCCAATAAGGATTAATTATATCTTAGTTGGGATCAAGTACAAGCGACTGTTTTATTATTACACAGGAAAGATTTAAATTATTTGGATAAAATGGAGTCTATGGGAGATGACCTTTCCGTAGTTCTGAGTTTTCTTGATAACGGGTTTCCGGATAACAGATCCTTTACCTGTATTTTGTTTCAGATGCTGTGGTGGCCCAGTCAGCCAATCAAACATGAATGCAGTGGGGGTATTTACTGCCATCAAACTCTGTATGTCCAAATGTCCTGTTCTGTTGAGAGCCTTAAATACCTGAGAAAGTGAATGAAATGTTCGTAGATGAGAAGTCGTATAATGCGGCAGTTAGAGGGAAGCAGATAACCGACGTCACATGGCCCTGACATCAAGCTGACAGTTTGCGCAGGACGCGTTTCAAACATTGACTCCTTTTAACTTGAAGTGAAGATAAAACCGCATGTTCACATCGGATATCTCTGAAAAAATGACATTTTTACATCGCACCGGGGCGAAAATAAACAACTCTGCCATTCACCCCAGAGGAATAAACTGTCAGACGCACAGAGACTCGGTCCTGGCTCTCAGTCAGCGCTGCGTCAGCTTCTCAGGCTGTTTCCCGGCTGATAAAGAAAGAATGGATTTATAATGAACAACCGCGTCCTCTCCATCACCGACACAATCACCCGCCACAAGCAAACAATATGAATGGGGGGCATTTTTAATTGAAATTGCTGCACTTCTGCACCGGCCAATGTGGTATATAATCCATATACCCATATACCCCCTCATAATCTACCCCTTCAATATTGTCTCAAAGATTCTCCTTCTCCTGAATAAATTATTTTCTTTTAGGTTCAGAAAAATCACTTAATGTGACTCATCAGAACCTGATTACAATCATATTGCATGTAAAATCTAATGGCAACTAATGCAGAGGAGTCCCAAACATGGAGTGGCTACAGTCGGACAACCACTCAGATTAGGGTGTGCTTAGATTTGACTTGGACACCCCTGAAACAATAGCAGGGTAACCTTGTTATGAGCTAAGGGGGCCCAGCCTGAAGGTCAGTTAGGGGGAGATTTGGGATGAGTGTTTATTTGTGTCCTGGGTACCCCTGGAACTATAGCAGGGTGACTGTTACCCCAATGTTTCTATATATCTGTAACCTTGTTATGAGCTAAGGGGGCCCAGCCTGAAGGTCAGTTAGGGGGGGATTTGGGGTGAGTGATTATTTGTACCCTGGGTACCCCTGGAACTATAGCAGGGTGACACCCCAATGTTTCTATATAGTATATATGTAACCTTGTTATGAGCTAAGGGGGCCCAGTCTGAAGGTCAGTTAGGGGGAGATTTGGGATGAGTGTTTATTTGTGCCCTTGGTACCCCTGGAACTATAGCAGGGTGACTGTTACCCCAATGTTTCTATATATCTGTAACCTTGTTATGCGCTATGGGGACCCAGTCTGAAGGTCAGTTAGGGGGAGATTTGGGGTGAGTGCTTATTTGTGCCCTGGGTACCCCTGAAACTATAGCAGGGTGACTGTTACCCCAATGTTTCTATATATCTGTAACCTTGTTATGAGCTAAGGGGGCCCAGTCTGAAGGCCAGTTAGGGGGAGATTTGGGGTAAGTGCTTATTTGTACCCTGGGTACCCCTGGAACTATAGCAGGATGACACCCCAATGTTTCTATATATCTGTAACCTTGTCATGAGCTAAGGGGGCCCAGTCTGAAGGTCAGTTAGGGGGAGATTTGGGGTGAGTGCTTGCATCCTGGGTAACCGTGGGACTATAGCAGGGCGACACCCCAATGTTTCTACAATATATATCTGTAACCTTGTTATAAAACTTTGGTAGATCCATTCTGTAAATCAGTGTTGTATCCAACACTAAGCCAACTTAGCCTCAATTGGCAACAGTTAAATAAATCATTCCCTGAGGACTGTTCCACCTATCTTCTCTGTTGACTCTGTTGATCTCTTAGCTACTCAGTCTAGTCCTTACTAGTGATGGGCGAATCCCATCCGGATCCGTTCAGGCATCCGTTTTTTTTCGACTCTGCAAAAAAGCTCGCAAATTCACCGTTAATTTGCGCCTGGCAAATAAATTCGCCCATCACTAGTCCTTACTATTCTGTGACTAACCAAAGCTTGATGAAATGATGAAGAGTAGTTCCACCATATACTGCTCTGAGCTCAATGCAATGGAGGATCCACATGGCCTTGTCAAGATCCCTGCAGCCTACAACTGCTGCTACATGGCAGGAACAGAGTAGGTCAAGTCATCCTCCATCACATCATCGAACAGTTCACTATGACATGTAATTGCATCATACAGAACATGAATAACTATTTACAGAGAAGCAGGATTCCCAGTCCCTTATAGCTATAATAAGGAGAAATACATTTTCTATGTATTTTCCAGTTGCAGAAAGAAACTCGGTTTAGGCAGGTGAAATCATTCGGCTTTAAATATGAATAAGAGCCATTTACAACTGGCTCATTAGCGCTTCTTGTTTTTCTCTGAAATATCATTTGTTAATAAAGCATATCTTTCATATAAAATAAATATTTGCCTTTTACCTATTCATATTCAGCAATGCTTTGCAAACCTCTAAATTACTGTGAAATAATGGGAGTAGAAATAGATGATAACAACACGACGTATAAATGTTGTATTGCAGCCTGGGAAGGGACCAAAGAGGCAAATTTACAACCAAACTGATGTTCAATAAACGGACACAAAATCAAACATACATTGGTAGAGTATGACTTCCAACTTTTTGACCCAGAAATGAATCCCTACCTTGTGGAGATGTTACTTAGGGTTTCCTTAGCATGTTGCACACAACTGATGAGCAGCACATGCTAATTTATTAGTGGATACCGTGTGTACCAGCTTGCTGGAAGAGCCTCCATTCACAAACATATTGGGAAAAAAACAAAAACCTTACAGGACTTCCAGTGATCCAGGAATTGTGTGAAAATACAATGTATTTTGAGTCAAAATATGGTGCTGTGTGTGTTATTTAACTGTTCTTTGGGAAGTGAGCAGTTATCTACAGAGTCATGCTGTAGATAACCCAGAATAATCCACCAGGATAGTAGAAGAACAGGTATCCTGATACCTACAGGCATCAACAGGAGACATATGGTGATAGTCTAGGTCAGAGTATTCATTAGAAGTACCCAGGCCAACATATATTTGGGTCGAGTAGAGTGTCAAGCTCTACTCCCATGTTGTGATGCAGCAACAAAGGTACAAATGTGTTATTCAAGCCCATTCTGATATTGTATTTGCTTTGTTTCTGTGCCTTCTTGTGATCTCCTGGATCAACTTGGATTGACTCTTGACCTTGCCTTTGGATTACCTCCTTTGGTTCTTTGCTCTGACTCTTGATTACTGTTTTTCACCATTTCCTAAATCTTGCCACGTTGACCTCTGCCGACCCTGACCCTTGGTCTGTCTGACCTTCTGTTATTTACCAAGGTCAATTGTGCAGAATCTGACTTCTATCAACATTACTCTGGATCTCATACCTCCCTTCACCAGCTACATTTTAGCTTTGAGGGTGTACTGCCTGGACTGATGTAAGAGCAGATCAGATCATGGTAAGAGGTAGGAGTAAAGATGGCATATGGGTGTCCCCTGTTGAGGGATTTTGAGTTGAGACCCAGATAGACATAATTAGGCTGCATATGCTTCATAATAATCAAGCCAAACAGTAGAACCCTTTCTGTTCTATCCATATTCATTACAAACATTGCTCACCACTGTGCACAGTGAAGAAAGAATAGTAAACATCAAGCACCGACCCACTCGTATTGAGTGTTGTGGTTCTATTACTTTGTTGCAGCCTCACACACCTCCAAGGCTTATTCATTATGTTCATAATAACATTATTAATGATCAATTGAATTTCTGTCTGTCATTAAAGGCAACGAGACTCCATAAATCTGCATCTTTTTGTTCTCCATCCAGTCAACTTGTTTAGAAAACAGATAATTCTGAGCACTTCCCACAGCCCCCGGAAGGAAACCCCATTTAATTAGGTTTCAATAAACCATTAGACTTCTGTCTGACTCACATGTCGGAATTATATTTTCTGTGCAGAATGTTCCTTTTCAACACCCACAGCAGATGACTCATTCTTTTCTTCCACCACCACCTACAGGACAATATGTATAATTTTCCCTGTGCTTAGAGGTAGTCTCACCTAAAAAGCAAATGTACTGCTAAAATGTAACTGTGTGTTACATAAAGTGTGGAATAAAGAGCTCTGAGAGGGGTCCAGGCTGAAAATGGAAAAAGCAATTTGCGAGATATAGAAAAAAGTTTCTTGGATGCATTTATGGTTGTAACTCACTCCATGCTGGAAGGATACAACATCCTTCACAGGATTGTTGTTTTACACTAATTACTGTTAAAAAACAACTTCTGTGATTTGCAGATGGGTTTATAATAAGTGGAGATCCAAAACCAAGGGGTTGAGCAGGGTTGGGTTGGTGGTGATTCCAAAATACCCTCCTGAAAGAGCAAACTACATCCTTTCTTAGACACGTGCTCCTCAAGGTTAGACCTTGGGTTCACTATTAAAGCTGATCTACATGATATGAGAACCCGACGGTGATAAATAAAATTATTATTAAGACATAGCACCTATTTTGTGAGTGAGGCCAAAACTTGCACCTACTGTTTCAGGGAGGGAGAGCACATCCTTGAGACTTGATGGTGATAACATATTGCCAAAGGAAAGTTTTGGGGTGGTTCAATCCACCATGAAAGTAGCGTTTATAGGAAGATCTTAAAAAGTAGCCCATTGAAAAGACAATGTCTGAGATTTGCAGATGTGTTCATAATAAGTGGAGATCTGAAACCAAGTGGTCACGTTGGTGGTGGTTCCAAAATACCCACCTGAAAGAGCAAACGGCATCATATCTTAGACACATCCTCCTTAAGTTTACAGGCCTTAGGTTCATCATTAAAGCTGATCTACATGATTAATTCTTTTATGACATATCACCTACTTTGTGAGTGAGGTCAAAACTTATACCTACTGTTTCAGGGAACCACATTATCACGAAAAGCATAAATCTATTGAAACATTAGGATAAGCTTACCGCTTTCCCAGTTGGGTCGGGTGCTCATGCCCCGGACCTTCAGCATAGGGGAGTAATTCATGACAAAACAGCATTAGGCAGGCACCAATCCAGAACGTCCAACAAAAGTAGAATCCAAGAGCCAAAAATTTCAGGGAGACTTAAAAGTAATTCCACATAGCAGAAGAAACTTTTTGGGGTGGTTTAGTCCACCATGACATTTTGACAGTAACATCATGAAAGTATCTCATTGAGGCCCTTTTAGAAGAAGGTATAAAAGTCCCCAAGCATTTTTTTTAGCTAAGGGAACATGCAGATATTTTCTGTAGGAGACTTATGGGGTTAATTTCCAAATTGGCCTAAATTGGTATCTGTTGAATATTACCTGCTTTTAGTCTATATGATGGGAGGGAGTGCATGGTTCTTTCTATCTTCCTGAACCCCATCCCAGCAGGAGGTGGATCTCCCAGTGGGCTTGAGGGACTCAGTAAAAGAGTCCAAGTTAAGCCAAAAAGTAACTCAAGCCTTAAAGAAGTCAGGGAAGAGGGACATTAATAACGAGGAAATGGCCACTAGATAGCAGCATGGTCTTAGTAATGAGTTAGATAGGCTAGTTACGCACAAGCTTCTCTTGGCTACACTGAGGAGTAGTAATGTAAAGTTAGTGCTCCAAGGCAGTACCTCATTACCTCATTACTTCAAGAGGCTGGAAAAGAACTTGGCTATTTCTTATCCCTGAGAGGGTTTCACTGGAGGGTCCATTTCACTCAGGTCAGCCTTCTTTCAACACCCACACGAGGACCCAGCTGGGAGAGAGGGTGGCAGTGTAATCTTGCTCTTCATGTCAGCAGATGAGGTACAAAGAGGGATTTCCATCCAATTTCCTGTTCTTCTTCCATGTGAAGCATTACCATTAGTCTTAAACTATAAATCTTGAGTGGGGTAATGTAATAATAAGTGTATTAACATTCTCATTGTGCCTCAATGTTTCAACCTGTATACTGCAACGTTTACATTCCAGACAGCAACTTCCCTTCTGCTTCATTATTTGGGTAAAATGGCAAATAGGATAGATGAAAACATGTTCAATGGACCTGTCTGTATATGTTTCCTCTGGGAATTCTGGAGTAAACTCACAAACATACAGGCAGGTTAATTGGATCTTGACCCTACTGTGTGTGACTGTGAGATGGACCTTAGATTGTAAATTCCACTGGCGCAGGGACTGATGGGAATGATGTACAATCTGTCTAAAGTGATGTGAAATATGGCAACAAAAGGATAAAAATAAAACCATTCTTGTGATCCAACTTCAGGAAGAGTCTGATTGTAAGTGTTTGAGTCTGAGCAAAGTCAATTTGGAAAGTGATTGCTTGTAGAGCAAATTTCTCTCCCAAAAGGTGCAGGTAATTACCAGCAGAGAGGATTATATATTAAAGCTTTTACGATGTAATACGGCACTTCCCTATATTGGAAACACTGTAATTACTCTATCAAAGTTTTGTCATAAAGCTGCCAGAAGAGCGCTCCGTTCTATTTCGCATTTATGCAATTGTGACAAGAAATATCATTTGGCTTTATTAGTTTAATAATCGACAGACTTGCTCTTATTGATGTTCCGTGCTTGAGATGAGGATTAATCGCTCCTTTTGTCTTGTTCTTAGTCGATATCTAAAAGTGTCATTGTTGGTTCTAACTTGGAATGTCTCCTTCACCCGAGATTAGCACCAGTTTCTACAGAAGTGACATTATGTAGGCACTAACCCATTCATTCGTCCATGTCTTTCAAAGGGCAGAGGTCATTAAGATTCACATTCTCTTCCACCATTTTTTAACAAGCAGAGAATTGGACAAATCCAGCCATGCAGCCTTTCATTTGTATTAATGGAAGCCACCAGTCACAATGTGAAATTAGCTTAGTCTGATCATCTCCAAAATAGAAAGAGATGGAGACTGGAGAAGAAAGTTCTTTAAAATGGATTCAGAAATAAGTAAGGGGTCATGTATAAGTGCAATCAGAAGGTACTTGTGCTACTGCACTTTACATGGTTGCCAATTTGTCTACCATGCCTCTTCTAATGGATAGTGCAGGGGAACCCTGGAGATACCAACACACTGGACTTGACAGTAGCTCCGGGGTTCCCATAGACGAGTGATCCCCAACCAGTTTTGTAAACAATATGTTCCCCATCAACCACCTGATGGCCTCAAAGCAGGTACTTATTTTTGAATTCCTATTTTAGAGGGAAGTTTTAGTTGCATAAAAACTAGGTGTACTGCCTAATAGAAACTCCTGTAGGTTGCCAGTCCATAGGTGCTACCAAATGGCCAATCACAGTGCTTATTTTGCATCTTCTAGGAACAATTGTCATACTTGTGTTGCTCCCCAACTCTTTTTACATCTGAATGTGGCTCAAGGATGTGTGGCAGCTGAATTTGCTGCATGCAAACCCCAACTCTGGTGGATTGTCCAGTCTGACTTATCATATGGTGCATCCAGGGCTTAATTTTCATGGGAAAAAGGGGTTGGCCTTGTGTGCCAAATGCTTCAGTCTTAAAGCTACTGTACTTTTATCCCACCTACTGGATGATCTGGAGAGGGTCTGATAGATAATGTTGTGGAAATTCAGGAACTGGAAAACACCTGAGGTAAAAGACACATTTTATTTGACACAAGCTTCTTTGATTTTGAACTCACAAAGAGTCAGAACCATGAACAAAGGAATCATAGAGATGTTATAGACTTGTAAATAGGAAATGACCAGTGGGAGAGCATAGATATATCACTCCACGGCACACAAAAAACAAAGAACTGCTCTTACAGACAAACAGTTGGCTCTGCCCTCAAGGCCAGGGTTCTAGTGACCAAGGCAACTGCTCTTACAGACAAACAGTTGGCTCTGCCCTCAAGGCCAGGGTTCTAGTGACCAAGGCTAGCTTGAGAACAGAAACCATCCAAGTCAGGGGGGCTCAAGAGGGAATCTGCATACACAGAATTGTATCGTCTCTCAATAGACATAGCCCATATAAAAAGGCAACTTATTGTGGGCTATCACCCTAGAGCATTTAATGTTAAGTAAGAATCCTATGTATCTTCTTCCCTTTTTCTCTGGTTCATACATGTTTGGAGCAGCCAGAGACTGAGCAGCATCATCATTAAATAAGTACATGGTGTGTGGGAGTTATATCCCATGGCTAGATTGTGCTCTATGCCTGTAAGGTTGGGGCTGTTGATAAAAGAGAAAAATACCAAAATGCAAGGGGAAACATTGTCAAGGTTCCTATGAAGTCTATCACTTATATCCATGTAGATGCTCTAACATTCAGTGATACTCTACACAAACATTACAAACAACAAGACAGAGCACTAGAGCACATAAAATACTCATCAGTTTTGTTGTTTACCAGGATCCAGCAATGTGTAAACCATTGACACATGTTTAAAACTCCAGAAGAGCAAACTGCGGTGGTAGGGCCTGATCTTGCTTTCGCCATATATCACAACCTTTCCCAACTCATGTAGAATGATAGAGCATGAACAGCAGTTGGAGCCTCAGGCGTCGGCTGTCTAGAAGCGATAGCTATGAAGTTGTTTTTCTTTATTTAGATCAGTCTCACCTCAGTAAGTACAAATTTGCTGCTGCAATTCCGAATTTCAAGTTCAATGTATCAAAATTCATAAGATGTATTTATCTTTGAGCTGAGGGCAAAATGCTGTATTTTCACACAATAGAAAGAGTTTCTCAGAGAAGGAAAATAAAGAACTTTGGTTATTGGTCATAAAGGGGGAATATCAAACGGATCTCAGAGAGGAGTCAGATTTACAATTTGTATATCAATATAGGAAAGCATTTTCTGAAGATCATGAATGTGTATTGTCCATATGTATCTCTATATCACCAACAAATAGACTTGCAGATAATGGCAGATGAATATTAGGAAATGTCTTTCCATAAATACAGTACATTGCAATGCTGTAGCTAAGCCTGAAATAATGTACATTTCCATAATTTCTAACCTTACATATGAGTGATACTCAGAGTTCCCTGTATAACTCAGCCTGCAGCCTTGTGTCTTTATATGGTCACAGAACAACCCCTCAGTGACTTCTAATATCCTTATCATTTACAGTAGGGGGTACATTATCCCTTATAATACATGAGTGATACTCAGAGTTCCCTGTATAACTCAACCTGCAGCCTTGTGTCTTTATATGGTCACAGAACAACCCCTCAGTGACTTCTAATATCCTTATCATTTACAGTAGGGGGTACATTATCCCTTATAATACATGAGTGATACTCAGAGTTCCCTGTATAACTCAGCCTGCAGCCTTGTGCCTTTATATGGTCACAGAACCCCTCAGTGACTTCTAATATCCTTATGATTTACAGTAGGGGGTACATTATCCCTTATAATACATGAGTGATACTCAGAGTTCCCTGTATAACTCAGCCTGCAGCCTTGCGTCTTTATATGGTCACAGAACAACCCCTCAGTGACTTCTAATATCCTTATCATTTACAGTAGGGGGTACATTATCCCTTATAATACATGAGTGATACTCAGAGTTCCCTGTATAACTCAGCCTGCAGCCTTGTGCCTTTATATGGTCACAGAACAACCCCTCAGTGACTTCTAATATCCTTATCATTTACAGTAGGGGGTACATTATCCCTTATAATACATGAGTGATACTCAGAGTTCCCTGTATAACTCAGCCTGCAGCCTTGTGCCTTTATATGGTCACAGAACAACCCCTCAGTGACTTCTAATATCCTTATCATTTACAGTAGGGGGTACATTACCCCTTATAATACATAGTTAGTTACATAGTTAAATTGGGTTGAAAAAAAGACAAAGTCCATCAAGTTCAACCCCTCCAAATGAAAACCCAGCAAACATACACACACCCCTCGTGGACTATGACAGAGCCCAGTGCTAATTTAAGTTGTATAATTATCATGATGTGATGTCAATAATAATAGTAATATATAATCAAACAATAAGAAGCATGAGGGAAGAAGAACATTTCTCTTCAGCTGAGAAGTTTTCAAGCAGTTGAGAAGTTTTTAGATTTTGCAATTTCAGCAGTCTGGTTGCTAGGTTCCAAATTCCCCTAGCAACCATGCACTGATTTAAGTAGAGACTGGAATATGAATAGGAGAGGCCTGAATAGAAAGATGATTAATAAAAAGTAGCAATAACAATACATTTATCAGTGACTCCCATCTATAAGCTGGAAAGAGTCAAAAGAAGAAACAAATAATTCAAAAACTTTAAAAAAAAATGAAGTTTCTTAGAATTAGGCATTCTATAACATACTAGAAGTTAACTTAAAAGTGAACATCCCTTTAAGGGTCTTTTGCCATAGCACTGACCATTTATCTGGAAGTTTTCGATTTAAAACTCCTGCCTCCTCTATATTCCCTTCCCTTTTGTATTGAAAGTGGGAAGGGAGCAACCGACTCCCAAATGCTGCAATGTGGGAACAGATTGTTTACTCCCTGGTTTGCTATTGGATATGGATACTAGGATAGGGCCCAGGCCCAGACTCCATGTTAGTTACTCCATTCTAGTAAAGATTGGCCATTGTAAAAGAGACAGGAACTGTAGAACAATTAGAGTGGACAGTGAGACTATTCATGTGGTCTGGGATTTTATTTAATAAAGATGGAAAGGTTGGTGGTCATGGGAGGTGCCCATGGTCAGCCTGGGCACACTAACACCAGGGAAAAAAACAGTGGGCCCTGGCCCTTGTGGGTGCTGATGGCCCAGACCAGCTCCCCAAAGGAGACGCTACTCCATAAAACTACTCTGCCCCGATTGTGGCCTAATGAAGATTAGGATGGTATGCTAGAGAAGGGGGGGCTGTGGGGGTGACAGGGGGACCTGTGGGGATGGTGAGGGGGCTTGGGGGGATGTGTGGGCCCCTAATGTGGGCTCAGACCCCACCCAGTCCAGAGCAGGAGATGCCTGTCAATTGACACTGGCCCTGTCAAGTGTCGCAATACAGCAGTGATGTTAGACACCTTTAACAATAGCAGTTACTTGGCCAGTGCTTTTCAGATATGGGCAGCCTTGGCACTGACTGATGATGAGTATGTGAGTCCTCGGTGAAAGCAAAGTTTGAGAACCTCCAGCTAAGAGGGGTCACCCCTTTCCGATAAAATCACCACATAACCAATCACTTTGCTGCTCCCCCCGACATCCCTCCTGAGAGGCCTTTCCATAGAATAATGAAGATTGTCCTATAATGTATTTAATAGACAGAACATTTCAGCCACTTACTTTTCAATTCTACAGCCATAAAAAAAGAATTAATGGGCTCGTAAAACTGCTTCACCTCCCTGATCCTTTGTGCCGAATAAAAAAAGCAACATTTTAGCGATAGAATTTTCTGTCAAATCTACATGTTACCGGAACATTCCATTCCTCCCAAATTGAAAATAGAGAGACAAGAGAGGAGAAGCGGCTACTGAATGTCCCTGAGAGTTCCTTTGTCTGATATTGTAGCAGTGTACTACCCTACCTTTATTACTTTATTACTGTTATTTAGGAAGGGAGATTAACACTACATTTACATCTAAAGCCTAGTCACATTCCTCTTCAGCAATACATACTAACCCAGAGATCCATAGTTGTGTCAGAGAAATATAAGTAGAAAAAAACTCAACCAACATTTAACCTCCATCTCAAGTCTCTTTCCCTATATACAATTAAGAACCTATATATTTCTATATTAGGTACCTACTGTTTCTAGTGTTACCAATCCCTATTTCTGTAGGGAAATGAGAGAGAGCAGACAGTAACCCTTCCAACACTTTCCTCTTGTTTCTATATATTAGGTACCTATCTAGTGCTACCAATCCCTATTTCTGTAGGGAAATGAGAGAGAGCAGACAGTAACCCTTCCAACACTCTCTCTTGTCTCTATATATTAGGTACCTATCTAGTGCTACCAATCCCTATTTCTGTAGGGAAATGGGAGAGAGCAGACAGTAACCCTTCCAACACTTTCCTCTTGTCTCTATATATTAGGTACCTATCTAGTGCTACCAATCCCTATTTCTGTAGGGAAATGGGAGAGAGCAGACAGTAACCCTTCCAACACTTTCCTCTTGTTTCTATATATTAGGTACCTATCTAGTGCTACCAATCCCTATTTCTGTAGGGAAATGGGAGAGAGCAGACAGTAACCCTTCCAACACTTTCCTCTTGTCTCTATATATTAGGTACCTATCTAGTGCTACCAATCCCTATTTCTGTAGGGAAATGAGAGAGAGCAGACAGTAACCCTTCCAACACTCTCTCTTGTCTCTATATATTAGGTACCTATCTAGTGTTACCAATCCCTATTTCTGTAGGGAAATGAGAGAGCAGACAGTAACCCTTCCAACACTTTCCTCTTGTCTCTATATATTAGGTACCTATCTAGTGTTACCAATCCCTATTTCTGTAGGGAAATGAGAGAGAGCAGACAGTAACCCTTCCAACACTTTCCTCTTGTCTCTATATATTAGGTACCTATCTAGTGTTACCAATCCCTATTTCTGTAGGGAAATGAGAGAGCAGACAGTAACCCTTCCAACACTTTCCTCTTGTCTCTATATATTAGGTAACTATCTAGTGTTACCAATCCCTATTTCTGTAGGGAAATGAGAGAGAGCAGACAGTAACCCTTCCAACACTTTCCTCTTGTCTCTATATATTAGGTACCTATCTAGTGCTACCAATCCCTATTTCTGTAGGGAAATGAGAGAGAGAGCAGACAGTAACCCTTCCAACACTCTCTCTTGTCTCTATATATTAGGTACCTATCTAGTGTTACCAATCCCTATTTCTGTAGGGAAATGAGAGGGAGCAGACAGTAACCCTTCCAACACTTTCCTCTTGTCTCTATATATTAGGTCCTATCTAGTGCTACCATTCCCTATTTCTGTAGGGAAATGAGAGAGAGCAGACAGTAACCCTTCCAACACTTTCCTCTTGTCTCTATATATTAGGTACCTATCTAGTGTTACCAATCCCTATTTCTGTAGGGAAATGAGAGAGAGCAGACAGTAACCCTTCCAACACTTTCCTCTTGTCTCTATATATTAGGTACCTATGTAGTGTTACCAATCCCTATTAGGCAGGTACCTAGTTCCATAATACTGTAGGGGCAATAGTGTATACTAAGGGTAAATTCCCTACACTCCCTGATCCAGAAATGATGGCTTCCCATGTTGTGATTACACCGACTAATTGAAAAGAGTTGTGTTATTATTAGTATGTATAGCAGAATGCTCCTAATGACTCACATTAAATTACAGAGCAATATTTTTGATTACCTCCCGACAAGCAGTGGTTCTTGTCAATGACAAAGCCAACAAAGGCTGTTGCTAAAATAAAGATTCTCTTGTTAAATGAAGGCTAAATACAGTAATTAGTGCTTGTGCTGCTTCCTTCCGTACAGGGAGGGGTAAATGTCAGTTTATTCATAATTTCAGTTGGCCGTGGATAAAGGGAAACTTATTGGGAGTCATGTAAGAAGCTGGGCACCACCTGTTGTTGTGTTTATTTCTGGGAGCACAAAGCGCCCCACTCACTGACCCCCAAAAATCTTCTGAAATCCTTATAATGTCAGGCTCATGTAGTTCATTAATCAGTGACAGTGAGTTGCACCAACTTGTAGTTTATCCCAGCACAGATGTTCTCTTGGGTGGTGAGGGGGAATGAACAGGGGGCTCACAAACCCCTTTGCAATTTAGTCTCATAACAGACTAAGGGGCTGATTTATTATGATTCAAATTCAAGTTACAAAAGACTGCAGCAAAAAAAAAAGTCAATTTAAATATTTTGCAACTTTTATTAAAACTATATTTATTCTGCAAAATGCTTTACCATACCTGAGTAAACAGCTCTAGAAGCTCTCTGTTTGTTTAGGATAGCAGCTGCCATATTAGCTTGGCGTGACATCACTTCCTGCCTGAGTCTCTCCCTGCTCACTCATAGCTCTGGGCTCAGATTACAGCAGAGAAGGGAGAGGAGCAAACTGAGCATGCTCAAGCCCTAGCCCTGGAGGTTTAAGCTAAAAACAGTTAGTCTGATACAGAAGCCCATGAGTACACAATAGAAGGAAAGAAATGTGCTGTTTCTTTTGACAGAGCAGCATTACTGCTGCATTTATATAGACCTTTCTGATGAGCTTACTTAATTTTAGCCTTTCCTTCTCCTTTAAATGAATGGAGAAATGGTGTTTTTTGGGGGGATTTAAACGATTGCATTTTCTTCTGCACTAGAATTTTGAAAAAGATTGTCAGAAATTAGTAAATTTGCCTCCCTGGGGCTGATTAATATTCAAAATCTTGATTTTTACCACAATTTAACAAAAATGCTATAGCATGGTGGCTCAGTAGCACTTCTGTCCAGCAGTACTGGGGTCTACATTTTAGTAGAGAGGGATATTCTGAGACAATTTGCAATTGATTTTCATATATTTATTTGTTGTGGTATTTGACTGATTTAGCTTTTTATTCAGCAGCTCTCCAGTTTGTAATTTCAGCCATCCGGTTGCTAAGGTCCAAATTCCCCTAGCAACCATGCACTGATTTGCATAAGAGACTGGAATATGAATAGGAGAGGCCTGAATAGAAAGATGAGGAATAAAAAGTAGCAATAACAATACATTTGTAGCCTTTACAGAGCATTTGTTTTTAGTTGGGGTCAGTGACCCCCATTTGAAAGCTGGAGAGAAGCAGAAGTCAAATAATTCAAAAATTATAAAAAAAAAATAAATAATGAAAATCAATTGAAAAGTTGCTTAGGACAGGCCATTCTATAATATACTAACAGTTTACTTTAAGTTCAACCTCCCCTTTTGTTTGATTCCTCTATGTGCGTGTAGTTTGTATATTGTTGCATTGCTTTGGTTGGTTGGCACTCTATGAATAAGAGATAAAAATAGGAGTTTCTATTTGTCCTAATTCAACATATTTAGTTGTTTTATTGTCCCTCACTCAGATAAACCTACAGCCCCATACAGAAGTAGATATAAGCTGACAACAGATTAAATCAGAAGCTTATTGTGCAATCTCCCCGTATGCTGTGGGTCAGTAACATTGGCACCAGCATTTCATTTACAACATTCAGTGCAGGAAACTTTTATTTGGTGCTTGGTTTAGTGATTTTAGGTGGATTAGTAGTGACTAGAGCTGGTAGAAGAAATGGGATGGGTTACAGGAGCAGAGGTATGGAAAGTGATATAAAAAGGAAGAAGACATTAAAGGTTTAGCAGGGGATACCAATATAACACTTACATTTCCACCCAGGACTATTTCCCAGTGTAGAGCACCGGATCCATTAGACCCTCAGTCTCAGCTGAGCCCTCACATACAAGTGTGTAGTTGCAGAATTGTACCTCTCAGCTGCACAAACAGGAGTTTTAGGATGCCAGAAGTTCATAAACCTTAGCACACAGATAAAATACTTACAGGCAACAATGTTGAGTTGAGGGAAAGTGTCACATATCACACACTAACACGTTTCTCTGTGGACACACTAGGTTGGATCCCACTTCACCTCTATGACACCCTTTAGTGGCCTTGGACCTTGGACCACCTCCAATGGAAATCCTCTAGCCTGATTTCCTATCCACTATGACCCCTACACTAACAGTTAGTATCACCTGGGAGAGATGCCTCCAATCTATCCACCTATGTTGGAGTTTAGAACTGCTCATACTATCTGACTTACATTCCTAGAGTGGTACTATAATGGGAGCTACACCTACCACTATCTCATACCTCATTCATGGGTCCCTGTCCTCCAACTTCACTTAGGTCTCCCTTAGGTCTTTCCTTTACTGGGGTCTTTTTCCCCAGGCTCGTCAGCAGACATTCCCTCCCTCCTGAAGTCGATAGATGCTCCCATATACTATATCTAACTATTTATACCATATCAAACTCGCAAGGCAGTGGTCAACATCCACCCAGGTCAACAGGGAACACCAAAATAGAAACCTAATAGGGGATATTACCCTATGGTCCCTACACATGGACAACTCTGAGGCCAATAGAAGGAGTTTGGAAGGTGGGAAGATGGAGGTACTGATGTACGGAAGAGACTGGCAATGATATACAAAGGCTATAGCTGATGTGCAGCTCACATTCATTCTATTGTAAGAAACAGCAAATAAAAGGCTCTGACTGAATGGAGGGGGGGGGTTATTTGTTGGCTTTCAGCCCTGCAAATGTTAGAGAAGAGATCACTTTTCATACATATGACAGATAAAGTAGGTGAGGAGATAAATACAAGGAGAGAGGAGGGTTGGAATGTCAGCTGGAGAGACAAACCAGAGACATGAAATATAATGAGAATCGAATAGAAAAGAAAGAGGCGTTCTCTTTCCCAAGCAATTCTGTACATACAGCCAATGTGCCTCTCATTCATTTCCAGCTCCTGTTCTGCTGCTGCCCTAATAAGCCATGGATATACAGTGCATTATGGAACTCACTGGGATATCTGTAGGGATTATGTGTCCCTATGTCCTGAATTCAGCAATTAACAATTAAGTCGTTGAGTTGGTTTGATGACTAAAGAAATAGAAACATCAACGGGTAGGGTTGACACTTATTTGGATGCAAATGTTATTAACAGGGAAGAAACACAACATAAACAGGAATTCTAGTATTTTTTACCATTTTTCCAAAAAGTTAAATGTTCCTGTCTCTGGTGGTTCAGTCTGGCAGCTCAGTGATCCAGGTGCAGATTCTGTTCCAATTGGCCTATCCATTAATCTCTCCATTTCTCAGTTGGATCTACATACTGTATAAGTGCAACTCACAGCTGCCTTTAAAGGAATCCAGGGGTTCTGCTCAGCAGGGACAAACACAAGAAATGGATCAACTCATGGATCAATTTAGTTACAGGGTCGCTGACCACCCTGCCCAGAGATGCTTTAGAAAGATAAAAGAAGATATTATATTATAAAATATTATAAAAATAGTCACATATAGAAAATAATGGAAAAAAGTCTTTATTTCTGGGGAAATGTCTGGAACCAACTGAAAAATGTGTTGGATGGTGAACAACCCCTTTAAGTGAACAGGTACAATGTGCAGAAAACAGGGGCATGAATTTGTATGAATACAGTGATAACTGTGTCAGCAGCTCTGTATTCATTCAGAGGGGACAAGGGGGCCTGGATCATGGGGTCTGCTGTATAGTAGTTCCTCACCCACTTCGACACTATGGGGCAAATTCACTAAGCACCGAAGCGCCTAACGCGAGCGCTGGTAATTTTCGTTACTTCGCAAATTCACTAATGAACGCTGTCATAAATTCGATAGTGTTACTTCGCACCCTTACGCCTGGCGAATTTGCGCAACGGACGTAACAACGCAAATTCACTAACGCGCACATTGTACTGAACGCTACCTTTTACGCTAGACTTCCTTCGCCACCTCAGACCAGGCGAAGCGCAATAGAGTAGATAGGGATTGCTTCAAAAAAAGCAAAATAAATTTTCTAAGTCCCAAAAAACGCTGGCGTTTTTTCTATATTATGGGTGATAGGCTGAAAAAGATCGAAAACATTTTTGGGGCTCCCCTCCTCCCCCCCTACATTTCCTAACTCATGGCAACTTACCTATACAGTGGGCACATGTGTAGGGCAAAAAAAAAAATTTTATTTGATTTTTTGAAGGTTTCCCAGGCATTTGTAGTGATTGTACGTATTCCTCCATTGAAATTTGAATTTGGCGCCGTATGCAAATTAACCATCACTAGTGTAACTTCGCTTAGTGAATCAACGCTAGCGCAACTTCGCAACCTTACGCTACCCCTGAGCGCAACTTCGGATTTTAGTGAATTTGCGGAGCGCTGGCGAAACTACGCTTGGCAAAGTGCGGCAAAGTTACGCCTGGCGCAACTACGAATCTTAGTGAATTTGCCCCTATAAGAGAAGAAGCAGGGAGGGGGGGCTATCTAGGGTAGAAGGTTAGTAGGTTAGGGCTTTTCTCATTGGGGGTTTAGTTCTCCTTTAAATGTGTGTCCCCCAACAAGAACCTTTCAAATCCCGGTGTGTCACCCAAATCCCACAATACAATGTTCGCACAGTCTGTGCACATAATAGGGTGCTACATAAGTTATCATCCTAGGCAGAGTCTTCTCTAGACACAGGACCAGGGAAGTCTCCTCCAGACATTGACTTCCTTCTCTTCATGCCTTTGTTGTGGCTCCATACCACCATGCTCAAACTAAAGACACTCAGTCCTTGTTATTTGCCAGAGAAGTGAATAGAAGGCTGATTGGGCACCTTTCTAAAATGTGCCCTAGGAGTCAACATTTGTATAGAATTTTTTACTAAATTTGGAATAATCTCTTTGACAAATGTATCATTGAGAGTTAACTGAAAGGAAAACCTGAGCAATGGATGCAAAGCCCCTAAAGATGATGCCAAAATTGGTGTTTGATTGGGGGCAATAAAGCAAATCACAGCAACTTGATGTGAAGGGAAAAAGTGCTGCTTATTACAGAAGCCAGTGCTGTTGGGGGGATAGAAGAGTATGAGGGTATCCGTGTGATGCACATAGGAAGCAAACACATGAATGAGAAGCAGCTACAGGTCTCTTTTGTCCATGAGACAATTGTGGCAATAAAAACTCCCTCAGTTCCTCCAGCCATGGTCCAAAACAACTGTGGTCAGTGATTACAGCATTTTCTTTTATGTTAGAAGCCATGTTATTTAAGCTTTTGAAAGGTAATGAAAAAGAAATACAACCAAATCACAATCCAAACAGCTTGGTATTATGACCAAAGCCATCCTCACCATCTCTGTGCTGATTAGAAAAGAAATCCAATTAACTGGAGGAAAGATTAAAGAGACAGTTTAAGAGAAACATGAGTTTTGTTATTAGGATATCCGTCACGTTTATGGGTCTAGTGTAGGAAGGTCTTGTGCTGAGCAAACTAACGTTCCCTTTCCTCGGAGCAGGCTTGAGTAGGGGAGAAAGGAGCAAGTGAAAAATTGGCATGACCCATGTACTTGTTCTGCTATTTAATACTTTCAGTAAAGGGTCCCTGTTTTGGGATATTTGGTCTGATTCTGATACTCGAATACCAGACATATATCCAAGGGTTTGCTGCTATGTGTAGAGGTATGAATCTTGCTCCAATCTGGCACTCTTTAAAAGCAGAAATCAGCCATCCCTCAGAGAGTGCCCAGAACTTTAGGAATAGGTTTGGCCCTTGTCAAAAAAATGAAGCTTGGTTTCTTAAGGCTAATGGCACTTTAGGTACCAATGAGGGAGTGCCACCTGGGACAAGGTTCCAATGGCTTTTTCATAGGGATTCAAGATCTACTAATAAGAACACACCAAGTTCTTCATGAGAAATGGTCAAAGATCAGTTAGCTTTTATAGAAGTAATGGTGAGTGAGGATGAAGTACAGGCATTGCCAGAATCCAAGGCAAGACATGGCTACTGTTTCAGGTAAGATAGGGATCTATTCTAAACTTGGACCATAGGGTTGAATGTGCTGCTCACTAAAAGTTCTTAGATGGTCTACATAGATAGTGGAGTCTTTAAACCTGGGTATTACATAAGGAAGAGTGTCACCTGGAGTACATCAAGTAAATTCTTGGCCTAAATAATGTACAGGTTGATGTTAACAGAATATTTAGAAAAACATTTAAGCCCTCATCCAAAATCTCACCCTAGCTGGCCTTTTAGTTTTGCACATTTTTTAGACCACCTAGGGAGGTCAGCCCTATGGTTTAGATACCTCTGACCTGCCTACATTCATTAAGAGAAGGTTTTATAATCCGCTCTACCAACAGAACATATCTAGTATAGGTCAATCTAAAAACAACTGGACTTGCTGAGTAATCAATGAAGACGTTTCACTACTCATCCGAGCAGCTTCTTCAGTTCAACTGACTGGTGTGGGAAGTTCTCGGCAGTTCTCTTCCACTAATCCAATCACAATGGCACATTGTAACTCTTCAAAGAGGTGAAATCTGAAGAAACTCACAGAGGTGTTGATTCTGTGTAGTTGTGATAGGATTATCCAATGTATCATACAACTCCTAGATACAGGTGTTAAGTAGTGAAACGTCTTCATTGATTACTCAGCAAGTCCAGTTGTTTTTAGATTGACCTATACTAGATATACTATGACCTGGATGAATGAAAATCTTCATAGTCATACTACCAACAGAACCTGCTCCACAACATGAGATCATGAGTTTGAGTTGAGAGGGAGATTTGTTGCTGTGGGGCTCAGTAATTTCTAAGTTCTCTTTCCTGATCACTTAAACATATATCTTCTTCTGGCCCCTCTTACATCTCTGTACCCATGATCCATCATCAGTCAATACAATAAACTAATAAATAAACTTTGCTTTGGGATTAGATGCTGCACCTCATTTCCCAATCTACTGAAACAGGATGACTGGGGGAAAAATGAGTTGTCTCGGCCAAAAGCCTTCATAACATTTGCTCCATCTGTTTATAGGAAGAATGGATTTTAATACTAATATTGCAGAAATAACTGAGCCGCAAAGTATAAAGAACCAAAAATACTGTGCTATATTTTTATGTTGGGTAAAAAAAATAGGTACAAAAAAAAGGCAGCACGAGTCCCTTTTTCCTATAGATATTTATTGCTGCCGGTCTGTGTTGCAGAATGATTGAAGGACTCAATTTATCCTTTATGTGTCAGCTGGTACAATTAGCATTATGATGGCTCCGGTTCCACCTCATTTCCCGCCAAGCAGAGTAAAGTCCAACATTTATAATTAATGTTCCGGATAAGAGAGCAACATTTAGATTCTAGAAGCCTGGCAACCCTTGATTTTAAGTGGCTGGCGAGAAGGAAAAACAGATGTCAGTGCTTTTCAGCAAGGAGCCATTATGGGCTTGTTGAAGATGCTGAACGGGAATTTTCAACGGAACATCGCACTTGAAAATGACCAGAGTTTGGCCAGATTTACTGTCATACATTAACCCCTTCATAGTCACAGGTGAATACATGAGTCAGTTCCTTAAGTTTATGGGGCAAATTCACTAAGCGCCGAATGCTAGCGTTACTTCGCTAGCGTTTGGCATTTTCGTTACTGCGCAAATTCACTAACGAACGCTGGCATAGATTCACTAGTGTTACTTCGCACCCTTACGCCTGGCGAATTTTCGCTATGGACGTAACTACGCAAATTCACTAACTTGCGCAGTGTACTGAACGCTACCTTTTACGCTAGACTTCCTTCGCCACCTCAGACCAGGCGAAGCGCAATAGAGTAGATAGGGATTGCTTCAAAAAAAGTCAAAATTTTTTCTAAGTCCCAAAAAATGCTGGCGTGTTTTCTACATGATGGGTGATAGGCTGAAAAAGATCGAAAAAAATTTTGGGGCTCCCCTCCTTCCCCCCTACATTTCCTGACTCATGACAACTTACCTAGACAGTGGGCACATGTGTAGGGCAAAATAAAAATTTTATTTGATGTTTTGAAGGTTTCCCAGGCATTTGTAGTGATTCTACGTATTCCTCCGTTGAAATTTGAATTTGGCGCCGTATGCAAATTAACCATCGCTAGCGTAACTTCGCTTCACTTAGCGAATCAACGCTAGCGCAACTTCGCAACCTTACGCTACCCCTGATCGCAACTTTGGATTTTAGTGAATTTGCGAAGCGCTGGCGAAACTACGCCTGGCGAAGTGTGGCGAAGTGCGGCAAAGTTACACCTGGCGCAACTACGAATCTTAGTGAATTTGCCCCATAATATGTTCTGTATAGATGATGAGTTGGCTTCCGTTTGGGTTCAGTATATTTGGGTGACCACCTGGCCAGGATATGATGGACTTTATTTCTTTGCTCTCCTTTTCCACCATTTGTGCTTTCCAATGTTGGTGGAATTCAGACAATGTTAGTAAATTATTGCCTCATGATTGGTGTAAAACTGATGGCCAACTTCACCAATATCTGGAAATTGAGCCATATATCTATTGGTTGAGAACCATATTGGCCTCACTGAGGTGGTCAACCCCCCTCCTGATCTGATCAGCCCTCCATGATGGTGAATGAAAATGAACGTTTTTAAAACTAGCATAAACATACCAATGATTTTACAGAACGTTACCTCTATCGCCAGAGTTTCCTTCACCAACTTAGACCTGGCTAGCTGATAAGATGAAGCTACATCCTCCTCAATCAATGTCAGTGACATCATATCCTGTATGCTGGAAACTCATAAAAGTTCTAAAAAGGCTGGTGTTTTTTTTTTATATTTTAAAGCCTTCAATAGTTCTAACTATTTTTGCGTTTGTTTTTTTACCAATTTGAGGGGCATGACACATTTGTTTTAGGGTGGGCTCATGTCTAGGGCATTAGAGGATCTCTTTTGTCTTTTAATTTGCTTCCTTGGACATGTGTAATAATAAGTGACCACTTCAAGCATTTGCATCAACATCTCTAATAAAGACGTATATAAAACGTACATGTACCCGCCCTATTCAAATTGACCTAAGTGTAAATGTACTAACTAATTTCACTAGGTAGAAATGATCATATGCGAAAGTTTGCTATGAAATGCACACGCTGACGAATTAATGCTAATTAAACGTCACCAGTATTTGACATAAATTTGCATTATAGTGATGGAGGGGCACATTTACTTAGCTCGAGTGAAGGAATAGAAGAAAAAATACTTCAAATTTCGAACGTTTTTTTTTTGCTACTTCGAACTGGCTACTTCGCCCTTTGACTATGAATCGAACTATTCCAACTAAAAATCGTTTTACTATTCGACCATTCGATAATCGAATAGTGTCTCTTTAAAAAAAACTTCGAACCCCTACTACGCCAAGTAAAACCTACCGAACATCACTATGAAGATTTTCATTCATCCAGGTCATAGTATATCTGGTATAGGTCAATCTAAAAACAACTGGACTTGCTGAGTAAGTCTTCATTGATTACTCAGCAAGTCCAGTTGTTTTTAGATTGACCTATACCAGATCTACCGAATATCAACGTTAGCCTATGGGGAAGGTCCCCATAGGCTTTCTAACAAATTTCTGGTCGAAGGAAAATCGTTCGATCGATAGATTAAAATCCTTTGAATCTTTCGATTCGAAGGATTTAATCGTTCAGTCGAATGATTTTTCCTTCGATCCTTCGATCGAACGAATTGCGTTAAATCCTTCGACTTCGATATTCGACCCTAAGTAAATGTGCCCCTATGTGTAGTGGAAACGAATTTATACCTGTCGAAGTGGCGCGAAGTTTTGCAGAGCCTTCGCTGGCAAAAATTCACCCTTTAGTGAATTCCCCCCCACATCTACAGAACATTAATGGAAGTGAGCTCAGATCTACTGGAAAGGTGGGACGGACAGGGAGATCTGCAGAACAACAGGCAGTTTCTGATGTATAAATACTGTATATATACAACCCGGCGGCCGACGACCCCCCTGGAGTGCGTGGATGCTCCCGACCTCGAGGAAATCGATGGAGGGGAGGGAGGGGTGAGTGACCGAGGGGAGAGGAGGGAGGGTGACAGATTAGGGGTAGTCAGAAGACAATTTTAGAGGTAGTTCCCCAGCTCCCCCCTATCATTGCACCCTAGGCAGCTGCCTCTTCTGCCTACCCCTAGTTCCAGCCCTGTATATATATAATTATAATAATTAGACTTTTGTTTCTCTGAATAAACAAAAATCAGCGCCCAAGAGCTATTAATAGAGAGGACATACCTTCTATTTATCATTGAAATAGACAACATTGTATGAATGTGAATGTCAGTGGGTACAGAGAACATTCGTTCCATGGGCATTTGTATGAGTGGGAGCTGTTCTGTATCAAGAAGTACATAAACCATTGTTGAGAGTAGGATGATTTTTTTTCTTTCATCCAAATATGGGAATGTATATCCTTCCTCTACTTCTTTACAGCAAAGCAATACCGTTTATTACAGTTTTTTCTACAAAAATCCTCACACCCACAAAATTTAATGTGTGAAGTCAACTCCTCACCAAGGCATTTCAGGATTAAAGTGTAACACTAATCTGGGCTATCCAGACCACAAGTAGTTAAGTGTCCAGCTAGTGATAGGAGCATGGGTTACATTGCCACTCACTCTTCAGGATCAGGGCCTTCGCTAAGTGGAAGATTCCCATAAAGGTGTAGTAGAACTACAACTCTCAGGCTACTGTATAGTAAAATAGAGTCATTATTGGATGCCAGGAGGTTCGTATAGTAAAACAAAAAGGATGATTTATTAGTCCAAGACAATGACCACAGGTTTATTTACATAAAATGAGGTATTAGCAGATGTAACATCAGATTGGATAGAACAGGTAGATGATACAGCATGAATGATGTGACTCCCATAAGGCAGTGCAGTCAAAGAATACATCAATTCCCTCAGGCTGATATATCTCAAAGTGGTCCGGATCCCACCCAGTGGAATGGTCAGGGAGAAGAAGTCTATGCTTGACACCCTATCTACTGTGGTCCCTTCATTAAAGGCAATCTAGGAGCCTTGGGAAGCACACAGCTGCTTTTTCCATATAAACTCTCTATCTCACTCTCCTAGAGAGTCTATTACAGAACTATCCTGTTCTAGCTAAACCGCGTTCCCTGCTCCCCAACACTAAAGGTGCTGTCCCTTTAGGGCAATGGCCTTGGTGTACCCAGGCTCAATGTGAACAACCAGTTGATCAGGACACCAGTAGCCAAAGAGGAAGATCCACCCCTTTCCAAACACTATATTAAAGTGTGGCAGAAAGTGGTGATTACACCTCTTGGCCAATAGCACTGGTTATGCAAATATAACTAGTTACATTGTCCAGCAACTAGGGAAAAGGAGGAAGGGTAGGGATTTAAAGCTATGGGAGCCTGTTAATCCTATAAATCCCTACAAAAGCATACAAAAGAGCGAGGGGATTGATCAGTGCACATGCATGTATTTTCCAAAAACAGTGGTTCGTTAGTTACAAAGTTATGATTATAACATTAGTAAGCCACCATACCACATCAAGGTAAACCCCATAACTATTTAGCTTTGGTCTTATTCTTAAAGGCAGGCACCTCACTGCATGATAGCATTTCTTGGGATAGGTGTCTCCTGACCTGAGCATTGGTTTCAATCAGAGGGCTTAGTCCTCTCAGGATTAAAAGAAGATGAATGTGTAAAATGTGTGTATGGTCACATGTCCCAATAACAGCCAATCCCCCTATGGTCATGACTACACTATATTCCCAAAAATATATGGATACCTGCTTTTCCAAGATCTTATTGGTCATCAATATGAAGATGGCCTTCTCTTTGTTGCTAGACCACCTTTACCCCCAGCTCTTTTATAAAGAAGTTCCACTAGATGTTGGACCATTGTTCGTGGGATTGGCTTCCACTCATGTTGAAGAGGTTGGACATTGATGTGGGAGGTGAGGCCTGGCTTGTGGTCAGCATTCTAATTCCTTCCACATGGATTAATCTGGGTTGAGGTCAGGGTTCTCTGCAGCCAGGTTCTTCCACTCCCATCATAGCAAACCCATTCTTTAGGACCTGGTTTTGTGAATGGAAGCATTATTGTGCTAAAACAAGAAAGAAACTTCCACAAACTGTTCCATAGTGTTATCTGGCATATTATTGAATGATTATTGATCCAAAATCCACAAGGAAGCCCAACAACAAGAAAAAATATAGTGTAGTTTATTTTGTATATATTCGTCACCTCTCTGTGTGAACACTCTATAATCAACCTCTCGTGAAAAACCCACTCCTTCATTCAGCAGACCACAGTTACACGTTTTTCTTAATCCTTTATAATCCACCACCAAGGAAAGATGGGTACTTACAAACGTTTAAAATAGTTATATGCCTGTCTGGGGGTTCTCTCAATGCTTTTGTCCAGATCCCAGTCTGGATTTGCTAAGGAAAATGCGTTTCATATAATGTAAAAAAGTTTTTAATAAATAACACATACGTTTTAAAATTGCACTCACATAAAACCAAGCAGATTGGCGCTTATCAGTCCTTTCCAGGTTCAGTTGCGTACACCCGGTACACTGTGTTTGGATTTCAGTTATTCAAGCCATCATATTACTTTCCTCATAGCTTGTTCCTTTCTGGGTGCACCCTGGCTGACGTCACTAAGCCCAGTCTGATGATATATTAAAAGTCTCAAATGCTAGCAGACTCCTAACTGCCAGGAATGGCAAAGGAGTTCAAAGTAAAACAAAAGCAAGACTCGGAAACATCAAGAGAGTCCTTCTAGTTCATAGGTCTCCAAACCTGCTGGACACCCATCCTATGGTCCAGTCTGACCCTGTTCCAGGACTCTCTACCATTTGTAGAAAGGAATAGAAATGGCTACAGGATTGAACTTCTGTAATCCTTAAAAAACTTTATTTTTTTCAATATTATTGAATGATGTAGGGGCAATTAGAAGGGGTGTCCACCAACCTTAGGCCATATAGTGATGCTCACACGTCATCAACAGCCAATTTCGTCATGATTGTGTGCCTCCAATGACCCTATATGATGCCAACATATCATAATAATGTTTCATTTTGGAATTCTATAAACCTAGATATGAAAAGAGGTTGCATGTACTATTTCTGCAGAAAGGGGAACATGATGGTGCAAATCCAGGTGAGTGCACATGAAAAATGATTGTGAATATTTGTTTGGTGTCACTTGAGAAATAAGTAACCACAATGTTCTTTCCCCTCTGTAGGAAGAGGAGCTGGAGATCCATCTGTTCTGATATTTTCTCTACCCTAAGAGCCCAAAGTGTACTGCAGGGGGGTGTTCTCCAAACCAGCAGCCCAGCAGGGCACATGGGTAACAATTTGGAGTGTGGGGACGATCGATTAGCAAAATGTTTTATGTTTTTTGTTCTGTTCTTGTTGCCAAAAAATACATTCTGTCCTCGCTGCAAGTTTTCAGATAGAAAATTGCTTGTGACTCACGTCTCTGTAGAAGAACAAAAGGAAAACGCCACATCGGAAGCAGTTGGTAATTTCATTCTGAGACTTTTATATTGTTTTTTTTTTTGTTTTGTGAAAGTTTGATAAAAAAAAAATGACATCCAGAAATTTCTGATCCGGCTTTATATTTTTATCCAGAGGATGATGCACAGATATGACGCCTGAGAGGAGTTTCAATAACATCAGGGATCAAGGCGATAATGGAGCTCCTGGCCTTGGGAAATCAATTCCCATATTCACCAGATGGACTGAAACAGAAAAAGGAGATGATAGCACAAATTTTATTGTGTAGCCGGCAATAATATCTGAATTTAGACATATCTGAAATTGTGCATTGACAGGAGAAATGTATTTCTTTTTTGCACTGCCCATGTGTCTATTTATGAGGAACTTTACTTAGTTCTCCTGCTTTTATTTGGGGGAAAGAGCACATAAATACATGTCTGTGGGAATATGTAAGACAGTGCAGAGAAGTGGGTTCCAATGGTGACTCAGACTATAAATCAGTAAGTGTAAGACTTGAAGGCATTGATTATTTGTTCTTCAAGATACACAGCTTGAACGTCAATTAGGGTGAGATTTGGGATAAAAAAATGTATTTGCTGCCCTAAATATTCTTGAAACTGTGGTTAAAAACTGATACACCAACATTTTGGTGCCAGTGCTCTTGTTATTCACTAAGGAGGACCTTGACCAAAGGTTGGACCTCAAATGGGGGTTAAAGTCAAGCAAGACTATGGCTTAGAGGGAACATAGGCCTTGTAGAAAAGACAAGAAAGAAAAATTGTTCTTGAGAGCTCATAGAGCAATTTTTAAACGACGCAGCAGCAGTTCATGCAATTTAAAAGTGTCAATTGGGCTCTAGTATAACAATAACCCCTCTACAGTATCAGCATACAGTTAGACATTAGTTGTGCTTATGTTTAATTTAATTTAATTATGATCATAATGCATTTAAAACATGGGCTATGTCAAAGGGTGAGTTATGATCAGTCTACACTAAGAGTCATGTGTCACTGCTTTACCCTCTTAAATTGGACTGGACCTCAAGCCCTTAACTTGACTTGCTTACTTGATATATAGGGAACATGAAAGAGCTCATGGGAATTTTAACTGGCTATTTCCCACGAGTACCTAGGTCCACCAGCAGAACCTCAGGAATTCATGTAGGCCAGTCTAGCAAAGAAGGTAAGTAGTTTTATCTACCCTGTACCGGCCACTCCTCCTTACCCCACTTATTGATATTTCTTTGCTGCCAGCGACTACCCAGCTGCTCTGCTCCACAACAGCCAATGTTTGGCCAATGGTGGTGCAGTGATACCAATTCCTTGCATTGCTGGGGTTCTAGGTTTAACACCATCAAGAGCACTAACTGAAAGGAGACTCAGTGGGTTTTCTCTGTATACTATTGTCTATTGTCCTCCCACATTCTAAAAATATTCAGCAAGATAGATTGGCTCCTCAATACATTGACCATAATTTATGTCACTGTAGACTATAAACTCCTCTGGGGCTGGAACTGAATGATGCTACAGTATATAAATCAAAACCTCAGATCAGCATTGATTGGGGCAGCAAGAGGGTTGGTATGCAGCCCTTGTTCCCCTTTGTAGGGTTTTAGTTGTTTCTTCTCATGCTGCTGTCACTATTAATAATACTTTCATTTCCATGCAGGTCTAATCCCTCCACTGTCCCCATGTGAGTTGGCTAATGGGCGAATCCATTGACATTAAAATATATTCTCCGTTCAGTTGTCTCCCAGAGGTGGTATAATGACTGTGCTCAGAACTGGCTGAAATAATGGAATGCCAAGTGCGACAAATAAAATATCTTCTTATTTTGCTGTAAATGCAGGAAAGAAAGCAAAGGCAGAGAGATAAGAGAGGGCGGAAATGCTACGAGAAGGAAAACGACTCCGACCCATTTCTCTTGTTAAGTGATAGATCAGGTCTAATGTGTTTATGTTTCAGGGCTGAATATATATATAAATATGTAAGAGTATATATATATCATTTCCTGCTGTCTCCTCGTTAATGGCACAGCAGTAACGTGGCCCCCCTTGCACTCTTCCTCATCCCATTTGCTAACATGATTAGAAGATTACGGATGGGATGATTTGATTAGACCCGATGCAAGATCCAACGAGGGGCCTTGTTTGCTTCCAAATGCTTGCTTACTTGGCAGACTTCTTGCACATCTGAGACACAGGAGAAATAGCACTCGGATTCAGGACGAGCGGAACATTTATCAAGCCTGCCTAATGGTTTGTGGAAAGGAGTATAAGGAAGCAAGCTCCCACTGCTTAACCAGATGGAAGGCTCTATTCTTGCTGAGCCGTGCCGCTACAGTCATTACATGGAATGTCTTTTACTAGTCATCTGGTTAAACGTCTTAAAATATCCCAGATATCAGCCCCATTCAAAATTGCCTTCATGCAAAGTGGTGACTGCCCTCAAGCTATGAAGTATGGTAATCAACCACATACTAGGGGGTGAAAAGTACACAAAAGTACATATAGTATTTATGCCAGGAGTTGGTATAGAGTCCTTTGTGCCTTTGGGCTTAGCCTTTGCAGGTGCAGAGGCCCTTTACTTAATGTCTGTCCAGAGCAGGTGCTAACAACAAGGTGGCTTTGCCTCCACTAGCACTCCATGTATGATGTACTTGTAAGGGGTGTGCATGGGGACTCCACATCCCACCTACATGGAGCCCTTTTTGTATGCTGAGTTGGCATAAACAGACTTTTTGCATAAAGATTTGCACATTTCAGAGGCAAGAGCAACTCCCAAGGAGGCAAATGCATTGTAGGGATACATCATGGCAAGGTGCATCTGTTTATTTTGTATTTTGCACTTTGCTCCCTATAACAAAGCAGCTCTTCTGGCTCATCAAAGTCAAAGTTTTGCAGTCAGAAATAGGTGGAATTTTACCTCCCAGCAGTAAGGAAATGTTCTTAGTAGAATGGGTGTAAAACAGTATAACTTTGTTCTGTTGGCTCGACTGAGAACTATCTGGCCTATGAACCTGGCCTACACTCTGCTTAGCAGAGAATGGATAAGCACCCTCACCATTAGATTTCATGGGACACTCTACTTTATTTGTATATTTAAAGGACAGACACAATTGTGTGTAGAGATATATTACTAGAAATATCACATGTGGGGAGGAAGAGAACTTTAACTGTACGACAATGTTAATCAGTGTGTCAAGTAAGACATGGTGTCTTATAAATGTATGCAGGTAGGTGCCCTGGGTATGCGGAGCACGACCCTGTCCTACAAGAGTGTGTAAGTGTAAGTCTGTTTATTGTCCTCAGAACTCTAGTTCCGGGAGATGGCACTTTTTGTTTTTAATCTGCCATATTCTCAGTGGGACGATCAAATGAACCTCTAGACCCAGTTCTGTAAGGGTAGGGTGGAAGTTGAGTTACTGCTTCTTAGTAAGTTTGGCCAAAAATGTCAAGCAGCTGTGCCACCAAAATGTCCATGATCTTCATTGGGGCAGGGTCAGAGGTGCCTGATACATAATCTTTGTTTAAATACAACATCTGACTGGGGTGCCCAGGGCCTGCCGGGCTGCAACATTAAGGACTCGCCTCCCAATGTCTGCACAGACACCCCCCGATGCAACATGTCCCTTGTCCATACCCCTTCAATGCTTCTCTTTTACATTGTTTGTCCATTATTGTGATTAGGTAGAGGAGGTGGGGAAGGGTGTCCAGAGTCCAGGGGGAGCAGGCTTGGGGGTCCCACTAGGTTCTTTCCCAGTGTCCCACCAGCCCAGTCTGACCCTGTTTAAACATGTTGGTTCTATATCAGAAGTGACCTAATTCACATGTTCTGACTATGTGTCTATGGCTTTATAGGCGTTTATAGCTGCAGGAATATCATTGCGAAGAATCCCCTGCACATTCTGGGAGTCCGATTAAACTTTTTATTCCTGATGTAGAATTATTCTTCCTGCAAACGCACCTAATGGTCTCCCAGGCTGGTTCCCCCTCATGAAGGATCAGCTGGAAATTGACTCGGAGATGCTTCATTAGCAAAAAAACATGTTCCGCCGCATTTGCATCTCCTCTCCCCATACCTGTCATCAGTTGTGAATTACTGCTTCCTCCTCATTGCCTGACAAATTGTTGTTCTGGTACATAACGTGCACTCCATGCCCCGCGTCAGATCCCATCAACATCAACACGTACCCCTTCATTAATCAGACTCTTCCCTCTCCTGCCCGCAGTCATTACGGTTATTATACAAACACCTGAGAAGAAATAATAAACAGAAATTATGTAAAGTTGGATGATGATAAATATATTTGCCTTCCTTAGTATCTGTCGTACTCGAAACACATGGGATATGGGTCAAGAAGTGAAAATAGGAAATAAATTTTAAGCTGAAATTTTGTACTTCCTGAAATGGCTGAATTAACAGTAAAAAAAAGTATATAAAATTCAGTGCCTAAAAAGTTCATGGCACAGTAACCTGCTCATTTTAGTTCCCTGAAATTCTTTATGTGTTTAAAAATCACAAAATGAGCCCCAGCACGGACCCCCCTACTGCCATTTTCTCCCCCTGGAAGTGACACTTCGTTGGTCATGATGTATCACATTTAACAGCAGATTAATCAGAACGAAATACCTGCCTCTCCCGGCCTCTCTTGGACCCACAAGCAGCATTGAATCCGTAGGCCGCGTCGTGAGTCTGTTTCTCTAACATGAGAAACGTATTGAAGTCAATCGGTGTCAAAATTATTTTGCCGCGCAGAAATTTTGATGTGAGCAACAAATTTTATACCTGCAACTCTTTGGTCCAAATGCATTAAGATCAATGGATATCCGAATAATTTTGGCGCGCAACAATTTTTATGTGTGAGACAATGTTGACGTGCGTAAATTTGTTTTGACGTGGCAGATTTTTCGTTGCATTTGCTTGCGGCGAAATGCAGAAATTTGCCGCAAATTAATGTCTGCTGAATTTATTCCCCCATCACTAATGGTAAGCACAACGGATCATTTATGGTAGACGCAACAGTTCATTGATGAGTGGTACAACAATTCCTTGATAATATAGTACAACAGTTCATTGATGGTAGCTACAGTGAATTTAATAGTTGACAGCACAGATCACTGATGATACACACCACAGCTCATCAATGATAGGTATCACAGTTCATTGATAGGTACAACAGTTCATTGATGGTAATCACAACAGTTTATTTTTGGCACCGTCACCACAGTCCACTGATGATATGCACCGCAGTTCTTTTATGGTAGGTACAATAGTTAATTGAAGGTAAGCATAATGGATCATTGATGGTAGACACAACAGTTCATTGATGGTAGATATTACAGTTAATTTATAGTTGACAGCACAGTTCACTGATGATATACACCACCATTCATTTATGATAGGCACAACAATGTATTTATTATAGACACCACAGTTCACTGATGATATGCACCACAGTACATTTGTGGTAGGCACAACCATTTATTGATGGTAGGTGCAACAATTCATTGCTGATAGTACAATATTGCATTTATGATAGGCACAACAGTTAATTGATGGTAGATATTACAGTTCATTTATAGCTGACAGCACAGTTCACTGATAATACACGACCACCGTTCATTGATAGGTACAACAGTTCATTGATGATGTAGTACAATAGTTCATTGGTGACAGGTACAACAGTTCATTGATGGTAGACACCACAGTTTAATCAGTGTTACTTTGAAGATTGTCTACAAATTCAAAATCAATCTGTCATGGGGCTCTGTACCCATTGAGCAGATATCAGCACTAAGTACGGAACAAATGGACCTTAATCAATAAATGTTGATACCTGCTGCTGTGTATAAACACCAATAGGGCAGACAGAGCAATGTGAACAACTGTAATAGCATAAAGCTCCAGTGCATGGTCTGTACATCTGTATATTCCTTTGTATATACCTCAAAAACTAAACTGAACCCTAAAGAAATGAGTAAATATTTGCACCTGCAGCAGTTGGACAGAGCCCAAGCTTAAAAATTGGATAAAAATAAGAGGTGAGTGTTGAAACGGTCGAAGCAGAAAGCTATTAACTCTGATCATTCAAATGACTCATTAGGATGGAAATATTCTCTCCACATTGTAATGAACTTATATGCCATTCATTTGCCTTCCTCTTTGTGCAAATACTGCACTTATTGGCCCGACAGCTGCAGGGGCAGAAAAATGGTCAATGGTCCCTCCTCCCACGCTAAAAAGGCACAAATGTATGTGAGTGTATCTGTGAGTGTGAGTGTATCTGTGAGTGTGAGTGTATCTGTGAGTGTGGGTGTATCTGTGAGTGTGAGTGTATCTGTGAGTGTGAGTGTATCTGTGAGTGTATGTGCACAAAGGCCAAACACAGTCGTTCATTGATTGTAAAACAATGGAAAACTATGGCAGCATAGGTATTTCCCTGTACTAAAAATTCAATTCAATTCAGCAGGAACAGTCCCTAAGTTTGCTCATAGTCTGTACAGAGACATCCCATAAAACTATGGCAGCATAGGTATCCCCTGTACTAAGCACAATTCTGCAGGAACAGTCCCCTAAGTTTGCTCATAGTCTGTACAGAGAGAGATTCCATAAAACTATGGCAGCATAGGTATTCCCCTGTACTAAGCACAATTCAGCAGGAACAGTCCCCTAAGTTTGCTCATAGTCTGTACAGAGAGATCCCATAAAACTATGGCAGCATAGGTATCCCCTGTACTAAGCACAATTCAGCAGGAACAGCCCCTAAGTTTGCTCATAGTCTGTACAGAGAGTAGGGATGTAGCGAACGTCGGAAAAAAAGTTCGCGAACATATTCGCGAACTTGCGCAAAAATGCGAGCGGTTCGCGAACGGTTTGCGAACCCCATAGACTTCAATGGGAAGGCGAACTTTAACATCTAAAAAAGACATTTCTGGCCAGAAAAATGATTTTAAAGTTGTTTAAAGGGTGCAACGACCTGGACAGTGGCATGCCAGAGGGGGATCAAGGGCAAAAATGTATCTGAAAAATCTGCCTGTGTGTGCTTGGAAGAGATAGTGTAGGGGGAGAGCTGTTAGTGATTTCAGGGACAGATGATAGTAAGTTTGCTGGCTAGTAATCTGCTTGATACTGCTCTGTATTGGAGGGACAGAAGTCTGCAGGGATTTGAGGGACATTTTAGCTTAGGTAGCTTTGCTGGCTAGTAATCTACTGTTCTCTTTAAACAACTGCCATACGTTGACCTTGTAGGCATTGTTTGCCCAGTTTTTTTGGACGCAGCCACTGAAGCACAGTTGCCAGAAAAAATATGCCATATAAATGCTGAAAATAGTCATTTTTCGCCATACGTTGACCTTGTAGACATTGTTTGCCCAGTTTATTTTGGACGCAGCCACTGAAGCACAGTTGCCAGAAAAAATATGCCATATAAATGCTGAAAATAGTAATTTTTCGCCATACGTTGACCTTGTAGACATTGTTTGCCCAGTTTTTTTGGACGCAGCCACTGAAGCACAGTTGCCAGAAAAAATATGCCATATAAATGCTGAAAATAGTCATTTTTTGCCATACGTTGACCTTGTAGGCATTGTTTGCCCAGTTTTTTTGGCCGCAGCCACTGAAGCACAGAGGCCAGAAAAAATATGCCATATAAATGCTGAAAATAGTCATTTTTTTGGTCGCAGCCACTGAAGCACAGTTGCCAGAAAAATTATGCCATATAAATGCTGAAAATATAAATTTTTTTGGTTGCAGCCACTGAAGCACAGAGGCCAGAAAAATTATGCCATATAAATGCAGAAAATATGCATTTTTTTGGTCGCAGCCACTGAAGCACAGTTGACAGAAAAATGATGCCATATAAATGCTGAAAATATAAATTTTTTTGGTTGCAGCCACTGAAGCACAGAGGCCAGAAAAATTATGCCATATAAATGCAGAAAATATGCATTTTTTTGGTCGCAGCCACTGAAGCACAGTTGACAGAAAAATTATGCCATATAAATGCTGAAAATATAAATTTTTTTGGTTGCAGCCACTGAAGCACAGAGGCCAGAAAAATTATGCCATATAAATGCAGAAAATATGCATTTTTTTGGTCGCAGCCACTGAAGCACAGTTGCCAGAAAAAATATGCCATATAAATGCTGAAAATAGTCATTTTTCGCCATACGTTGACCTTGTAGACATTGTTTGCCCCGTTTTTTTGGTTGCAGCCACTGAAGCACAGAGGCCAGAAAAAATTAAACCAGTACGGTTTGCACCCTAGTTTGTAACGGTGGCGGAGGGAGGAGGACGCTCAAGGACAGCTGTGTGTGGAGTCATGAGGCTTGAAGAGAAGGACAGCTGCATAGAAGTCAGAACAAGTCTTCCGGCGTGCAGTAACCCTCCGAGATCCACCCCTCATTCATTTTAATAAAGGTCAGGTAATCGACACTTTTGTGACCTAGGCGAGTTCTCTTCTCAGTTACAATCCCTCCTGCTGCACTGAAGGTCCTTTCTGAGAGCACACTTGAGGCTGGGCAAGACAAGAGGTTCATGGCAAATTGTGACAGCTCTGGCCACAGATCAAGCCTGCGCACCCAGTAGTCCAGGGGTTCATCGCTCCTCAGAGTGTCGATATCTGCAGTTAATGCCAGGTAGTCCGCTACCTGCCGGTCGAGGCGTTCTTTGAGGGTGGATCCAGAAGGGTTGTGGCGCTGCCTTGGACAGAAAAACATTTGCATGTCTGATGTTACAGACCGGCCAAAGGGCTTTGTCCTTGCAGGTGTGCTCGTGGCAGGATTACTGGCACCTCTGCCCCTGGAATGTTGATGAGTTCCTGAAGTGACATCACCCTTAAAAGCATTGTACAACATGTTTTGCAGGCTGGTTTGTAAATGCCGCATCTTTTCGGACTTGTGGTATGTTGGTAACATTTCTGACACTTTATGCTTGTACCGAGGGTCTAGTAGCGTTGCGACCCAGTACAGGTCCTTCTCCTTAAGCCTCTTGATACGGGGGTCCTTCAACAGGCATGACAGCATGAAAGACCCCATTCTCACAAGGTTGGATGCAGAGCTATCCATCTCCGCTTCCTCATTATCAAGGACTGCATCATCCACGGTCTCCTCCCCCCAGCCACGTACAAGACCAGGGGTCCCCAAAAGGTCACCACTAGCCCCCTGGGAAGCCTGCTCCTGTTGGTCCTCCTCCTCCACAAAGCCACCTTCCTCCTCTGACTCCACTTCTGGCACCTCTCCCTGCGTTGCAGCAGGTGCCTGGGTTCGTTCTGGTGATTCCGACCATAAATCGTGCGCTTCCAGCTCCTCGTCACGCTGGTCTACAGCCTCATCTGTCACTCGTCGCACGGCACGCTCCAGGAAGAAAGCGAAGGGTATTAGGTCGCTGATGGTGCCTTCGGTGCGACTGACCATATTTGTCACCTCTTCAAAAGGTCGCATGAGCCTGCAGGCATCGCGCATAAGCACCCAGTAACGGGGGAAAAAAATCCCCAGCTCTGCAGATCCAGTCCTACCACCCAGTTCAAAAAGGTACTCGTTGACGGCCCTTTGTTGTTGCAGCAGACGTTCCAACATAAGGAGCGTTGAATTCCAGCGAGTCTGGCTGTCAGAAATCAAACGCCTGACTGGCATGTTGTAGCGCTGCTGAATGTCAGCAAGGCGTGCCATGGCTGTGTAGGAACGTCTGAAATGGGCCGACACCTTTCTGGACTGGGTGAGAACGTCCTGGAATCCTGGGTACTTGGAGACAAAACGTTGGACTATTAAATTTAACACATGTGCCATGCAGGGCACATGTGTTAAATTTCCCAGTCTCAACGCTGCCAACAGATTGCTTCCATTGTCACACACCACTTTTCCGATCTGCAGTTGGTGTGGGGTCAGCCACCGATCGGCCTGTGACTGCAGAGATGACAGGAGTACAGATCCGGTATGGTTTTTGCTTTCCAGGCACGTCATCCCCAAGACAGCGTGACAACGGCGTACCTGGCACGTCGAATAGCCTAGGGGGAGCTGGGGGTGCACAGGTGTGGAGGAGGAGAAGGAGGACCCAGCAGCAGAGTAAGAAGAAGAAGAGGAAGAAGACGAGGTAGAGAGCGATGGAGGAGTAGAGGTGGTGGCAGAACCGCGTGCAATCCGTGGCGGTGACACCAACTCCACTGTTGTTGTTGTTGAGCTACCCATTCCCTGCTTCCCAGCCATTACCAAGTTCACCCAGTGGGCAGTGTAGGTGACATACCTGCCCTGACCATGCTTGGAGGACCATGCGTCAGTAGTCATATGGACCTTTGGCCCAACACTAAGTGACAGAGATGCGGTAACTTGGCTCTGCACATGTTGGTACAGGTGTGGTATTCCCTTTTTAGAAAAAAAATTGCGGCTGGGTACCTTCCACTGCGGTGTCCCAATTGCTACAAATTTGCGGAAGGCCTCAGAGTCCACCAGCTGGTATGGTAAAAGCTGGCGGGCTAAGAGTGCAGACAAGCCAGCTGTCAGACGCCGGGCAAGGGGGTGACAGTCAGACATTGGCTTCTTACGCTCAAACATGGCCTTCACAGAAACTTGGCTGGTGGCAGATGACTGGGAATGGGAACAGGTGGTCAAGGTGGAAGGCGGAGTGGAGGGTGGTTCAGACGGGTCAAGGAGAGCAGAGGTAGAGCAGTAAGATGCTGGACCAGAAGGAGTGTGGCTTTTAGTTTGCCTGTTGCCTTTGAGGTGTTGCTCCCAAAGTGCTTTGTGCTTGCCGCTCATGTGCCTTCGCATAGAAGTTGTACCTATGTGGCTGTTGGGCTTACCAAGGCTCAGTTTCTGACTGCACTCATTGCAAATTACAATGCTTTTGTCAGAGGCACACACATTAAAAAAATCCCACACTGCTGACTTTTTGGAAGTGTGCGATCTGGCGGTAACAGTAGAAGTTGGCGGCATTGGCGGCAATGGCGGGTGCGTTGGCCGGCTGAACACAGGTGCCGATACATGTTGTTGCCCTATTGATCCCTGCGGGCTGTCCTCCCTGCTTCTTCTAAGTCTTATTCTCCTACTGCCTCTCTGACTCTCCGTCTCTCCATCTGAACTACCCTCCTCTTGCTCTCTTCTACTAGGCACCCACAAAACATCAATCTCCTCATCATCATTCTCCTCAGATGCATCAATTTCTTCTGACACATCACAGAAGGAAGCAGCAGCGGGGACCTCCTCCTCATCACTCATCATTATGTCCATCTCTGTCGTGTTCTCTGCCAGAATTAAATCTGGTGTAACGTCCTCATCTCCTTCAACTTCTTCTGGCAATAATGGTTGCGCATTACTCAGTTCAAGAAACTCATGGGAAAATAACTCCTCTGACTCCAGTGAAGAAGGGGCACCGGTGGTGGAGGAAGTGTTACGTGGGGTGGCCATAGCAGTGGAGGATGAGGAGGATGTTGTGGTAAAGTTAGAAACGGTAGAGGATGGGGTGTGCTGTGTAAGCCAGTCAACTACCTCTTCAGCATTTTGGGAGTTCAGGGTCATTGGCTTTTTAAAACTGGGCAATTTGCTAGGGCCACAGGATTGCATAGCAGCACGGCCCCTAGCACGGCCTCTGCGTGGCGGCCTGCCTTTGCCTGGCATTATTTTTAAAAAAACAACAACAACAAAAACTCAGTTGGTTTTTCTGGAAACGATAATACACACAGCTAGATGGCGGTTTGAAGAAAACAGTGTGCAAATAATGCCTACAAGGTCAACGTATACACAGCGGTGGATACGGATTACGTAAAATATATGAATGCTGCTTGAAAAAAAATAACTCAAGTGGTTTTTCTAGAGACGATAATATTATCAATATTTAGACAAAATGTGAACAAGCTCACACAGCTAGATGGCGGTTTGAAGAAAACAGTGTGCAAATAATGCCCACAAGGTCAACGTATACACAGCGGTGGATACGGATTACGTAAAATATATGAATGCTGCTTGAAAAAAAGTAACTCAAGTGGTTTTTCTAGAGACGATAATATTATCAATATTTAGACAAAATGTGAACAAGCTCACACAGCTAGATGGCGGTTTGAAGAAAACAGTGTGCAAATAATGCCCACAAGGTCAACGTATACACAGCGGTGGATACGGATTACGTAAAATATATGAATGCTGCTTGAAAAAAAGTAACTCAAGTGGTTTTTCTAGAGACGATAATATTATCAATATTTAGACAAAATGTGAACAAGCTCACACAGCTAGATGGCGGTTTGAAGAAAACAGTGTGCAAATAATGCCCACAAGGTCAACGTATACACAGTGGTGGATACGGATTACGTAAAATATATGAATGCTGCTTGAAAAAAAGTAACTCAAGTGGTTTTTCTAGAGACGATAATATTATCAATATTTAGACAAAATGTGAACAAGCTCACACAGCTAGATGGCGGTTTGAAGAAAACACTGTGCAAATACTGCCCACAAGATCAACGTATACACTACTACAGCGGTGGATACGGATCTCGTAAAATTTATTATGGCTGCTTGAAAAAAGTCACTCCGGTGTTTTTTCTGGAGACGGTAATATTATGGATATTTAGACAGAATGTGAACAAGGTCACACAGCTAGATGGCAGTTGGTTGAATAACACACTGGGCAAAAAATGCCTACAGGGCAAATAATGCCTAAAAGGTCAACTTATACACTACTACAGCGATGGATACGGATCTCGTAAAATTTATTATGGCTGCTTGAAAAAAGTCACTCCGGTGTTTTTCTGGAGACGGTAATATTATGGATATTTAGACAGAATGTGAACAAGGTCACACAGCTAGATGGCAGTTGGTTGAATAACACACTGGGCAAAAAATGCCTACAGGGCAAATAATGCCTAAAAGGTCAACTTATACACTACTACAGCGATGGATACGGATATCGTAAAATTTATTATGGCTGCTTGAAAAAAGTCACTCCGGTGTTTTTTCTGGAGACGGTAATATTATGGATATTTAGACAGAATGTGAACAAGGTCACACAGCTAGATGGCAGTTGGTTGAATAACACACTGGGCAAAAAATGCCTACAGGGCAAATAATGCCTAAAAGGTCAACTTATACACTACTACAGCGATGGATACGGATTACGTAAAATTTATTATGGCTGCTTGAAAAAAGTCACTCCGGTGTTTTTTCTGGAGACGGTAATATTATGGATATTTAGACAGAATGTGAACAAGGTCACACAGCTAGATGGCAGTTGGTTGAATAACACACTGGGCAAAAAATGCCTACAGGGCAAATAATGCCTAAAAGGTCAACTTATACACTACTACAGCGGTAGTAAAATAAAAAAAAGTAAAATAAAAAAAAAATGAATATTAAAAAAAAAAAAATTAAAGTTGGTGCTGCTGAACTACTAGGAGCAGCAGATTAGCACACCAGTCCCACTCCCCAACACTGCTAGACTAATAGCACTGGGCTCTTATAGTAGTAGTAGTAGTAGTAGTAGTAGTAAAACAACAAAAAAATAAATAAAAGCAGTCCTTACAAGGACTACTGTTATTGCAGCAGTCAGCAGATGAGATCAGAAGCAGGACAGCTGCCCACTGCAGCTACATACAGAGCACTGCAGTAGAAGGTAGATTACTAGCCAGCAAAGCTACCTAAGCTTAAATGTCCCTCAAACCCCTGCAGACTTCTGTCCCTCCAATAACAGAGCAGTATCAAAACGATTACTAGCCAGCAAACTTTCAACTGTCCCTGAAATCACTAACAGGCAGCAGCTCTCTCCCTACACTATCTCTTCAGCACACACAGGCAGAGTGAAAAAACGCTGCAGGGCTTCGGTTTTTATAGGGAAGGGGAGTGGTCCAGGGGAGAGCTTCCTGATTGGCTGCCATGTACCTGCTGGTCTGGGGTGAGAGGGCAAAAAAAAGCGCCAACAATGGCGAACCCAAAATGGCGAACGTCGCGCGACGTTCGCGAACTTCCGGCGAGCGCGAACACCCGATGTTCGCGCGAACAAGTTCGCCGGCGAACAGTTCGCGCCATCCCTAACAGAGAGATCCCATAAAACTATGGCAGCATAGGTATTCCCTGTACTAAGCACAATTCAGCAGGAACAGTCCCCTAAGTTTGCTCATAGTCTGTACAGAGAGATCCCATAAAACTATGGCAGCATAGGTATTCCCTGTACTAAGCACAATTCAGCAGGAACAGTCCCCTAAGTTTGCTCATAGTCTGTACAGAGAGATCCCATAAAACTATGGCAGCATAGGTATTCCCTGTACTAAGCACAATTCAGCAGGAACAGTCCCCTAAGTTTGCTCATAGTCTGTACAGAGAGATCCCATAAAACTATGGCAGCATAGGTATTCCCTGTACTAAGCACAATTCAGCAGGAACAGTCCCTAAGTTTGCTCATAGTCTGTACTGAGAGATCCCATAAAACGATGGCAACATAGGTATTCCCTGTACTAAGCACAATTCAGCAGGAACAGTCCCCTAAGTTTGCTCATAGTCTGTACAGAGAGATCCCATAAAACTATGGCAGCATAGGTATTCCCCTGTACTAAGCACAATTCAGCAGGAACATTCAGGGGGATTATGCCCCTTTAACATGCAGAGATTTCGGGTGTGAAAGAAACTGAAGCAGAATAGTTTCTCTCTTCACCAATAGAAATTAACTGAATTATCTGCATCGTCTTCCTGCAGCCCGGGGAATAATCAGACCCAAATCTCCAGCTGCTGATTATCAGACAATGACATTTGTGCTTTAATTAAAATCAAATATAAATATCTCCATAGAATTAAATTTCAGATTGAATTTTTTCAGCCAACTCTGTCGGGATTTGCAGCCCAAAAGAATACCAAATAAATGCCAGTGGCCAGGGAACAGGCTTGTTGGGGTCTCACTATTTTAACTTTTGTTGGGGGGGGGAACTGATTGAAAAGAAACGAGAGAATTCGGGACTCGCACAACTCAACCCGCAGCCCACACACCATGTAATACAAGGGAGAATGTTCTGCAATTAGCAGAGTGACAAAAAGAATGGCAAATACATTTCTGAGCCTTCGGAGGTGTGCGGAGTTTAGATAAACAGTTTAATGGGGAGGCTGGAAGCAGAGGGACTGATAAGCTTGCAATCTACAGTGCAACAGCGCCACCTACAGCTCATACAGAGAAATACCTGAGAATTGCTGGAAAGGTTGATATAAACAGACTTCTGTTGTATCAGTGGAAAAGAATTCACTGAGATTGGCCCCAACTCCCTGTCTCACATGAGAATTCACTGTACAGTGTTATCTGGGTAACTATTTACTGATCAAAGGGTAAAAGATCATCACCAATTAATACCATCTTGTTATTTTGCTTTATGTATCTGTGAAAAAGGAGCAAAGTACAGAGAGGAGCAACTAAGCTGATAAAGGGAATGGAAGGGATCAGTTATGGGGAAAGACAAGTTGGGATTGGTTACACTGGAGAAGGGACAGTTAAGGGGGATATGATCACTATATATAAATATATAAGGGGGATATGATCACTATATATAAATATATAAGGGGATATGATCACTATATATAAATATATAAGGGGGATATGATCACTATATATAAATATATAAGGGGATATGATCACTATATATAAATATATAAGGGGATATGATCACTATATATAAATATATAAGGGGGATATGATCACTATATATAAATATATAAGGGGGATATGATCACTATATATAAATATATAAGGGGGATATGATCACTATATATAAATATATAAGGGGGATATGATCACTATATATAAATATATAAGGGGATATGATCACTATATATAAATATATAAGGGGGATATGATCACTATATATAAATATATAAGGGGATATGATCACTATATATAAATATATAAGGGGATATGATCACTATATATAAATATATAAGGGGATATGATCACTATATATAAATATATAAGGGGGATATGATCACTATATATAAATATATAAGGGGGATATGATCACTATATATAAATATATAAGGGGATATGATCCCTATATATAAATATATAAGAGGGGTATGATCACTATATATAAATATATATGGGGATATGATCACTATATATAAATATATAAGGGGATATGATCACTATATATAAATATATAAGGGGGATATGATCACTATATATAAATATATAAGGGGGATATGATCACTATATATAAATATATAAGTGGGATATGATCACTATATATAAATATATAAGGGGATATGATCACTATATATAAATATATAAGGGGGGTTTTGATCACTATATATAAATATATAAGGGGGACAGTAATAAAATAGAGAAAGTACAGAGAAGAGCGACTAAGCTGATAAAGGGAATGGAAGGGATCAGTTATGGGGAAAGACCAAGTTGGGACTTCCTTATAGAGGCAGTTATGGGTGAGTATGATGACTATATAAAATGACACTATACTTTATTTATAATAAGAATCAGCAAATAAATATATATATATATATAGAGAGAGAGAGAGAGAGAAAGAGAGAGAGAGATACAGTAGATATATATAGATATATATAGATATATATATAATAAATAACAGTAAAGGGGAAAGGGCATGAGGAGAAGGACACATTCGCTGCCATTGCAAAGCCTTTGTGATATTGGTGGCACATTATTAACCCAGAAATGTAGCCAATCAGGAAAGAGAAGTGAATGAAATCTCCCCTGGATGTTGATACTGTATCTTCCATCAGCCCCTGTCCCCATGATCTATCCTTCCCCTTGGCATCAGGCTCCTTATCAAGCTCTGAGATTGTTCCTTTTCATTCAGAAACCAAATCGCAAAGGACAGACAGTGAGAGAGCTCAGAGCAGAGATACAGCCAATCAGATTCCTTCTGATAGGAAAGTGCAGGGAAATGAAGATATCCCAGCCTTAGCTGCCAGTCACTTATTTCTATTTGTGTTTTGGAATAATTTGCAGTTCTTTTCTGTAACCTAAAATGATTAAATGCTGTCCTGTTGCTAGGGGCATCTACTCTCGACAACCAAAAAACAGATTCAACAAGAGAATTCTTCGTTGGTAATTTTGATCACATTGCTTTCTACTCAGTATAACGATACCTGGTGGTCTAGTGGGACAACACCTTCAGTAACTGACACGCCCTCTTCCTGCCCGCTCACTCTTATTGGTTTTGGCACGCGCATCCAGTCACCTGCATCTTTTAATTTTGGTGCTCCATGTGACATCAAATATTTAAAGGTGCCATGTCCTAATTCTCATTGCCCAAGATAGGTCTATTGTAGATAGTTCATGTGTGCACTTCTAGTCTACTTCTCTGTTCCTTGACCTTTGCCTGTCCTTGACCTGTCCTTAAGGACTGATTGGAGAGGATTCTTTCCCTTAAGTGCCACATTACCTTGTCTTTTCTGTCCTTGACCACCCCTGCATAGCTGCCTGAACACACCTTTGTCTGTTACTGACTAGTCTTCAGGGGTGCTTCGCCAATGAGGCGAGTTGAGGCTGTCGCCTCAGGCGGCAGCGCCCCACTAGGTAACAGGGGCGGCAAAAATGCTGCTCCTGGTACTTTAAGAGCGAATTTCAGGGGGAGGGGGGCAGCAGCAACTGCTGCTGCCTCAGGCGGCGGAGGGGCCAGGATCGCCCCTGCAAGTCTTCATGATCTTGACTCTGTACTGAGCTGTCACATTGTGGTTCCCTTGTCTGCCCAGAACACTGGTCTTCATTCTCTCTGGAGGCATCCAAATAGCAGAGGGCTCCTCCCAAAGTGAAAGGTGTTTGTTCTGGGTTAAGGATACCAAATGTGCCATTAAGTTCGGCAAGACATGGACACCGAAGGAGTAGCTGCTTCTCCAGCTACCACAGAAGCAATCCTGACAAATCTCCTCCAGTGTCTTGGGAAACAAGAGGCTAAGCAAGATAAAATTGGCTAATGTCTAAAGAGATTGTCTGCGAGGTTGGACAATAACCAGCAACAACCTGTAGCTCCTGTCCAGCTCCTGTACCTGGAGGGAAGTCTACCAACATCCCCGGGTAACTCTGTAGTGGAACCTAAGGTCCAGTTCCCTGAATAGTTCATTGGGGACAGTAGTAAATCTTTTGCTTTCCAGGAGGCTTGTAAACTACATTCTGGGTTCCTTTCCTGCTCCTTTCCCACCCAGGAGTCTAGAGTTCACTTTATTATACTTCACCAGAAGATCCTCAATTATGGCCATTTAGTTTATCCCCTTCCGATCCAGCCTGTCATTCTCTCAAATCCTTTTTCAAGGCCATGGCCATTATCTATGATGACCCTGATTGTTCTGCCTCAGCTGATACCCTCAGTCTGGGCAAACAAAGGTCGAGGAGTATTATACTGAATTCAGTAGAACTGGGCTGAAATGATAATGCCCTATGTAGTCAGTTCAGGGTGGAGCATTCCAATGCTATCAAAGACAGCTTAGTTATTTTTCCTTCTCCATCCTCTCTTGTTACTTTAATGCACCTCACTATACAAATTGATAGGAGGCATAGGGAGATGCATCAGGAAACAATACCCATTGCTACCCCTCATAATATCCCATCAGAATCAGCACCCAAACCTGAAGTCTCTGCCCTAGGCCTTTAGAGGAACCCATGCAATTGTCTCCTCTGAAGAAAAGGGCCATAGACAAGCTAATGGGTTGTGCTTGTATTGTGAGGATAGAGGGTTTTTTAGTGGCACTTGTTCCAAGAAACAGTAAAACCTTATCAGTTAAGGGGAGTTCTGTTCAGGTCATGCTGTATCTACGCCCAACAAATTTCCACCAAAGTACTCTTTCTGGTCATCTTAGAGTGGGATAGGGGTTACATAGTTCTGCCTTCTTGGGTTCTGGGCCAGCAGGGAACTGTTTAGATATTATTCTTGCTCAGAGACACGGCATACCCACGTTAGTGAAAGTTTTGGCTATTGATGGAAGCTCCATTGGATGTTGGTTAGTGTCTTTCAAATCTGAAAACCGTATCATGTCCATGGGTTCTAATCACTCAGAGCAAATTTTCTTCTTCGTTACTGATGTTCCTCATACTCCTGTGACTCTAGTCTTCCCCTGGTTACAGAGAAACAATCCCAAGTGGATTGGGTTACTAACATGATAACTCATGCTATTCATGGGGAATAGGACTATAGGCCTGGGGAAATTAATGCTTAGGCAGATGGCCTTTCCAGAAGTTTTGTTTTTCTAATTCTCATGAAAGGTTTGTCCCTGATCTGTATTCCTCTTTGTCTGAAGCCCATGTTCATTAACCTCCTAATGTGCCTCTTTATTCCCATAAAACCATTTTGAGGCAGTTTTGGTGGAGACTCAGGGTGCTAATGTAGCCAGGCATCTGGGCAGCAGTAAATATTCTATAAAATATTCTATAACCTTTGGCAGAAGGTTCAAAACTCATTATCTTCTACAGTAGCTGCCCAAAAGCTTCTAATACACACAGAATTACAGTGCTCACCTGAAATCAATGAACCTTTTCAGGTGTCAGGTGCTAAACAGTCCATAAGACCCCCTGCTCTGGGCCCAAATATCACAGAAATCCAAGAAAAACTGTAGTACACTGGTCCAGTTTGTGGTGCAAAGAAAAGTGCTTTTACTGGTTCATGGTAGACATCAAAAAGTTTGGCAACGTTTCGGGCCACACTGAGCCCTTTATCAAGCCTAAACTTACATATCAAGTACTGTGTTAAATAGCTAAATGAAAAGGGGTGGAGAAGGGAAGTGGGTGTGGCTCTTCAAGGATAGGTTAAAACATACTTCATAATTAATTGGCAAGTATGAATATTTCATTAATATACAAAGTCCTTGTGCTTCCATTGGGATTATGTGCAGTCCATCCATGTGACAAAAAAACTTACAAAAGCAAGTCTATTTACATCTTTTTGTTGAATGAGGGAGAATAGAGGAGATGAGACAGCGATTCCTACAGAGGGGTTACCCAAAAACGCTCCTAAATTCTTGTGTACGGGACGTTAGGGAGATTGAAAAGAATGAACAGAGAAAACAAAAAGATGTAAATAGACTTGCTTTTGTAAGTAAATTCTCTGTAGCCAGTAATGGATTACGTAAGATTATTCAAAAACACTGGCACATCTTACAAACATGTGCTCCACATATACCAGCTTTTGTAGAAGTCCCTATGATGGCGTATCAGCGAGGTAAGAACCTTAGATGTCAGTCCTACAGTAAAAGGCACATAAAGATTTTTGGGACCCCCCAAAATGGGGACTTTCCGTTGTCTTAGTTGTGCTAACTGTAATAATATTACAAAAGGGCAATTATTCACACACCCACATACTGGACAGAGAATTAACATACAAATTACTACACTTGCAATTCAACTTGTTATTTATTTAATAAAATGTCCATGTGGATTAGCATATGTTGGGGAGACAACACAGGAAGTGAAGGATCAGATTAAACAACATAAATCCAACATACGGTGTAATTATAATCATTTAGCTATTCCGTCACATTTTATAGAAGCAAGACATACAGTGAGTCAATTAAGATATCAAGTAATAGATGATGTAGGCCCTTTAAGACGTGGAGGTGACAGAACATATTTATTAAAAAAAATTGGAGATGCAATGGATATTGAGATTAGGTACGTTGAGTCCTGGGGGACTAAACCGAGAGTATACCCCTGAAATGTTTATTTAGAATGGTAATTCCTATAGATCATGCTTTATGTGTAACAAATTGCTGTTTCAACTTAGTACAATGTAATATACCCAGTGATACTGATTTAATGTAAAATATGTTATATACTTTTGTCTTATAGAATTTCACTGCTCTTATCCTGGGACTTGCTGGTGGCTTGACAACTGTAGGTACTGAGCCCTCCAGATGTTGAGCATAAATATGTAAGTGTTTAAATATCAATGTCAATGGAAACAGAACCTGAATGTTTTTACCTTTTCAACCTTTATATATAAAAGTGGCGCAATTGCACAATACACGGACTATTGGTGGATTATGGTGGAATCAAATGATTCTTTTGGACTTTTTTGGACCTTTTTTTGGAATTTTAATAACACTTAACACTTTACATGTTAACATTTGATATAACATACATGTTTTAATAGTTACTGTTTTTATATTATTCACTAATATTTATTTTGTAATATTTCACTGGGAATGCTGGGAATTGAGTCCCACACTGGGAGGTGGGAACCAAGTTGTAACCCCTCCCCCTAAATCACTTACTTAAGTGTGTTGTTACACAGTTCATTTAGCTTGATAAAGGGCTGGAATAGCCCGAAACGTCTCTCTGCTAATGGCATGAATAAATAATAATTGAATCACATATAGGAGTGCTGCTGGATTTATTGCTTTATTGTGGATATATTCCTTGGCAGAGAGGAACACAGAGGAACACTTCAAAAGGCGATTCAGTGTAAGTGTGGCACCTTTACTGATTTTCCTGTATTTGTTCTACATGGCTTATGGCAGAACTGCATTTGGACTAATCAGGCCACCATACCCCTACCATGTGACCTAGAGCAGTGCCTTGTGGGAGGTAAGACTCTATTTTACAGCTCATGGTGTGGAGGAAGTAGACCGTTTATTCTCTCCTCACGGTAGCATCGTTGGTAAGCAAAATAGTTGCACCAAATCACCCCCACCGCTGCCAGCGCCCCCCAGAGACATTGGCGTATATACATTCATGCCAACTAGTGTTTTCACAGTTTTTTGCTGTTTATGCGCTTATATGTTTTATATTATTGTTCATTGCAAACCTACTTATTGTGCTTTGTGTATGTGTTACACTTTCACCTCTCCACTCAGCTTTCTATCTATTCCCCTTGCCATCCATTAAAATCGACAGACTCCAAGCTCAGTCTCTTTATTGGAGTGTGGGGAGATTTAGTTGCATGAACTACACACACTGGCCCAGGGTAATACGTAGGGAGGACAGAACACTGAAAAAAGCATTAAAGAACTCATAATTCAAATTACCCCACTGTCTCCATCTTACCATACAGTCTCCATCTTTAAATCAGTGTCTCCCATCTTGCCCTACTGTTTCCATCATCTTGTCCTACTGTCTCCATCTTGCCCTACTGTCTCCATCTTGTCCTACTGTCTCCATCTTGTCCTACTGTCTCCATCTTGCCCTTCGGTCTCCATCTTGCCCTACTGTCTCCATCTTGTCTTAATGTCTTCATCTTGTCCTACTGTCTCCATTTTGTCCTACTGTCTCATCTTGCCCTACTCTCTCCATCTTGTCCTACTGTCTCCATCTTGCCCTACTGTCTCCATCTTGTCCTACTGTCTCCATCTTGTCCTACTGTCTCCATCTTGTCCTACTGTCTCCATCTTGCCCTTCGGTCTCCATCTTGCCCTACTGTCTCCATCTTGTCTTAATGTCTTCATCTTGTCCTACTGTCTCTATCTTGTCCTACTGTCTCCATCTTGTCCTACTGTCTTCATCTTGTCCTATTGTCTCCATCTTACCCTTCTGTCTCCATCTTGTCCTATTTTCTCCATCTTGTCCTTCAGTCACTACCATTCCTCGGTGCCTCTGTCTTGTTCTGCTTAAATAACCTTGCTATCCTGCCACTTTCCATACATAGAGATACTTCTCTGTGGAATGGGCCCTTGGTGGTTACATCTATCGATTGAAACTGATACCCCTAGAACCAATATTTAACCAACATGGCTATTGGTGATAGAAAACATTATACAGAGTTAGGTAGGCTTACACCACCAATGTACTTTGAGTATTGGGTACTTTTTGGCAGAGGTAATATTTGCTGGGATGGGGGCAGGCTTGTGAGAGATGGGACCATGACTTAATGGGACAGTATGTGTTGTCAAGGGTCAGAGTCATTAAAACAAGGGGCAAATAGTAGGGTCGGTGTTTGTGAGATAGAAGGGGTGGCTGGTAAAAATTATGCTTGATGCCATTTGCTTGATAATTATAAAAATTAGTCCAGTTTATTCCTGAATAGGTGCCAACCCTAGTTACCCCCCCCCCAACCTAGAGCTACCTGTTCCTTTCAAAACTTCTGGGAGCATTTCTATACACCATTAGCAATTGTTCCTTTGTGATTAGTAAAAAGCCGATATAAATCTTGTCTTGTAATTAATAGAAGGATATGGTTACAGGCCCCTGTAGGCTTTTCCTTTAAATGAACTAAAATACCATGGACCTTGCAGTATTTATTGTGACCACTGGGAGGCAGTATTGTAGCAGCAGAGAAAATGCGTCTGAATTTCACTTTCTGAAGGTGAGAAATGCAATAAACAAGTAAGTACTGACAGTTCAGAAACTGTGTGATGATAAGAATGCTGAGCAGAGAAAATCAAACAATTGTAATTTAATGATTTTACAATGTTATGTACATTAGCACAGAGCCAGTGTACTATTACTATTAATATTGGATTTATAAAAATGAAGAAAGAATGTGAGGAAGCAGAAAATAAAATAGGTTTAATGTTGTTGTGGCTTCAGAAACTGTAGCTGAGACCTACTAGATATATCTCCAGTACCATCCAATACCATACTTTATGGTATCGGTTACGGTTATAGTCAGGAGTCTGTGACATTTTTGTGAATGTCATACATATATAACATTTAATAAGTAATACTAATTAATTTTATGTATATTATGTACATTTGATTATTTCCCTTTATTTAAAGTGCCAACGTATTGCTCAGAAGGGCCCCATCACACACAGTAGGGTCAGTTTAATTAGGAGACTATCTACCTGGCTGTATGTTTTTGGAGTGGGGGGGTACCCATTGGAAAACATACTGTGGATATAGTGTCATGTCAGGAGTCAAATCTATATATACAATATAATGAAGCCGGTTATGAACAAAATACTCTGTTCTTATGATCTGCTGGTCACCAACTCAAGATCGAGTGGTAGAATTTGATTGGCCATTGGGAACCCCTGCATTACAGTATCCATTAGCCCTGAGCTTCATTTGGACTTTCCATTCCAGCAGCCTTGGAGAGTGTTGCTGGTGGAAGATCTTCTCATAAGAATCCATATGGACTGTCCATATGTATACAGGAGAACATTCTCATTCAGATTATCTTTAGTTACATCACATGATGCCAAATGAATTACTGAAGAAACCATCATTTCTGCATTAAACACAATTCAGTTTATTAATTTTAACAGAAGTTTGGAACTAATACACTTCCTTCTCTCGCTTTCCTACTAGAGGGCACAGACTAAGTACAACATGGTGATAATATACTTTTTATATGACCACATTTATATGAGAACAGCTTATTCCAATGACGGACGAATGGTTATTGTGTAAGAATAATAAAGTCTAATACCAAATGCCCCAATCATTCTGATGCTGCAATACCAATTGCCCGAAGCAGGGTGGGTGCAGGGAGGGGTAATGTTCCCCCGTTAATTATTTCTCTTATAAATGACACTCCCGTAATGAGAGTCCACTTTGTAAGTTACTGACAGAATTCAGAGTGTCAGCAGATGTTGGATGAGGCCCCTTGTAATAGAGTCCTGCAGCGGGTCGGGTACCCGCGGGTTACCCGCAAAAACCTGCAGTACCATGAGGGTTTTTCGTTGAAGTTCAAGGTGCGGGTCGGCGGTTCTGCAGGTTTGCGGGTTGCGGGTCGGGCTGCGGGTCTTCTCAATATCAATATTTGCTCCTACGCCCGATGATGTCATTTCCGGTACACAATGACAGCACTTCCGGTTTCACTTCCTTTTTTTCTGATCATATCTACTTCCGATGATATCACTTCCTGATTCTTGATGGTCAGCGGGTCGCGGGTCTGGGTTGCAGAGAAGGTACTTGCGGGTCCAAGCGGGTAAGAATGCGGGTGCGGGTTGCGGATTGTAGGTTGCGGGTACGGGTCAGGGTCGGGTCCCAAAATATGGACCCGCGCAGGACTCTACCTTGTACAGAAGTGTTTTCTTCATTGCTGAGTTCCTCCCTGTGTCTGCTTTTAACAGATAAAGAACTGCAAGACTGAGGGACAGTAGTAAGTGGGAAACTATTTTCAGTTGCAATATCTGTAGTTCTCTTCCAACATTTTGGGAGGGTTCAAGTTTTATAACGTATGTATGTGTACCCCCATTTTAATCAATAAAAGCTTGTGAAAAGGGGAGTGTCTTTGGCAAAGCCCTCGTGTTACACTTCGGTGTCACATTGACTGATTTCCCAAAGCAAAACAATTCCATGTTCTGTTGTTAAACTCAATAAACTTTATTTGATTTGAAATAGCCTTATCTTTGAGTTTTGCTTTACATATAACGAGGTCATAGCAATAAAATTTGCAACAACGGCTACCAACAAAATTGCACTTCATTGTTTTCAGCTTCCATCCCATAAACCTCCACTTCACAGAGCTGGAGATATTCTGGTCTCCCGGGAATGACCACACTCACACTCAGGACAGGGTGATAGTCAGTTGTGAGACGTCAGTGATGGTGCTGCATCTGGGGGAGAGAAGAAACATATCAGATAAAAGTCACACGAAATTATATTTGTGTGTTTTACCCACTTTAGATAAAAATGTGATAGCTGTATTTGGGAACAGTCAGCATGCATGTACATACTATAGTGCCAAAGATTGGAACCAATAGGAAATGTTCATGTCAATCCCAGTGGTCAATGCTGGATTGGGACAGGACGATGATGCAAAGCATACTTATAAATTACACAAAGCCTATTAAGGTATAAGAAGGAAGCTGGAGAATTTCCCACAGAACCACCAGATCTCAACTCTCTAGAGCTTTTGTGGGAATAGAGTCAACATACACTGCCCTACAAGCCAGTCACACCTCTGGGAAGAGCTACAGTAGGTGGATGTGAAATTTTCTTTGAATTTTTCTCTAAATCTCAACTGTTTGTTTGTTTGTTTGTCTCCTTACCCACCTTCACTGACCTCATGGAGCGAAGACCAAATCGCTACTGCAGAAAATGCAATTGCACTCTGCACATTTTTTTTTTTTATTTCAATTTTGCTCTTAAAGTTACTAAGGGCAATTTTTGTGCTGCTTCTGGTAACTTTCCACACACTGCCACCTGCAGCAAAGTTCCTTGCCAAATGTCTGCTGGAATTGCTGCAAATCAGGGTTTCTTTATTGAACGTTATATGAGATAGTAGAGCAAGGCAAGGACCATACATTTCTCCATTTTTTTGCTGGAATTGCTGCAAATTAGGGTTTCTTTATTGAACGTTATATGAAATAGTAGAGCATAGCAAGGACAATACATTTCTCCATTTTTTGCAACACCTTATATTCAGCATTTTTTTTAATTGGAAGATAATTATATGAACCTAATAAGCACAGGGAGTTATTTTCACTGGTCTCCAGGTTTGTGCCAGCATGTGGCATTGCTCCATAATCAGGGGCTCACAAAGGGCCCAGTATTTTGCATCTTTCCCAGGTGACTACCTCCATAATTTTAGGTGCAGCTAGTAGTGGCTGTGTGTTAAAATACACTGGAATTGACTTCACCCTGAGCACTGGGGGAAGCTTCTATTTTAATAAGGTTGTTTTGAAACAGTCAACTACCAGTTACTGAGGAACTGAAGCTGCAAATAAGCACATACCCCAAAGGACTGCCTGGTTGATCTTTATCATGGATCTCCAAGGTGTGGCACCCCAAAGTTTTATTACACAACATTGTAGAACAGTGGCTGTTCTTTCTCAATATACCAATCTGGATTAAACTAGTCTACTTAGAATCCTTTGGTTCTCACTTAACATCTGCCTGAGTTGAGGATCCAGAAATGTGTTCCCCCCTTGCTTGATTACTCTTGGATACTACATGGATTCTAGTCAGAAGGGCCTGGTTTTATCCAAATCACATTAGCTATGAATTCACATTTGCATCCTTATACATGTTTTTATTGGTGTGTCCCAAAGGTTTCTTTCTAATCTAATTCGTTGGTACCTTATTTTTCATGCTCTAAGAACCACCAGACATTTGGAGTTTGTTTTGTGCTGCTTACTGATAAAGTAATGTGTTCAGTATTTGGAATTTCCATCCTTTATTAACTTTTTATGTTCCTTTATTGACTTTTGATATTCAGCTGTGGGTATTTGGTGGTGTGTTGCAATATAAGTCTGTAGGCTTGTATTTATCATTCATTTAGTAGAGTTAATTGCTACGAGTTGCAGTACTAACAAGACATTGTTTCATTGTTTGGGACTTACACAGGGTTGTTATTATCTGCTGAATTTCCAACACGAATCTCGGCTCCTTTCAGGCGCTCACCGCAGCAGTCTCCTCTGTTCACTATGACCACTGTCTCAATCTTGTACCATTTCTTTAGGTCCAGCTGCCACCAAGCCGGGTTGTCATTATTGGTGTGGGAACATGAGCCCGCCATCATATTTGTCCCCTTATTACCATCAATAGCAAGAGCAGCGTTGTAGTTGGGTCTGAAAGATGAGCTCTGACTGGCCTCTCCCAATTTTGCCAGATTCACTGTCAACAAAATGTAATTATATTAAATTTCCTCATGAACAATATATAAACAAGACAAACTGAGGGAACTTCTGTAATATTATTGCTCTTGCTAAAATATCATGTGTCTGATGGTGATGACTGAAGTTCATCTTTAATTGGGGCATTATGTATTGAGAATGGAATAGGAATAGTTTATAATAGTGGAGTGACTTTTTGTCTAGGACAGCTAATTGAACAACCCCAACTTGGCCAGTCTTTCCTCATAGCTAAGATTTTCCCTTTACCAGCTTAGTTGCCCTTCTCTGTCCCCTCTCTAATAGGGATGTAGCGAACTGTTCGCCGGCGAACTAGTTCGCGCGAACTTCGACTGTTCGCGTCCGCCGAATGTTCGCGAACGTCGCGCGACGTTCGCCAATTGGTGTTCGCGTTCGATTCGAAGTAAAATTTCGTTCGACCTTTCGACCATTCGACCATTCGATCGCTAAAATCGAACGATTTCCATTCGTTCGAACGATTATAAGCATTCGATTGAATTAAAATCATTCGATCGAATAGCTTCGATCGTTCGATTCGAACGAAAATCCTTCGATCGTACGAATAAAATCCTTCGATCGACTTTATCGAGCGTTCGAAGTTTGCGAACTGTTCGCGAACTGTTCACTTTTTTGCCGGTGTAACACATTAACGGCAGTTCGCTACATCCCTACTCTCTAATACAATAATGTCCTGTTTGAGTGATGGAGACCAAAACTGTACGGCATATTCTAGATGGGGCCTTACCAGTGCTCTATACAGTGGGACCCCCTCCTCCCGTGACTCTCTGCCCCATTTAATACAACTCAAGACCTTATTTGCCCTTGATGCTGCTGACTGGCATTACTTGCTACAGACAAGTTTATTATCTACAAGGACTCCAAGCTCCGTCTCCATTATGGATTTGCCTAGTGCAGTCCCATTAAGGGTATAAGTGGATATTGTTACATCCCAGGTGCATGACTTTACATTTATCAACATTGAATCTCATTTGCCACTTAGCTGCCCAGATTGCCAGTTTGTCAAGATCCTGTTGCAAGTGCCACATCCTGGATGGAATTAATTGGGCTGATAGTTTTGTGTCATCTGCAAACACTGATACATTACTTACAACACCCTCCCCTAAGTTATTAATGAACAAGTTAAATAAAGGTGGAGCCAATTCAGAGCCCTGGATCAACTACCAGCTAGGCAGGTTAAAATAGAGTTCAAAGGTTTAACTTGATGGACTTGTATCTTTATTCAACCAAACTTACTATGTTACTATTACCTCACTAAGAACCTTAATCCAAGATGCAAAGGTTTTGGTCATGGCTCACGCTTTTGCAAATAACAATAGCCTTTCGCTTTGGGAGGAGCCCTTGACCACTCAGATGCCGGCAGGTCTTAAAGTGAGAGAACCAAGGCGAGAGTTCTGGGCAGACTAGGGAACCGCAACATGTGGCAGGAAGAACGGGGTTAGAGCAAAGTATAGTTGAGGAAACAGGCTGATCTCTCAGTCAGCTCAGTACAGAGTCAGGATCCAGAAGAATAGTCAGTAATGGGCAAAGGTCGGTTCAGGCAGAGATACAGAGGTGGTCAAAGGCCAAAGAACAGACAAAACAGACTAAAAGTGCACCCAGGAATTATCTACAATAGACCTACGTTGGGAAGTGAACAAATGGACGAGGTGTCTTTAAATATTCAAATTTTGCACCAAGCGTGATGACATCAGAAGTGGGGGCCAAACAAAATGACAGGACACGTATGCACACAGACCATAATGAAGCAGCTTAGGGCGTCCCCACCACCCCACTAGACCACTGGGTACTGTTACAAATACAGTGTAAGTTCTAATTCATCTTCTATGCAAACAGAGACCCTCACAAACAGATGCGTTAGACTTGACTGTCAAATAAAATCTGACGCTGACACCTGCATGAAGAGAGAATAAAGAGAGACAGATGCTGAGAGGAGGATAGGAACTAGACTAATTCTAAAACAGTACAGAATTTAACCTGATTAACATATTACCCCAGGCCTTACCATCTGTAGATTTCGGTTCTTGCCCATAAACCTCCACTTCACAGAGCTGCAGATATTCTGCCCGGTCAGAAATGACCACACTGACATAACGACCCCCCATCCCCTTACAGCACAGAGTAATGGTCGATTGTGAAACATCAGTGACGGTGGCGCATCTGGGTGGAAAAGACAAATATGAGTTTATTTTATGACAGTTTGATCAAATGGGAAAAACAGATGATCACTTGTCTATGTTGTTGTCACTTAGCTTTACCATTGAGTACCTCTGTTTCTAGAACTCTACAGAAAACTGTTTTGATTCTTATTTCAGCATTGATACCTACTGCAACAGGGCTTGGCATTTTCCAATTTGGACTTCTATTAACCTCATTGTATTGTTTATCAGTGGTCAGAGGAATGGGCAGGGCATCCCAGCTTTGTTCTCTCCATGAACCCCATTAATATAATCCTGTATCAAACCTCGCTGTTGAGTTTTACCCAACCATGACCCATGCGGCCTTTCTTGAAGTCACCTCAGATACTATGCTATACCTCATTAATATAATACATTAATTTTAAAAAGAAGAGATACTCCTACAGAATACAGATACAGGTGTTTGAGACTCACACGGGGTTGTTATTATCTGCAGAATTTCCAATGCGAATCTCGGCTTTCAACAGTCGCTCACTGCAACAGTCTCCTCTGTTCACTATGACCACAGTGTCAATGTTGTAGGTCTTCTTCAGGTCCAGCTGCCACCAAGAAGGATTGTCATTTTTTGTGTGAGCACAGGGGCTTTTGAATATGTTGTTTTCTTTATTTCCATCAACAGCCATTTGAGCGGTGTACTTCGGGTCATAAGTGGAGCTTTGTTTAACATCTCCTGACCTTGCCAGATTTTTGCCTAAAAATAAAAGAATGTAAATTATATCTATTTTAAAACAATGCTAGACAAGCAAAGAAATGTGCTTTAATTCTCAGACCGATGCTTCAATGGCCTCATAAGTGATGCAGGAGCTAATTAAGGATTGTAAATAAGTATGTTGCAAACTATTGGATAAATTTATTTAGACACTGTATCACCTCATCGTTGCCCTGGTTATGGGCAGATCACTAAATCATTTGCTCGGGCTCAGCAGTGACCTCCGCATAGAGTGTGTGAGTAAAAATTAAAGACAAATGCTAAATCAAGAAGATTCTCGTACCTCCTGGTGGGGGGCTGCAGGAATGAACCCATCCAATGGAGATGCCAACCAGTAGGATCACAATGCACTTCATCCTAATGGAGAAGAGACAACACAATGATAAACAGAGTGAGTCTGATGACTTTTGTGCTGAGTATTTTCCTAATGTGCAACAGAGATACCAAACAAATAAACAGCTCTTGCTTATTCCACTGGCTAGAAAATCTGAGCTTTATAACTAGTCACAGATTTACATATAATGGACATATTTTGTATTTCTGTGTAGGGTAGGATTATGTAGAGCAGCAAATTGAGTCAGTGTTCCATAATCCAGATCTTATGATATAACCTCTGGGCTATACATATCCCAGGAACCTCTGTATAAAAGAGTAAGGCATGACCCAAGTAAACTGAGAACATACTAGACCTGTTGACAAACAAGCACTACCTATAGTGTATCAGTATTGCAGGCACCTGTATGGGGGATTCTTAGTCAACTTAATCTCTTTTTGACTTCATTCTTCGCAAAATCTGTTATATTAGAAAGTAGATCTACAGCTTGTATTTCTTTGCCAAAATTCTGCCCAGCTATTTCCCATTCCTCATCTTACGCTTAATTAATTACTTACAACTCACCCATTGCTCTCCTAATCTGGTTATATATGTAGAAGTATATATGACAACAATAAAATACCACTTAAAGGGGCTGTTCACCTTTGAGATAACTCTTAGGGGCACATTTACTAACCTCGAGTGAAGGATTCGAATAAAAAAAACTTCGAATTTCGAAGGTTTCTTTTGGGTACTATGACCTTAGTCTTTGACTACAATTCGAACAATTCGATTTAAAAATCGTTCGATCATTCAATAGTACTGTCTCTTTACAAAAAACTTTGACTACATACTTCGGCGGTTTAAACCTACCGAGGTACAATGTTAGCCTATGGGGACCTTCCCCATCCCTTTTCTAAGCTTTTTTTGATCAAAGAAAAATCCTTTGATCGATCGATTAAAATCCTTTGATCGTTCGATTGTAGGATTTGCGCAAAATCCTTCGAATTCGATGTTCAAATTCGAAGGATTTTACTTCGAGGGACAAATTCGAGGGTTTATTAACCCTCAATATTTGACCCTTAGTAAATGTGCCCCTAAGTATGATGTAGATGGTGATATTATGAGCTAATTTGCAATTGGTTTTTATTATTTACGGGTTTTGAGTTATTTCGCTTTTTTTTCAGCAGCTCTTCAATCAGCATTTTCAGCAATCCGGTAGCTAGGGTCCAAATTACAGTACCCTAGCAACCCTGCATTGATTTGAATTAGAGACTGGAATATGAATAGGAGAGGCCTGTAGAAAGAGGATTAATAAAAAGTAACAATAACAATACATTTGTAGCCTTACAGAGCATTTGGGTCAGCAACAACCATTTGAGAGCTGAAAAGAGTCAGAAGAAAAAGGCAAATAACTATAAAAAATAAATAATGAAGGCCAAGTGAAAGGTTGCTTAAAATTGGCCATTCTATAACATACTAAAAGTTACCTTAAAGGTGAACCACCCCTTTAAGAAATAAATACAGGCATGGAATTTGTTTCTGGAAACCCGTTATCCATAAAGATCCAAATTACAGAAAGGCTGCCTCTCATAGATTCCATTTTATCCAAATGTTTAAAATGGATTTCCTTTTTCTGTGTAATAATAAAACAGTCGCTTCTACTTGATCCCAACTAAGATATAACTAATCCTTATTGGAGGCAAAACCAGCCTATTGGGTTTATTTAATGTTTATATGATTTTCTAGTAGACTAGGTATGAAGATCCAAATTATGGAAAGATCCGTTATCCGGAAAACCCCAGGTCCTGAGCATTCACGATAACAGGTCCCATACCTGTATTGCAATCTCTTCTATTGCATTAGGTTGGAATCTTGACACCTCATTTCCTCATAATGATATGGATTTCATCAAACGCTTAGATAAGAATCAAAAATGAATACGATCAGGAAATTGAATATGTAGAGATCTTACCTTACTAGTCCTTATACGCTCTATGGCTGTTCCTTACCCTGGCTGGCTTTAAATACCATCAATTACTTGTGCTAATAACTGTGACACTCCCATTATTTCTTTATTCTATGAATAATTTATGTTTATATTGTTCTTCAGTAGTTTCTGCTTGTAGCCTTGAGTAAACAGGGTGTTTTATTTACACGAATCCCTTGTGGCCCACTGCAAGGTCCTTATTCTACTTAAAAGTGTAATTGTGATTCGGCACAAATGTGTGTCAGAAATGCTGTTTCGTGCCTGGAATTAGTAGTAAAACTTGATTGATTTCCTTGATATTTTTGGAATTTTGACTGAATGCCTGAAACACTGATATCTTCCTTTATCTGTAACCTCATTCTGAAGTAAAGCTGACCATAGATGTAAAGATTTTTAAAAGATCCGATCGTCATCATGAGACCACGATTATCTCGAAACGATCGTACGAATTGACCATCAACTAAAAAGACCATTTCAGGCGATATTGCCAGGAAAACAAAGGGGAGCTGCCTGCTTGTCCCTGCAGACATAGATAGATTGCGCTGGGACCGATAAAGATTTTTTAACATGGCCGATCAATTTCCTGACAGAAGTCGGTTCGATCGTTCGAAACCCACTAACCGCACAATAATTTTGAAGGATTGGTTGGACTTTGCTAAAATCGGTAAGAGAAATATTTGCGTCTATGGGAAGCTTAAGAGCAGGGCCAAAGTTTGGACATCCTAGGTTGGCTTCTGAAAAAAAATTAGACAACCAATGCTTTTTTTATGAAAAAAAGATTTCCTATTTAAATCCTGGTGAGTTATTTGTTCAGTTAAATCTGATAACAGGAACCGATTAAGGTGCCACTGTCACCAGGTGAACTTGCCCCATCTGCTGAAGGTAACCCCAGGAGGCAGCAGTATTTTCTCTCAAGACTGTATCTATTTTTAATGTACTAATAAAGCATTTGAGATCTGTGCAGAGATTGCTTAAGCTAAGGAGAGAATACTGAACATTCTGCAAGACCAACCAATCCAAGTGTTACTCTTTGGATCTATAGAGTATGTGCTTCTGGGGTACGCAGGGTTAGTGTACTAAATGGGTTCCCGTGAAATCAGACTTGTCATCTTAGAAGCCCATTCATTGAGGAAAAAAAGCATGGACTAGTCACTGGCAAGATGTCTATAATTGTCCCACTAGCAAGATGTTGACCAGCTCAAAGGTGGCCTCTCAAGTACTTTACAGTTGGTTCTGCTAAAGTAGATAAAGTCAGGCCAAAACACACAGCAGGGAAAAATAATTCCCTTTAGAAATGAGTTCATGTGGGGCCATTCTTGACATTAGTTAAAAAATAAAGAATAGCTGGGGCAGCTGGAAAAAAGAGAGAGTCAAGCCATGCAGAGCTGTTGTAAGGGAAGAATGTAGATAAAAGACAGATGAGTACATAAAAGGGGAGAGTAGAGTTGAGATCTGGAAACAGAAAGAGGAATGTGCATGAATCAATGGCGTGACATTGATGCCACTGTACTTTTTTGCACCCAGGTCTGTAGTCCCCTATTTACGCCACTGCATACTCGGGCATACATGCCCTTAACAGTACTCTATTAGGTACTAGGAGGAGCGTCTATAGGCAAAATGCATTGGGTGCCTATAATGCAATGGTCTCCCTCTCATCTGCCTACAAGGGAATTACCTGTTGAAAATGTAGAAAATGGGTGGGTAGAAATACTGAGTATTTCTGATAAGGGTGTTTATAAGCCTCAAGCACATAAAGGAGCACAGAAATTGAACCTTTAGGCACATGGCACAGGTGGTACAGTATATCTAGTGGTGACATTAATGAAAATGATGTGCTCCAAGGCAAGGTATAGTCACTTCTATGCTGGTTGAAAAACACCATCATTTATGATGACCACAGACAGACGTGCAAGATGCTTTCCTTTGCACCACCATACTTATATTATGGAACACTCACTAGTGATAGGGGGTACAATACACCTATGTGCCACCCCCCTCTTGCCCCTCACAAATACAATTCTGCAGGCAGTGTTTTAGTAATGGGGCAGCTGCAGGTTTCTGTGCTCTGGAATAGACCTCAGAGACTTGCGACAATTAAAAAAATGGACAACTGCAAATACATGACCCCTCTAGAAAGACCCTGTTTGGTTATGGGACAGATGCCAAATGAAGCCAAGCTAGAAGAAGCTTCAGTAAAGATAAACATGGACAGAGACATCTCAAATATAAGCACCGGCCAAACAGGTGGATTTTAATGTTCTTGTGGGTATATATCCCTCAGAAATAAGAAACACAATGTATGTAATTATATACAAGTGTATTTTTGCCGTGCAGTGTTTTAACAATATTTATATCAATACAATCCATGGGAAAATAAATACAGGGAGGGTAAATGCAAAGGAATATAAGAAGTAAATCCCTGCTCAAAGAGGGTAAAGGGAAATCCCATTTGGTTGAATGAGAAAAAATAAAGCTTTACAGACTGGTGCAATAAAAAGAGATGGTAAATAAAGGATGGTAAAAGAGCATAAAAATGATTAATGGGGATGAGAAAACTCATGTTAAAAATATTCTCTCTACTTTCCCACTTGTACCTGTCGGGTAGGGATAGAAAAGCCTGTGGAAGAACCAAACTGATGAAATTCTGAGAGGCTTGATGGGATCTACCCAAGTTAGCAGACTGGACTGTGTTCAGTAATAGACCACTATTTCTTATATCTATGTTTTCCAGTTGAGTAGTTGGAGTAGGTGCCACGCTAACCCAATACTGATATAATAATGTAATGGTTACTGAGTGATGCTGACTTGAAAGGACATTTCATAAAGAACAATTACAAGGGCTCATCTGTTCCAAATAGATTATTCAAAAGGAGTCATAGCCACCAGAATATCCTCATTGCTCTGAGACAACGACAAGCCCCAGTGGAAAGTTCCCTACTCCACTTTGGTTCCTAGATCCACGGGGGATTTGAGATGGAGAGTATTCATGGTGTGCCGCTGTCCACTGTATGGAAGGGAATGTCTACAGCCTAATCTACAGCCCCTCATAGCTCATACCTCCCAACATTTTGGAAATCAAAAGAGGGACAAAAAGTTGTGGCGCTCGTAGCGCGGCAAATGTTGTGGCCACGCCCATTTTTGTGGCCACACCCCCTAATTACCATGTTCATTTTACAAATTGTTTGGTATGTTACACAAACACACACTAACAAGCAGTAACACACATACACACTAACACACACACAGTATAGTAACACACGCACACAGTTACACACACAGTAACACATACACACTAACACACATACACACTAACACACATACACACTAACACACACATACTAACACACACACAGTAACACATACACACAAACACACACAGTATTCCCAGTTCTAGCTCTGGTTTCTTCTGCGATCTTAATGAATTCCTGATCTTTAGCGAATCTATGCACATTCTTCTAAGCTGGTCCGTCCACCTCACTACAATCTGTTCACCCATTCCCTTCTCCCTATTTCTGAGCGCCCTTGCCCTCTATACTGATCAAGTCGATCATAAACAAATGCTTAGGCGCCATCTTACCCCGAACTGTCCTTGTGTAATAACATTCATGTTTTTTTATTCGTAATTTTGCCCCCGCCAAACAGATGAACTTCAGTTGTGGCTTGAAGGAATACGAACGTCGATCTTCGGCCTAGGCCCAGCTCTACAGCTACAGATCTTCCTCCATGTCATGTTAGTCGTCGCACTTTAAAAATGAAAGTGAAAGCATTTACCAGCCAAGGGATCATCCAAAGCCAGGCTCCATATCGCCTTTGTTTCCCCCAGCCTCAGCTCCCAGCCCAGACTGAATCCCTCCAGCGCACACAAGTCTCTGAATCCTGCCCCCTCCTTACAGGGTGGGACTAGAGTAGACGTGCACAGTCTCCTCTCGTGAGACTTCAGTAAAAAAGCACCAGGAAGAGCGGCAGAGCCCACAGTCGCGGGACATTTAAGGCAACATTCCGGGACAGCGGGACAGGGGGATAAAAGCGGGACTGTCCCGCCTAAAACGGGACGGTTGGGAGGTATGATAGCTGTTTTTAAGAGACTCCATCTAATTACTCTTAAGCACAGAATTCAAATTTTCAAGTTGGTCTTTTGGTCAAAACTGTAAATTTCAAGTTTAAAACCATCAACTTGAATTCGAATTGGAATTCAAATATGAGATTTCTCATCCCCCTACCCTGGAAGTAACTTGAATTCGATAGGTCACCACCTAAAACCTGCTGAGTTCATGTAGAAATCAATGCAGAGGTCCACTGACCTATTTGAAGAAGTTAATAGTCTTCCTGAGTTTTTCTTCTGAGAAAAACTTTATTTGAATTGCGTTCCAGTTGCGTTCATATTTGATTCAAGTTTTCTGGTTGGTAACATTTGAGTTTTTTCTTAAATAAGATACCATTTGTGTTTCGAGGTCATTTGAGTGCATTCAAGTTAAAAAAAAAAACAACCCCCTAGTTTAAGAACCACGAAAACTCTAATACAAAACTTTACCATGTAATTGTCATGTAGAAGTCAATAGAACTTATCATTTTTCAATTTTAAAATCGTTCTTTGCTTCAAGCTTTTAGAGGCTTTGGGGGGGGGAGTTTGTTTGTAAGTGCACAAAAATTAAGGATTTTGAGGTTTTCATATTCTTATTTGTTTTATTGGTTCATGGTTTTTATATTTGGATGTTCTAATAAATAAGTAGACATCCGTGGTTTTTAAAAAAAATATGAGTTTATTCTAAATAAATATATATTTGTGCAATTGAGACTTCTCCGAAGACTCCAAAGATTCATCACCAATAGTGTCAAAATTAGGGTTGGTGCCAGTTTTCTACTTTCTATAAGACAAACTTGATACAATTTTGCCCATAGTTTAGAATGGAGATCTAGTGGACTACCTTGTGTGCAAAAAAAAATCATAGAGAAATTCCCAATATGCTTCATCAAGTGGTGGGCAACAGGTATTTTGGCAAAGTTGTCATTGCGCATGAACAGGAATCAAACAACCTGGAACACATTTTACGTTTATTACATTTGCCTCTCTGTATATTTTGCATTTGAATTGAGTAAATACGATTTAAGGATTCGTATTAACCTCAGATTTCAGTAGAAATTCTGGTTAGGCCAGTGTTTTCCCAGTCCAGTTAATATTTAACCCTGAGTGGCAGACGTTCAGTGCTAGACTCCTTCTAGCCAAACACAATAAACCAGTGACTAATTAAAAAGCTAAATTTACGGCAGCAAGAGCCTTAGGGAATGCGGAAATAAGGCAGATAAGGAGCCTTCCAAATTCCAATGTCATTGAATGTTTATATCAGATTATCATACATTTTTATTCTTCTCTGGGTAATAAACACCTTGAATGTCCTATCAAGTAGGCATGGGCCGGCCTAACCTGTTTGCTTAAAGGGAAATGTATTTCAAAAAAAATCAAAAACTCAAACCATTCTTAAAAGTCCCATAATGACACATGACTCTATTAAGTCTGGCCATAAGACCCAACTCAATACTCACTTCATTTGCTAATGTTTCCTGTATTAGCTTTAATATTTTCTGTCTAAATATTTATTCTGTATAGGGAGTTCTGTTTATATTCATTGTCTCGGTTCACTTACCTTTGTAAAAAAAAAAAAGAGGAAAACGATGAGAATAAAAACCTTTGAACTGATATTCAGAAAGGTTCTTGCATCTGTATATGTGGCTCTATACTTGGGCCTTGCAAGAAATGTTAATTGTGCCTACGTTGCTGCATAATGTGAGTGAGTGGAATGAACTGTTGTCTTTAGCAAAATTTGCCTTGCGCAGTCAATAGAAATTAATACGATAGTAAGTTCTACAGGGCAGGGACCGCCTTTCTCCTGTGCCTCTTTAAATATATGATTCTAACGTTATTCTAGTATTTGTCACTGTTTGTACAGTTGTACTACGCTACTAATGTTATAGCACTGCAGATACAGAAGCAATACTCAAACTTATATATATACATACAATGCATGCAGGTATTAACCACTGCAACTGTACTACCACCAAAGGGATTAAATTGGGCTGCTCCAGAGAACCAGGAGAACTTGTTTTGGGACCAGGCCATTCAGGCCTTATAATATAATCTAAATGTCCTGCCATCCCCAGGTTATTCTGCTGATGTTTCATTGGGTTGGGTTAGATTTATTGGTTAACATGGGCGATCCGATTGGCTGCAAAGAGAACTCTGAACTTCCTGTAGCCAATACTTGCATGTCTGTACCAGGAACTTTGAGGGCAAGAGAAGCAGCATGGGTGTAGGTAAGCCTGACAGAAGATGTCAGGTATGGTCCACACAAGGGCTAAGAAACACATAGACATAGGTTATGGGGGATATTGATGGAATAGAGTATGAAATAGAGATGATATGGGGCATTTGGGAACAAAGATAACAACGGGGTGTTTGATACATAGGCAATAGCAGGGCTGCTGTGGAAGGGAACCTAATCAGGGGTGCTGTGGAGATGGGGGGCCCTGAGAAAACCCAAATGGAGGGAGAACTAAATAGAAACGAAATAGGGAACTTCAGAAGTTCCATCCAGAGCAATCTACAGAGGAATAGCAATCCTACCAAAACTTTTGCATGGTTCCCACTGTAGCCAACAGGATCTGGGGGAGAGGGAAGTAAATGTATGTCCTTTTACACCAATGCAAAATTCACCAAATTACAAGTTAGTTCATGGTCAACTTTAGCCTCCCTCACCAAAAAAAATCACCTATTTTGGTCAAGACTCTAAAGGGTCTTTATGTTCTTTAAAGAACAGAACATTTCTATACTTAATAGTAATTATTGCACCATGGATATGGTTCTATAGGCCCTTCTCCAACTTATGTTGTGTAGGGTTCATACATATAATACTATAGTAAATTATGACCCAACATGTATGGGGTTTAATTTTGGATATCTCTCCAAAGTTACAGTTACACTCAATTTTAACATCTACAATTTTGTTTCATGCTCTCTAATATGTTTGGATTCTTAAGTTTGAACCCCTTTGTTCTCTTATGTTACCTCTCTGCCACTGCTCATACCTAATACCCAACTATACACACAGACAGAAGCCCACAGCCTGGAGGAGGTAGAATAAAATGTATTGCATTATGGAATTAGAAATAGTGCAGTTTAGCACAGACAGAGAAGATATGGGGGGGTTTACATGGGCATTTCAAATGGGGGTCAGTGGCCCCATCTAAAAAAACAAATGCTCCATAAGGCTACACATTCAGACCTCTCCTATTCATATTCCAGTCTCTTATTCAAATCATTGCATGATTGTTAGGGGAATTTAGACCCAGCAACCAGATGTCTGAAATGACAAACTCGAGAGCTGCTCAATAAAAACCTATATAACTCAAAAACCACAAATAATAAAAAATGAAAACCAATTGCAAATTGTCTCAGAATATCACTCTCTACATCATACCTACAGTTACATTTTTCTACACTGTACTTTAAAACCTTCTCTGATGGATTACCAGATGGTTGACTGCTCCCACTATCTCTTTGGTGGGGCACAGGCTGTCTTTTCTCACTACCCTACACATGCTATAACACAGACTATACTATTCTAACTAAAACTAGGAACTGTTCTGCTAGTGGGCCAGCCTGACTCTCCCTCTCTCCTGCAGATGGATCAGTTATTTCTAATGTGTCTCATCACCCGGGACTGCTACAGATCATTTGCATTTCCCTTACATAACCTCCTATGTGTCCTCCATTCTCCCTCTAGTGGCCAAACCTAGCAAACACTCTATACTGCCATAAATTAATTATAGTTTTACGCTGTAACATGCAGTGTTTTGGTCTCACAGTGTATTACAGTATATCAGTGAGTGGCATAAATATGAAAGTGCTTAAAAGTTGAGCTGATCAGTAAATATTGATATTGGATACATCAACTTTTCCCCCTCTTTTTTACCCCCGATATTCTCTAATACATGAGTTCTCCCCCACCGCCTTTCTTGCTGACTCATTTCTTCTTGTATTCTCAGCACCCTCCATGTTTCCATGTTGAACCTCTTCAGGATCCCAACTAGTCTATCACGGTCTCTTGAACTCCTCTCTGATGGAGTCTACTCCCACTACCTTCTTGGTGGCCTCAGGTTGCCCATACTCACTATTAAGGTTGCAGCCTGGCTGATATTTTACCAGCATGGTATTAAAAATTCTGCTTGATCCCAATGGAAGAAAAGTAAAAATTTACAAAGGCCAATATTTGTTTCCAAAAAGGGTGGCAGCCATATTCACTACCCTCATTATCCCAATAGTGTAACTATAACTAGGAGCCTTACTCCTGGCCAGTCTGGACCTCCCACCCACAGGCAGATGGATCAGTTATTTCGCCTGTATCTCATCACCCTGAGCCAGGGGTGCTTCGCCAATGAGGCGAGTTGAGGCTGTCGCCTCAGGCGGCAGCGCCCCACTAGGTACCAGGGGCAGCAAAAATGCTGCTCCTTGTACTTTAAGAGCGAATTTCCGGGGGAGGGGGGGCAGCAGCAACTTCTGCTGCCTCAGGCAACAGAGGGGCTAGGATCGCCCCTGTCCTGAGCTGTTACAGATCATTCAAATTTCACTTATAGAAGCTCCTATGTGTCCTCCATTCTCCCTCTAGTGGCCAAACCACACTATTTACATGTTACCAGCCATAAACATCATATTTTAAAGGTTTCACCCTGTAGCATACAGCACATTATTGTGTCAGTAAGATTAAAGGAAAACTATATAAATGAACAATGTACGTCTAAAAATATATTGAAGTAGTTCATATGTAAAACCCTTCGCAAACTCAAAGATGTATATAAGTTATATTGAAGTGTTTGTATCAAGCAATGATGGAGCAGGATATTGTGTAGGATTTAAACTTAGAGCAAACTCCACTTATCCCCCCCCCCCATGGATTAAATACTTTAGGAACAATATATTTTCTGGAAACATAAACTAAAGCTGCTTGTCAGTTAAAGTCCCACTGGCCCCCTATAGTTCATGTTTCCTCTATAGTTTCCCTACTGCCTTTCAGTTAAATAATTTGTGGGTTTGTTCCATAATAGAAAAAAAACACACACATCCATCAAGTTCAATCTATTGTCCTGGCAAACCCTACTTACCTGCTAGCGGACTGCAGGGTAGGTCTGGCCAACCAGGATACCGGGGAAAATCCCAGTAGGGTCCCAAACCTGTTAGGCCTTGTAAGCCAGTTAACAGCCCCAGTTTTGGTAAAATCAAAGATGGCTGTGCATTCCACAGTGGAACATACTTAACTGTTCCCCCAAGGAAAAAGAAGCCTCAGTGGAAAGCTCCCTACTCAACTTTGGTTCCTAGACCCACGCGGGATTTTAGCTCTAGAGTACTCCATGATCAGGCTTCACTTCTTCCCCATAATTTTTTTTTTTTTGGAGACATGCGGAATAGTGATGAGATTCCCTTGACCTGACCCTAACCTGTTCCCTCCCAACCTAAACCCTGGCTGACCACTCTGTCCCCTCTATTTTGGGGCGGGGCAGAGCGAGTCTATAAATTCAGGGAAACGGAAGCTGCCAGTGTGAGGTTCTCAAACTGAAGATTCTTTGAGGTAGCGGCCCAAACTCACCGAACCCATGGGTATTTATTTATTTATTTTTTTAATTGAAATAAACTCAAAATATTACCAAATCTAGTTTGCTTATTTGTCAAAAAATGTAAATCTAAAACACTTGATTGATTAAATCCATGGGGAAAAAAAAACTCTAGAGCATTGCATTTATATTCTACTCATCATTCTCAATGGGCCTACAAATTATCAAAAATGTTTTAAAATTGGAATTGAAAAAAATCGATTACATTTTGTCTAGGACAATTCCCGAGTTCTACATGAATTCGCAAGGTTTTAGATGCTGAAGTTTTAGATCTGTGTTTTTAAAATTTCTTTTGCTTAATAAATACCGAACATTTGAGTTTTGGAAACCCTAATTCTAAGTTGTTTTAGAAATAATCAAATTGCAGTAAAAATCTAAATTCGAACAGTAGAGAAAAAAGTGTTCTTTTCCACCTGCTCCTGACTTTAGCAAATCTAGCCATTTATAAGGCAAGAAGAGATGTCCCTATATCAGCAGAAGACATGTTTTGAATGATAGTGATGGGTGCACCGAGTCAGTAACCAATGGCTGCCTACGTCAATTTACTGACCAGTGATAGAATAATCTCATCAGCATCTTCTCATTTGATTCAATATCAATGTTCATGCCTATCTCCCACTCAACACAAAGTCGCCAGAGATTACTATCCCCATCTACAGGAGAACGAGCACCCTCAACCGACTTATAAGCCAAGGTTTCAAAAGAACAACAGGATGAATTTTCCTCAAAGGAATTCTAGAGTGGATTCATTTGAGCCATAATGTGAAATGATATAACAGATTTCTGCCTCAAATTAAAGGAGCACCAAGTTTGGTAGCTACACACACCTGGTCTCCCACCTTGAAAGCAGGTCCCTCTTGCCACCTAGAATTAGCAAACTTTTTAGTAAATAAATGGCCTTTTGCCAAAGATGTGCCCAGAGTGCACTGCACATAGTTTCATAGTTAAAGGGATACTGTCATGGGAAAATCATTTTTTTTTCAAAATGAATCAGTTAATAGTGTTGCTCTAGCAGAATTCTGCACTGAAATCCATTTCTCAAAAGAGCAAACAGATTTTTTTATATTCAATTTTGAAATCTGACATGGGGCTAGACAAATTGTCAATTTCCCAGCTGCCCCAAGTCATGTGACTTGTTCTCTGATAAACTTCAATTACTCTTTACTGCTGTACTGCAAGTTGGATTGATATCACCCCTCCCCCCAGCAGCCTAACAACAGAACAATGGGAAGGTAACCAGATAGCAGCTCCCTAACACAAGATAACAGCTGCCTGGTAGATCTAAGAACAACACTCAATAGTAAAAACCCATGTCTCACTGAGACACATTCAGTTACATTGAGAAGGAAAAACAGCAGCCTGCCAAAAAGCATTTCTCTCCTAAAGTGCAGGCGCAAGTCACATGACTGGGGGCAGCTGGGAAATTGACAATATGTCTAGCCCCATGTCAGATTTCAAAATTGAATATAAAAAAATCTGTTTGCTCTTTTGAGAAATGGATTTCAGTGCAGAATTCTGCTGGAGCAGCACTATTAACTGATGTGTTTTGAAAAAAACATGTTTTCCTATGACAGGATCCCTTTAAGTTGGATTGAAAAATGGCAAAGGTCTTATCAAGTTCAACCTCTCCAAATGAACTCCAGTACCACCCGATAACATACATTAGGGTATAGGTTAGGGTTATAGTCAGGAGTCTGTGACATTTTTGGACATTAGTGTGTATGTGAAGGATGGCAAGCTTGTTACTGATATTTATAAATATCTGAAGCAAGCTTGTGTCTTATAAAGGATACCCTATCACGTTTTCACCTTATGTTTGTTTAACAAGTTGTTTCTGATCCAGATAATGTCATGGTAAGGACAAAGGAAATGGTTGAGAAATTCTACCAACAAGGTTAACAGAGAACTAATATAATATTATATAGATTGGTGAGTGACCCCAGTTTAAGGAAACAAGAAATGAATTTGATGGAGAAGAAATTATGGGATAGGGGTTACCCGAGGGTGGCTCTTGGTGTGAAAGTGAGTAAGGATAAGAAATTGCGTATTCCTTCTGTAACCCAGTTTGGGGATAAAAGTGCTATTGCTACATCAATACTTCAATACTTCAAAAACATTGGGGTACTTTAAGATCGGCTTATCCAGATATTGAAGAGTTTCAGTCATTCTCCATGATTTCATGCAGGAGAGGATCGCATCTTAGGATCCCAGTTGGTTTCATCACATATGAAGACACAAGATGGCTTAATACAAACCTGTTTAGGGACTCCGAGTCACGGCATATATCTTTGCCTCTCATGCTCCCAATGTAGCTTTGTGAAGAAAAGCAGATCCTTTGTACATCCAGGGTCTGGGAGTGAGTAAAATATAAGGGATACCACACTTGTTTGACCAGATTCATGGTACGAGTCTTGATCTGCTGTCATGTCTATGATATCATATCTTGTATATGGAATTATTTCCTTTATTTAAATGTGGGTTACTAAGTAGTGGGGTATCACATTATTCCTGGCTTGATAAAAGAGTGGAAGAAATGTTGCAGATGGGGTAATGTACCTGGTTAAAATATAGATTGTAATGTAGATAATATAAGTTCACTGCATATGAAAATTGAGTGATGTGTTGTTTTTGAACTATTATAATGTATATATATATGTAATATAGTATATATATATATTTATATCATTTTTATTATTTCCTTTTGGAGTGGGGGGGGCGAGTATCCAGTGGAAAACAAATACTCTGTTAATATTAGTGCCATGACAGGAATCAAACCTAGCACTCAGATAATATAATGAAGCTGTTTATGAACAAAATACTTCTTATGATCTGCTGGTCACCAACTCAAGATCGAGTGGTAGAATTTGATCGGCCTTTGGGTACCCCTGCATTACAGTATCCATTAGCTTTGGGCTTCATTTGGACTTTCCATTCCAGCAGCCATGGAGACTGGTGCTGGTGGAAGATCTTCTCATAAGAATCTGTTGTACTGTCCATATGTATAAAGAGAAAATTCTCATTCAGATTATCTTTAGTTACATCACATGATGCCAAGTGAATCACTGGGGAAACCATAATTTCTGCATTAAACACAATTCAAACTGTTTATTAATTTCAACAGAGGTTCCTTCTCTTGCTTTCCTACTGTCTGTTAGAAGGCACTGACTGAGTACAACATGGCTACCAACAAAGTTTCACTCCGTTGTTTTCAGGTTCCGTCCCATAAACCTCCACTTCACAGAGCTGGAGATTTTCTGGTCTCCCGGGAATGACCACACTCACATAGCGACCCACCATTCCCTTACAGGACAGGGTGATAGTCAGTTGTGAGACGTCAGTGATGGTGCCGCATCTGGGGGAGAGAAGAAACATATCAGATAAAAGTCACACGAAATTATATTTGTGTGTTTTACCCACTCTAGGTAAAAATGTGATAGCTGTATTTGGGAACAGTCAGCAAGTGTGTACAGTGTACACTAGAGTGCCAAAGATTAAAACCAATAGGAAATGTTCATGTTTTATACATAGTCGTACCAATCCCTGTGGTCAATGCTGGATTGGGACAAACTTAATTATGCAACAGGACGATGATCCAAAGCATACGTATAAGTTACACAAAGCCTATTACGGTATAAGAAAGAACCTGGAGAATGTTCCACAGAACCACCAGATCTCAACTCTCTAGAGCTTTTGTGGGAATAGAGTCAACATACACTGCCCTACAAGCCAGTCACACCTCTGAGAAGAGCTACAGTAGGTGGGGATTGAAATTACCTTTGATTTTTTTTTGTAAATCCCAACTGTTTGAATCAGGGCCTGCTGTCCCCTTACCCACCTTCACTTACCTCATGGAGCGAAGACCAAATCGCTACTGCAGAAAATGCAATTGCACTCTTAAATTTTGCACTCTTAAAGTTACTAAGGGCAATTTTTGTGCTGCTTCTGGTAACTTTCCACACACTGCCACCTGCAGCAAAGTTCCTTGTCTGCTGGAATTGCTGCAAATCAGGGGTTCTTTATTGAACGTTATATGAGATAGTAGAGCATGGCAAGGACCATACATTTCTCCATTTTTTTGTAAAACGTTATATTCAGCATTATATGAACCCAATAAGCATAGGGAGTCATATTCACATTTCTCCAGGTTTGTGCCAGCGTGTGGAATTGCTTCATAATCAGGGGCTCATAAAAGCCCCAGTATTTTGCATCTTTCCCAGGTGACTACCTCCATAATTTTAGTTGCAGCTAGTAGTTCACCCTGATCACTGGGGGAACCTCTCATCTGCACATTATTTAAGCTTCTAGTTTAATAAGGTTGTTTTGAAACAGTCAACTACCAGGTATAGTTACTGAGGAACTGAAGCTGCAAATAAATACATACCCCAAAGGACTGCCTGGTTGATCTTCATTGTGAACCTCCAAGATGTGGAAGTTGTAGAACTTTGGCTGTTCTTTCTCAATATAACATATATCTGAATTAAACTAGTCCACTTAGAACTCTTTGGTTCTCACTTAAAATCTGCTTGAGATGAGGATCCAGAAATGTGTCCCCCCCCTTGCTTGAGTTCTCTTTACATGGAATCCAGTAAGTGGGCCTTTGTTTTAATCCAAATCACATCATCTATGAATTCACATTTGCTTCCTTATACATGTTTTTATTGGTGTATCCCAAGGTGCCTTTCTAATCTAATTCGGTCTTACCTTCTTTTTCATGCTTTAAGAACCACCAGACATTTGGAATTTGTTTATGTTTTGTGCTGCTTACTGACATAGAAATTTGTTCACTATGTGGAGTTTCCATCCTTTATTAATGTTTGTATGTTCCTTTATTGACTTTTGATGTTCAACTGTGGGTAATTTGGTGGTGTGTTGCAATATAAGTCTGTTGGCTTGTATTTATCATTCATTTAGTAGAGTTAATTGCTACGAGTTGCAGTACTGACAAGACATTGCTTTGTTGTTTGGGACTTACACAGGGTTGTTTTTATCTGCTGAATTTCCAACACGAATTTCGGCTCCTTTCAGGCGCTCACCGCAGCAGTCTCCTCTGTTCACTATGACCACTGTCTCAATCTTGTACCATTTCTTTAGGTCCAGCTGCCACCAAGCCGGGTTGTCATTATTGGTGTGGGAACATGAGCCCGCCATCATATTTGTCCCCTTATTACCATCAATAGCGGCAGCAGCGTTGTACTCGGGTCTGTAAGTTGAGCTCTGACTGGCCTCTCCCAATCTTGCCAGATTCACTGTCAACAAAATGTAATTATATTAATTTTCCTCATGAAAAATATATCATCAAGACAAATTGAGGGAACTTCTTTAATAGTATTGCTCTTGCTAAAATATCATGTGTCTGATGGTGATGACTGAAGTTTATCATCTTTAAAATATTGAATTGGGAATAGGAATAGTGGATAACAGTGAGCTTTATAATAGTGGAGTGGCTTTTTGTCTAGGACAGATAACATTTGTCAATTGCAATATCAGACTTCATCTTAATTCAGACAGGAGTCAGTCTGATTTTGATTGATAGTTAGGTTTAATACATCTTTTTGGTGGGGGACGTCCTTTGCCTAAAAGATAAATTTGAGCTAATTTTTTTCAGACTAACCAATACAAATCCGTCATGTAGAGAGACAGATTTGGTTATTTCGAAAGAGTAATGTATGGTATCCCAAAACTCAGAACAGACATAACACAGTAACATAACATACTAAGTTAGGTTGAAAAAAGACACAAGTCCATCAAGTTCAGTCTTTTAAGTCTATATATAACCTAACTGCCAGTTGATCCATTTGAAGCTTCTCCAAAATTCCTTCCTGACTCCAAAATGGCAATGGGACCAGTCCCTGGATCAACTTGTACTATGAGCTATCTCCCATATCCCTGTATTCCCTCACTTGCTAAACACCATCCAACCCCTTCTTATACCTATCTAATGTATCAGCCTGTACCCCTGATTCACTTCCCAGCTCTCCCTGTAACACCCCTTTCTCTCCTCTAATCTCATTGGCTCCCTCCTGTCTGCTGGGAGGAGCTACTGTGAATAAAGCATCCGACCCTTCCTTGTACCTATCTAATGTATCAGCCTGTACCACTGATTCAGGGAGACAATTCCACATCTTCACAGCTCTCACTGTAACAAACCCCTTCCCAATATTTAGCTGGAACCTCTTTTCTTCTAATCGGAATGGGTGACCTCGTGTCAGCTGGAAAGACCTACTGGTAAATAAATCATTAGAGAGATTATTATATGATCCCCTTATATATTTATACATAGTTATCATATCACCCCTTAAGCGCCTCTTCTCCAGCGTGAACATCCCCAATTTGGCCAGTCTTTCCTCATAGCTAAGATTTTCCCTTTACCAGCTTAGTTGCCCTTCTCTGTCCCCTCTCTAATACAATAATGTCCTGTTTGAGTGATGGAGACTAAAACTGTATGACATATTCTAGATGGGGCCTTACCAGTGCTCTATACAGTGGGACCCCCTCCTCCCGTGACTCTCTGCCCCATTTAATACAACTCAAGACCTTATTTGCCCTTGATGCTGCTGACTGGCATTGCTTGCTACAGACAAGTTTATTATCTACAAGGACTCCAAGCTCCGTCTCCATTATGGATTTGCCTAGTGCAGTCCCATTAAGGGTATAAGTGGATATTGTTACATCCCAGGTGCAGGACTTTACATTTATCAACATTGAATCTCATTTGCCACTTAGCTGCCCAGATTGCCAGTTTGTCAAGATCATGTTGCAAGTGCCACATCCTGGATGGAATTAATTGGGCTGATAGTTTTGTGTCATCTACAAACACTGATACATTACTTACAATACCCTCCCTTAAGTCATTAATAAACAAATGAATAAAGGTAGACCCAATACCGAGCCCTGAGGGACCCCACTAAGAACCTTAATCCAAGACGCAAAGGTTTTGGTCATGGCTCACGCTTTTGCAAATAACAATAGCCTTTCCCTTTGGGAGGAGCCCTCCACTACTCAGATGCCGCAAGGTCTTAAAGTGAGAGAACCAAGGAGAGAGTTCTGGGCAGACTAGGGGACCGCAACATGTGGCAGGAAGAACGGGGTTAGAGTAAAGTATAGTTGAGGAAACAGGCTGGTCTCAAAATCAATCAGTCAGCTCAGTACAGAGTCAGGATCCAGAAGAATAGTCAGTAATGGGCAAAGGTTGTTTCAGGCAGAGATGGTGGTGGTGGTCAAGGACAGGCAAAGGCCAAAGAACAGAGAAAACAGGCTAGTAGTGCACCCAGGAATTATCTACAATAGACCTACAGATGCAGCCACTTTGGTTTGTCTGTTTGACACAGAATAACTAAACACAGATATCCCATTTATCTCATTTAACACAGAAAACTGCGTCACAACATCCCATCTAATTAAAGCATTCACCATTGTGAACAATGGAGCTTTGGTATGCTAATGAAAAGGTTAAATGCATTAAATGAGTTAAGATGACTTAAGATAACACAGTTTCTTCAATTACCCCTGAGTCATGACGCATTTAACTCACAAATCCAAGTGGCTTCATCTGTACGTTGGGCGGTGAACAAATGGACGAGGTGTCTTTAAATATTTGGATTTCGCACCAAGCGTGATGACATCAGAAGTGGGCGCCAAACAAAATGGCAGGACACACGTGCACACAGGTGCATGGGCCAAATCATTCGGAAGCAGCTTGGGGCACCACCCAACTAGACTACGGGGTACTGTTACAAGTAAGTTCTAATTCATCTTCTATGCAAACAGAGACCCTCACAAAAAGATGCGTTAGACTTGACTGTCAATTAAAATCTGACGCTGACACCTGCATGAAGAGAGAATAAAGAGAGACAGATGCTGAGAGGAGGATAGGAACTAGACTAATTCTAAAACAGTACAGAATTTAACCTGATTAACATATTACCCCAGGCCTTACCATATGTAGATTTAGGTTCTTGCCCATAAACCTCCACTTCACAGAGCTGCAGATATTCTGCCCGGTCAGAAATGACCACACTGACATAACGACCCCCCATCCCCTTACAGCACAGAGTAATGGTCGATTGTGAAACATCAGTGACGGTGGCGCATCTGGGTGGAAAAGACAAATATGAGTTTATTTTATGACAGTTTGAACAAATGGGAAAAACAGATGATCACTTGTCTATGTTGATGTCACTTAGCTTTACCATTGAGTACCTCTGTTTCTAGAACTCTACAGAAAACTGTTTTGATTCTTATTTCAGCATTGATACCTACTGCAACAGGGCTTGGCATTTTCCAATTTGGACTTCTATTAACCTCATTGTATTATTTATCAGTGGTCAGAGGAATGAGAAGAACTTTGTTCTCTCCATGAACCCCATGTTGAGTTTTACCCAACCATGACCCTTGATTCCTTTCTTGAAGTCACCTCAGATACTACGCCTCATTAATATACCGTAATGCTTTCATTTTAAAAAGAAGAGATACTCCTACAGAATACAGATACAGGTGTTTGGGACTCACACTGGGTTGTTATTATCTGCAGAATTTCCAACACGGATCTCGGCTTTTAACAGACGCTCACTGCAACAGTCTCCTCTGTTCACTATGACCACAGTGTCAATGTTGTAGGTCTTCTTCAGGTCCAGCTGCCACCAAGAAGGATTGTCTTTATTCGTGTGAGCACAGGGGCTTTTGAATATGTTGTTTTCTTTATTTCCATCAACAGCCATTTGAGCGGTGTACTTCGGGTCAAAAGTGGAGCTTTGCTTGACATCTCCTGACCTTGCCAGATTATTGGCTAAACAATAAAATAATATAAATAATATGAAGAAATGTGCTCTACTTCTCAGACAGTGCCTCATAAGTGATCTAGAGGATGGAAATAATTAAGGATTGTAAATATTTATGTTGCAATCTATTGGATAAATTCATTTAGACACTGTATCACCAAATTGTGGCTCTGGTTATGGGCAGATCACGAAATCATCAGCAGTGACCTCCGCATAGAGTATGTCAGTAAAAATTAAATGTGAATGCTAAATCAAGAAGATTCTCCTACCTCCTGGTGGGGGGCTGCAGGAATGAACCCATCCAATGGAGATGCCAACCAGCAGGACCACAATGCACTTCATCCTAATGGAGAAGAGACAACACAATGATAAACAGAGAGTCTTTTGAGTTGAGTATTTTCCTAATGTGCAACAGAGATGCCAAATAAATAAACAGCTCTTGCTTATCCACTGGCTACAAAATCTGAGGTTTATAACTAGTCACAGATTCACATATAATGCACATATTTTCTGTGTATATTGAAAGTAAGATTCCATGAATATACCTGGTCTGCAATGTTAATATAAAGCTGCTGAGATGTTTCCATCTGTGGCTTTTTTTTATTTGGATCTTTATACCTTAAAGGGATTCTATGGTCAAAACTCTCAAATTGTGAATTATCCAAACTCGATTTGAATTTGAATTCAAATTGAAATTTTGAGATTTATCATACTCTGGCCCTTCAAGAGCTCGAATTCGACTATTCGACACCTAAATCCTGCTGAGTTCATGTATAAGTCAATAGGAGAGGTCCATGGACCAATCTTCAAATCTTAGTAGCCTTCCTAACATTTGAGGTTTTTTTTGAGAAAAAACTCAAATAATTTTCGAGTCTGTAGTTTTTTTATAAATCACCCCCCAGTTGAATTTTGAGTATATTTGAATTTTATAGAGTTTACAAATTCGAAATTCAACCTTTAATAAATGTGCCTCTAAGTATGTGTGTGCGCTTGTATGTATATTTCTGTGTATGGATTTGCAGAGAGAAGTGGGATCACACAATAGTTGCTGGAGAGTCGTCTCATTTCAACCGAGTCTATAACTCATACCTCCCAACATTTTGGAAGTAAAAAGAGGGACAAAAAATGTTTTCACACGTTGGGCAGCAAAAATGTTTTGACCACGCCCCTTTCTGTGGCCACACCCCCTAATTACCATGTTCATTTTACAAAATTTGCCAGGTTAAGAAAGTTTTAAAATAATTCTCCTTATCTAAACTGTTTTTTTTTTTGTGTCTCAAAATTGTTACAAAGTATTTTATTTGCACCTGTTAGCTGTTCTGGGCTCTCTGCTAAAAGCCAATTAAGTTAGAAATTTTGTTTCTTTTTCTGGCTGTTCAGTACAGAGTAGATAGGGACTTTCCAGTACAAATGAGGGACTGCAGGTTGAGCTGTCAAAAGAGGGACTGTCCCTCCGAAAAAGGGACAGTTGGGAGGTATGATAACTATCCTCCCTCTTCTTTCTTCTTCTATAGATTATCAGATATCCTCTCCGTCTTTCTACTCCCTACCTCCCTTCTCTTCTCTTTTCTATTCTTCCCACTTCTTCCTTTTTCTTTTCTCACCACTGACCCTTTGTTTTGCCAGTTTCTCTCACTGAGATTTTAAGGTGGTATATGAGGGTCTCTACACTAGTTTCTGTACTCCAGGCAGGACTGTATTTATATTGGCACCCAAGAGCCTGTGCCTAGGGCAGCAGCTTTAAGGGGGCAGCCATTGGGTCTCTATGTACTACATTATTAGAATAAAAGAAAAGTAAATATTCTCCCCACCTACCACCATAGTCTGGTCTTGTTAATCCAACGGCGGAGCAGGGGCAGTAATGGTGTAAAGTGTTTATTGAGGTGCAGTGAGTGCAGAGTGATACAGAACCTCTGTATATAAGAGTAAGGTGGCCATAGATAATATCAGATAATATCGTATGAAACAAATTTAGTACAATATTCGGTGCATGTTGCAAGGCATCAATGTGGGTCGGTGGCCGGGACTGTGGGGAGGTATTGGGAGTAGAGGGGTGGCTGGTATTGCTACATGGGGTGTTTGGCATCTGTGGTAACCTGGGCTTGGTATAACATGGCAAGGACAGGTCGTTTTTGGCAAATATGGTTTTAATAAAAGATGTGGCCGACCTTCACCGACGAAAAGGGAAAACTGAGTCTTGTATTTTAATGAAATGTTAGCTCATAAGCGACTGCCTCCCCACAGTCATGGTGGAAAAAGAGCCGAGCGACATTGACAGAAGACGGCTGGACGGCCTTTAAAGGAAAACTATATCCCCAAAATGAATACTTAAGCAACAGATAGTTGATATCAAATTGAATGACATATTAAAGAATCTTACCAAACTGGAATATATATTTACATAAATATTGCCCTTTTACATCTCTTGCCTTGAACCACCATTTCGTGACTCTATCTGTGCTGCCTCAGAGATCACCTGACCAGAAATACTACAACACTAAGGGGCCGATTCACGAAATTCGAGTGAAGGGTTTGAATAAAAAAAAATTAGAATTTCGAAGTTTTTGTGGGCTACTTCGACCTTCGACTATGACTAGTGATGGGCGAATTTATTCGCCAGGCGCGAATTTGCGGCGAATTTGCGCGATTCGCCGTCGGCGAATAAATTCGCAAAACGGGCGCGAAAATTCACGGAAAAAATGGGCGCCGGCGTCAAAAACGAGACGCGAATTTTTCGCCGTTTCGCGAATTTCGCGCGAAATTCGCAAATTTTTCGGCGAAGCGAAACTGCTCAAATTCGCCCATCACTAACTATGACCTTCGACTTCGAATCGAACGATTCAAACTACAAATCGTGCGACTATTCGACCATTCGATAGTCTAAGTACTGTCCCTTTAAGAAAAACTTCGACCCCCTACTTCGGCAGCTAAAAGCTACCGAAGTCAATGTTAGCCTATGGGGAAGGTTCCCATAGACTTGCCTGTGATTTTTTGATCGAAGGATTTTCCTTCGATCGTTGGATTAAAATCCTTCGAATTGTTCGATTCGAAGGATTTAATCGTTCGATCGAATGAAAAATCCTTCGATCGATCGATCGCAGGATTTGCGCAAAATCGTTCGACTTGATATTCGAAGTCGAACGATTTTAGTTCCCAGTCGAATATCGAGGGTTAATTAACCCTCGATATTCGACCCTTCGTGAATCGGCCCCTAACTGTAACAGGAAGAAGTGAGGAAGCAAAAGGCAGAACTCTGTCTGTTAATTGGCTCATGTGACCTTACATGTGGTTTGTATGTGAGCACAGTGAATCGTACGATCTCAGGGGGCGGCCCTTATTTTTTTAAAATGGCAATTTTCTATTTATGATTACCCAATGGCACATACTACTAAAAAAGTATATTATTATGATAATGGTTCATTTACATGAAGCAGGGTTTTACACATGAGCTGTTTTACTCAGTATCTTCTAATAGAGACCTACATTGTTTGGGGGGTATAGTTTTCCTTTAAAGGGACACAAACATCAGCCATTGTTAGTGCTGAATCGTCAGATAAAGGTAGAATTCTATTGTTTCTTCTGTATATCTGATGATTCTACACGTGTTTATTGAAACAAACAATCGTCCATGACCCAAGTAAACTGAGAACATACTAGAACTGTTGACAAACAAGCACTACCTATAGTGTATCAGTATTGCAGGCACCTGTATGGGGGATTCTTAGTCAACTTAATGAGGGGCAAATTTTTGCAAAACGCATTGAAGTCAATGGGCGTCAAAATAATTTTGACGCGAGCGACTGTTTTTATACACGCGACTATTTGGTTCAAATGCATTAAAGTCAATGGGCATATGAATAATTTTGACAACTGGCAATTTTTTTTTTGACGTGGCGGTTTTTGCACCGGCGAATTGTCACAGTTTTGCAAATGAAATTGCATTCGGCAAAATGCAGAATTTCTCTGCAAATTCGTGTCTGTCTAATTTATTCACCCATCACTACTTACATTTACTTGGAAAGGGACCTCACCACCAGCGGCGATTTCAGGGCTGCTGCCTCAAATGCCGCCCCCTCCTCTCCGGAAGTTCGGCTTTTAAAGTTACAAGAGGCGGCTTTTTGCCACACGTTGTAGCTAGCCACCTGAGGAACGGTTCTCGCCTTACTTATGACAGGAGCGGCCCTGCTCACCACTTTGCTCTACTAGTCTGGTTATATATGTAGAAGGATACCTATATGGCAACAATAAAATACAGGCAAGGGATCCATTTTTCCATAGACCTGTTATCCAGAAAGATCCAAATTACGGAAAGTCTATCATAGATGACCTGCTACTGACCTGCTACTCCACTCTTCTCTCATTACCTCCTCACATGCTCACATTCAAGACTTTGCAAGGGCTGCACCCCTCCTCTGGAACTCTCTCCCACAGTCTGTCTGACTTTCTCCCAACCTCAGGCCCGGATTTGCGGCAAGGCCGCATAGGCCCGGGCCTAGGGCGGCAAAAAAATAGGGGCGGCATGCCGCCCAGCCGCACTATGGGGACGCGTGCGTCCCCATTCAATTACAGCAGCTACGCCGGCGAAATAACGCCGGCGCGCTGGGAAGGGGAGGTGAGGTGGGCGCTAGGACCGCGCGGCCGCCTGGTCGGACCGCGCGGCCTAGGGGCGCCGCACACGGAAATCCGGCGCTGCCCAACCTTTCTGCTTTCAAGAGATCTCTGAAAACGCACTTCTTTCGAGAAGCCTCCCCTCACTCTGCTTAACTACCAAACGCAACACCACATACAGTACCACATTTCTCACCCACTTAATTCGATCTTGCCCACTCCCACACCTTGGGGCAAATTCACTAAGATGCGAAGTTGCGCCAGGCGCAACTTCGCCGCACTTCACCACACTTCGCCAGGCGTATTTTCGCCAGCGCTCCGCAAATTCACTAAAATCCGAAGTTGCGCACAGGGGTAGCGTAAGTTTTCGAAGGTGCGCTAGCGTTAATTCGCCAAGCGAAGCGAAGTTTCGCTAGCGATGGTTCATTTGCATACGGCGTGAAATTCAAATTTCAATGGAGGAACACGTATCTGCACTACAAATGCCTAGAAAACCTTCAAATCAGCAAATAAAAATGTTATTTTGCCCTACACATGTGCCCACTGTCTAGGTAAGTTGCCATGAGTCAGGAAATGTAGGGGGGGAGGAGGGGAGCCCCAAAAATATTTTCGATCTTTTTCAGCCTATCACCCATCATGTAGAAAACACGCCAGCGTTTTTTGGGACTTAGAAAAAATTTTGACTTTTTTGGAAACAATCCCTATCTACTCTATTGCGCTTCGCCAGGTCTGAGGTGGCGAAGGAAGTCTAGCGTAAAAGATAGCGTTCAGTACACTGCGCAAGTTAGTGAATTTGCGTAGTTACGTCGCTAGCGAAAATTCGCCTGGCATAAGGGTGCGAAGTAACACTAGCGAAACTACGCCAGCGTTCGTTAGTGAATTTGCGCAGTATCGAAAAATGCCAAATGCTAGCGAATTAACGCTAGCGTTCGGCACTTCGGCGCTTAGTGAATTTGCGCCCTTGTGTATTACTCCCTTCCCTTTAGAGTGTAAGCTCTTTTGCATAGGGCCTTCCTCACCTTTTGTACCGGTATTGATTGTGATGTATGTAACTCCATATGTTCTATATATGTAATTCATGTGATGTAGTTGTATAATCACATTTACTTTACAGTGCTACGCAATATGTTGGCGCTATATAATTACATGTTAATAATAAAATAATAATAATAATAGATGCTATTTTATCCAAATTCTTAGAAATTATTTCCTTTTTCTCTATAGTAATATAACTATATAATGATCCCAACTAAGATATAATTAATCCTTATTGGAAGCAAAACCAGCCTATTGGTTTATTTCATGTTTATATGATTTTCTAGTAGACTTAGGGCAGAGACAGGCAAGAAGATTCGGGGAGATTAGTCGCCCAACGACAAATCGCCTCTTCTTCGGAAGACTAATCTCCCCAAACTGCTGGCTAGACTCTAAATCGCAGGTAGGATGGCAGTCGCAGTGCTTCATTCTCCTAACTAGCCCCAAGTTTCCCTGTGAGTGTCCTAGAATCGAAATCGCCGGCGGGGAGGCAGTTTAGGGAGATTAGTCATCCGAAGACCAGGAGATTTGTCACCAGGCAACAAAATCTCCCCGAATCTTCTTGTCTGTCTCTGCCCTTAAGGTATGAAGATCCAAATGACAGAAATATCCGTTATCCGGAAAATCCCAGTTCCCGAGCATTCTGGATAAAAGTTCTCATACCTGTATTGCAATCCCTCCTATTGCATCATCTGGGAATCTTGACACCTCATTTCCTCATAATGGATTTAATCAAACGCTTAGGTAAGAATAAAAAATGAATAAGATCAGGGAATTGAATATGTAGAGATCTTACCTTACTGGTCCTTATACGCTCTATGGCTGTTCCTTACCCTGGTTGGCTTTAAATACCATCAATAACTTGTGCTGATAACTGTTGTGTCAAGCAGTTTGTTCCAATTGTTTGGAGAGCAAATTGTGACACTCCCATTATTTCTTTATTCTCTGAATAATTTATATTGATATTTCTCTTCAGTGGTTTCTGCTTGTAGCCTTGAGTAAACAGGGTGTTTTATTTACATGAATCCCTTGTGCCCCACTGCAAGGTCCTTATTCTACTTAACAGTGTAATTGTGATTTTTGTTTTTACATTTTACTGGAACAACATCATTACTCAATGGCAAAAATGCTGTTTTGTGCCTAGAATTTGCATAAAAACAGTTAGGGTGAGATCTGTAGTAAAACTTGACTGCTTTCCTTTATATTCTTGGATAGTGATGGGCGAATAATTTTGCCAGGCGCAAATTCACAGTGAATTTCTGCGTTTCGTGAAAATTCACCGACGAAAAATGTTGGTTGAGCGTGGAAAAGTCACTCACGTCAAAACCATCATGCCAACATTATTTTTGTATCTTGGCACCCTACCTGGTCCTCAACTCACCCACTGATTTCCCTGAACTAGTGGTTCACATACCACTGATTCCTAACGCCACTATTTCTCCTCATTGGAGTATTAGCTGCTTCCCAGCTTCCCTGAGCCTTCCTTCTGCTCGTAGAGCGACTATAATAAAACTTAATACCATTAAATAACCTTTCTAAGTATTGAACACTGTAGCACTGGGCCTGTAACAACCTCTTAGAGAGGTGAGGTCCCAGGAAAGACCTTGACCACATGGGGACATATCCCCTTTATAATTTTAAATGCTGCCACCTAGTGGATATAGTGGATATAATGTGGACCCAGAAAAAGGGACATATCTGTGTGGGTTAATTAAAAAAACCACCAGGACCGTTTTAGGTGGCCAAATATAAGGGAGACTGCCTGCGTATAACATATCCAAATCTCAGGGTCCCTTCATATGTTTAATGTACAGGTATAGGATCTGGAAACCCGTTATCCAGAAAGATCCGAATTACAGAGAGGCCAGCTCCCATAGACTCTATTATAATCAAATAATCCAATTTTTTTTAAATGTATTTCCTTTTTCTGTGATAATAATAAAACAGCAGCTTGTACTTGATCCCAACTAAGATATAATTAATCCTTATTGGAAGCAAAACCAGCCTATTGGGTTTATTTAATATTTATATGATTTTCTAGCAGACTTAGATCCCGTATCATATAGTTACATAGTTACATAGTTAAATTGGGTTGAAAAAAGACAAAGTCCATCAAGCTCAACCCCTCCAAATGAAAACCCAGCATCCACACACACACCCCTCTCCACTTCCAACCAAATTCTATATACCCATACCCATACTAACTATAGAGCTTAGTATCACAATAGCCTTTGATATTATGTCTGTCCAAAAAATCATCCAAGCCATTCTTATAGTCATTAACTGAATCAGCATCACAACATCACCCGGCAGTGCATTCCCCAACCTCACTGTCCATAATACAACAGGTCCCAAGCATTCTGGATAACAGGTCCCATACCTGTATTAATAAAGCATTTGAGATCTGTGCAGAGATTGCTTTAGCCAAGGAGAGAATTGTGAACATCCTGCAAGACGAGTCAATCCAATTGTTGCTCTTGGATTGACTCTATAGAGTATGTGCTTCCGGGGTACACAGGGTTAGTGCTCTAAATGGGTTCCTGTAAAATCAGACTTTGCCCATTCATTGAAGAAATAAAGCATGGACTAGTCACTGGCAAGATGTCTATAATTATCTCACTGGCAAGATGACCAGTTCAATGGTGGCCTCTCAGGTACTTTACAGCTGGTTCTGCTAAAGTAGATAGAGTCAGGCCAAAACACACAGCAGGGCACAGCAGTTCCCTTTGGGAATGAGTTCATGTGGGGCCATTATTTACATTATTCAAAAAATAAAGAATAGCTGGGGCAGCTGGAGAAAAGAGAGTCAAGACATGCAAAGCTGTTGTAAGGGAAGAATGTGGGTTAAAACCTAAAGCATAGATGAGAAGATAAAATGGGAGAGAAAAGGTGAGCAAAGGTATGGAAACAGAAAGAGAACATGCATAAAATCAGTGGCGTGGAGTAGTGAGAATAGACGCCCGCATAAAAATTGCAAAAGTTGCACGTCAAAATTATTCGGATGCTCATTGACTTTCATGCATTTGGACAAAATAGACGCTCATATAAAAACTGTCACAGGCGTCAAAATTGACGCACGTCAAAATAATTTTGACACCCATTGACTTCAATGCGCTTCACCCATCACTAGCGTGGAGCCGAGGGTGCCACTGCAGTTTTTGCACCATCTACAGTGGTCTAATACTCATTTTTCTTCAGCACACCACTTACTTCTTTTTTGGGTGCATCCACTCCCAAGCTGCCTCCAAGCCAACCAAATTACTTTCTTGAATAAAGGGATATGAAGTACACCATCCCCCGGTCTTGCCTTTAGAGCATTTTATTACAGCGGAAAAGTTAGGTGCATTCTGAGGAAAGGGTTCTCCCCGAAAGCTTGTGTTACTTTTCAGCTGTAATAAAATGCTCTAAAGGCAAAGCCGGAGGATGGTGTGCTTCATATCCCGTTATTCAAGAAAATATCTACAGTGGTGATATTAATGAAAATGATGTGCTCCAAGCAAAGGTTTAGCCACTTCTCTGCTGGTTTAAAAAATGACCCATAGGGGTACTTTATGATGACCCTAGACAGAAGTGCAAGATGCTTTCCTTTGCACCACCATTATGGAACACACACTGGTGTTAGGAGGTACAGTACACCTATGTGCCACCCCCTCCTGCTCCTCAAGAATTCAATTATGCTGGCAGATTTGTAGTGATGGGGCAGCTGTAGATTTCTGTGCTCTGCAACAGACCTCAGAGACGTGATACTTAAAAAAATGGCCAACTGCAAATACAAGACCAAATGAAGCCAAGCTAGAAGAAACTTTAGTAAAGATAAACATGGACCGAGACTTCTCAAACATAAGCACCGGCCAAACAGGTGCATTTAAAAATGTTCTTGTGGTTATATATCTCACAAAAATAAGAAACACAATATATGTAATTATATATACAAGTGTATTTTTGCTACACCACAGGGCGGGCAGTGGTGTAAAATGCATGGGAAAATAAATACAGGGAGGGTAAATGCAAAGGAATATAAGAAGTAAATCCCTGCTCAAAGAGGGTAAAGGGAAACCCCATTTGGTTGAATGAGAAAGAATAAAGCTTTACAGACTGGTGCAATAAAAAGAGATGGTAAATAAAGGATGGTGAAATGATTGATGGGGATGAGAAAACGCTTGTTAAAAATATTGGGATTCTCACTTGTACCTGTCGGGTAGGGGTAGAAGAACCAAACTGATGAAATTCTGAGAGGCTCGATGGAATCTACCCAATTTAGCAGACTGGACTGTGTTCAGTAATAGACCACTATTTCTTATATTTATGTTTTCCAGTTGAGTAGTTGGAGTAGGTGCCACGCTAACCCAGTACTGATATAATTGTTAATGCTGACTTGAAAGGACATTTCATAAAGAAGAATTAAAAGGGCTCACAAGGGTAAACCCACGAGTATCGGGCTGGCTTGCACATCACTATTCCTGACAATCAAGTTTTTCTCAAAGAAAAACTCCATTTGATTTGTGTTAGAATTTGATTCAAATCCAATTAGAGTTTTCGGGTCTGTAACATTCATCGAATTTTAGATGTTTGAGTTTTTTCTCAAATAAGATCCCATTTAAGTTTTGAGGTCATTCAAGTTCATTTGAGATAAAAAGAAAACTCTAACACAAGACCTCTGATAAATAACCCCACAAGTGTAAAAAACACGAAAAACTGTACTACAAGGTCATGTAGAAGTCAATAGGACCTTTCATTTTTGTAAGTTCACAAAAATTCAAATGACAATGAGGATTTCGAGGTTTTCGAATTCTTATTCATTCTGTGTTTTATTTGTTTATGCTTTTTATATTTGGATCTTTTAATGCATAAGTAGACATCTGTGGTTTTTAAAAATGCGAGTTTGTTCTAAATATATATTTTTTTTGTGCAATTGAGACTTCTCCAAAGACTCCAAAGATTTATCACCAATAGTGTCACAACTGCCTGTTAGGGTTAGTGCCAGTTTTCTACTTCCTCTAATTATAGAGTTTTTGACAAACTTGATACAAATTTTGTCCGTAGTTTAGAATGGTGATCTAGTGGACGACCTTATGTGCAAAAAAATGCATAGAGAAAATTCAAAAAATGGTTCTTCAAGTAGTTTGGAACCGCTATTTTGGCAAAGAAGTCATTGTACATGAACAGGAATCAAACAACCTGGAACAAATATGACTTTGGACTTCTTACTATATGATTATGTTCTTGTTACTATGACTATGGACTTGTTACTATATGATTATGTTCTTGTTACTATGACTATGGACTTGTTACTATATGACTTTTTTCTTCTTACTTTGACTATGGACTTCTTACTGTATGAGTATTTTCTTCTTACTATGGATTCATCATTGTTCCCTGATCAGTGTGACCTGGGCATGAGCTAAGCTTGGGCCTCCATGGGAAGGAGGGGGCTAAACCCGCTCAGCTGCAGGAGACATCGACTTGAGATTTCTCTCTTTGTCCTGGGAAAGTTTTGTGTTTGAAACTATCCAAAGAAGTGGTGGATATTCTTCTTGAACAAAAAGAGAACAACTCATACAATATCTATCAGATATCTCAACAAAAAGAACATTACAGAAATCTTTACTGGACTAATAGTCAGTTGAGTAAATAAGCTTTCAAGATTAGTATTGATCTCAGGTTCCATCAAAGTCACCTGGTGGTTAGAAATGTCTATAACAGATCAGGTCTCCTGGTTAGGCCAGTGTTTTCCCAGTCCAGTTAATATGTAACCCTGAGTGGCAGACATTCAATCCTAGACTCCTTCTAGCCAAACACAATAAACCAGTAACTAAATAAAAAGCTAAAGTTTCAGGAGCAGGAGCCTTAGGGAATGTGGAAATGAGGCAGATAAGAACTATGTCATTGAATGTTAATATCAATTAATCATAAATCGTTACTCTTCTCTGGGTAATAAACACTTGGAATGTTCTACCAAGTAGGCATGAGCAAGACCTGAACAAATGTGACCTGTTTGCTTAAAGGGAAATTAATTATCAAAAAAAATCAAACCGTTCTTAAGTACCACAATGACACATGACTCTATTAACTCTGCCCATAAGACCCAACTCAGTACTTACTTACCTAATTTTCTAATAGTTTACTGTATTATATTTAATGTTTTCTGTCTAAATATTTTACCATGTATAGGGATTTCTGTTTATATGCATTGTCTCGGTTCACTTACCCTCATTGAATAAAAAAAATGGAAACTATCAATTAAAACCTTTGAACTGCTATTCACAAAGGTTCTTGCATCTATATATTCGCCTCTATACTTGGGCCTTGCAATGAAATGCTAATTATGTGAACTGTTGTCTCACAGGCAAAATTTGCCCTGCACAGTCAATAGAAATGATTTAAATGGTAAGCTCTACAAGACAGGGACTGCCTTTCTCCTGTGCCACTTTAAATATATGATTCTAGTGTTAGTTAGATTCACAGTATTCTAGATTCTAGTATTTGTCTCTGTTTGTACAGTTGTACTACGTTACTAATGTTATAGCACTGCAGATACAGAAGCAATACTCTTATATACATACAATGCATGCAACTGTACTACCACCAAAGGGATTAAATTGGACTGCTCCAGAGAACTAGGAGAACTTGTTTTGGGACCAGACCATTCAGAACTTTTAATATAATCTAAATTTCCTGCCACCCCCAGGTTATACTGCTGATGTTTCATTGACAGGTTGGGTTAGATTTATTGGTCAACATGGGCAATTTTCATTAAGGCATGGAGAGGCTAAGCCTGCCCAAGCCACTCTGATACCTGAAATAATAAAAAATGGAAAAAAACATTTTTTTTACCATACATTTCTGGTTCCTACCTGGGAGATGGTGCAATTATATCATATTTTCTTGTGCTGATTAAAGTGCAAGCTTCCTCTGTGAGCCTGCAAGAATCCATGCTGCAGGTTTTCCCTGTGAATGGTTAAGTCCCAATACAGCTGTACAGCAATCCAATTGGCTACAAAGAGAACTCTGAACTTCCTGTAGCCAATACTTGCATGTCTGTACCAGGACTTAACCTTTGAGGGCAAGAGAAGCAGCATGGGTGTAGGTAAGCCTGACAGAAGATGTCAGCTACGGTCCACACAAGGGCTAAGAAACACATAAACATAGGTTATGGGGGATATTGGTGGAATAGAGTATGAAATAGAGATGAGATGGGGCATTTGGAAACATAGATAAAATGAGGGTGTTTGATACATAGGCAGAAGCAGGGCTGCCGTGGAAGGAATCCTAATAAGGGGTGCTGAGGAGATGGGGGAACCCAAATAGAGGGAGAACTAAATAGGCAACTTCAGAAGTTCCATCCAGAGCAATACTGTGTAAAGAGGAATAGCAATCCTACCAACATTTTTGCATGGTTCCCACTGTAGCCAATGGGACCTGGGGGAGGGGGAAGGGAATGGATGTCCTTTTACACCACTGCAAAATTCACTGAATTACAGCTTAAGTTAGTATGTGCATGGTCAACTTTAGCCTCCCCAATCAAAAATTTTGATCAAGACTCTAAAGGGTCTTTATGTCCAGAACATTTCTATACTTAATAGTAATTATTGCACGATGGATATGCATTTATTGTCCCTCTTCCAACTTTATAACTTCTGTTGTGAAGTTCATCAAACGTATAATAATACTATAGTAAATTATAGACCAATAGTTATGGGGTTTAATTTTAGATATCTCTCCAAAGTTAGTTACACTCAATTTTAACATCTAACATTTTGTTCCATGCTCTTTATCAAGTACATGTTTGGATTTGAAACCAACTTTGAAGAGGTACAACGATGGAAACATTTTGTATCAAGTAAGAGTATTAGAATGTTCACTGGACCAGACCATGACCAATTAACACATATGATTTGGCCAAACACTGCTACAAAAGTGTTGATGAGGGATATAGAATCAATATTTAAGATGAATATTCACTATGGCAGATCAGTTTAATCAAAACTTAATAAGGTGCAATGTGTACTAGAATTAAGTCTAAAGGAAACAGATGTTCTGAATATTTTTGAAATTGTTTCAACACTCATCTGAGCGGCTCAAAAAGTCCAGTTGCTTTTATCTCTGCTAGATACTGCATATCATGATCTGGATTAGTGCAGTCCAACTTCTGAGCTACCGAGGGCTGGAATTTTTCTGGTCTACATGGTGGAGGGCCCATAATGAAGCCAGTGTTAGCCACTCCCTGTTTTTGACCACACCCACTATAAATCACACCCATGTTACCTCAAAACCATGTCCACTTTAATAGCACACCAAAAAAACCAAATGGTTGGTGCTCACTGCAGGAATATCACTCATATGTGAAAAAAATTAAGTCATATTAAGACATACCCTTAAATCCATATACCTCCTGCTTCCCTATAGATAACACAGTACCCCCAGTACATGATTAAACACCTTAGGGGCACCTAACAATAATTTTCAAATGCTAACAAACCCCCAGAACAAATACCAGGATTATGTACCACAGGCAGAGTATGGCACATACAAGTTGCATAGGGAAGGCAGAACAAAGCAGGAGACAGGGAAACCCATCAGGACCACTCTAATATGTACTACATACAGCGACACAGTGCTGGTGCCCCATTAGCATTTTGAATAAGGGGTGAAAAATGTGGGCAGTTTCAGTCTGGGTCTAGGGTATGAACAGTACAGGACTTAATGTGAACAATAGAGGTCACAGGTGTGAACAATGCAGGGGGGATTCAATGTGTGAATACAGGGGATTACAGTCTGAATTTGAGGTTTAAACAATGCAGGGGCCAGTTAATCTCTGTAGTGATACCTATTAAAGTTTACACAAGGTAAGCAGACAGAGCAGGCAGACTTTCATGTGGAGGGCCAGACAATGGGTGTTGGTCAGCGGCCGCCAGTTGAACAACCCTGATCTGGATGAACAAAAACCTTCATAGACATAGTGCAATACACTACAATATTATTATATTATGATGGTATTATTCATACAAAAGAAACTTGTATTGTATGTTGTAGTTTCATTGTATGTATGTATAATTTGATTTATATACTGCTACTTATGTATACAGCACTGTACAGTAGAACAATCAATTAATAAAACAAACGGGGGTAATTACAATGATAAATACAGATAAATACAAAGTACACTTACATTAAAGATTAAGAGTTAAATGTCAAAGAGACAAGAGGATGCCTGTCCCATAGAGCTCACAATCTAAGTGATTACAATCTCCTGGTAAAGTTAATAAATTACTCATCTCTTAAGAGTTTGTTTGAAAAGTATATTGATAATCTGTGTTGGATCAAACAGGAAAATACAATTTCATTCAAAGAAGATTGTCTGGTTTGTTCTGGTTATTTCCAATACACCATCGGCACATGACACCTCTTTGACCTCCTACGGACGCCCATGAGTAGTGATGGGCGAATTTATTCGCCAGGCGCGAATTCGCGGCGAATTTGCGAGATTCGCCGTCGGCGAATAAATTCGCGAAACGGCCGCGAAAATTCGCGGAAAAAATTCGCCTGCGTCAAAAAAAATTTTTCGAAAAAACGTACGCTGGCGCCAAAAACGGGTGCCGGCGTCAAAAACGGGCGCCGGCGTCAAAAACAAGACGCCGGCGCCGTTTCGCGAATTTTTTGCCGTTTCGCGAAATTCGCGAATTTTTCGGCGAAGCAAAACTGCACAAATTCGCCCATCACTACCCATGAGTTCTCACTAACACATCCATAGAGTATCCTTCTGACTTTGCCTCTGCTATTGTTAGCTAGCATCAATCTCTACTACTTCCCAGCAGTCTAAAGGGAATTCCGGTCAGAAACCCATTGCCTAAGAGTTTTTAAGTCATAATTCTTTAATGGCCCATTTAGATCTGTTATGGTCTGTATTGTATAAAACGAGACACCAATCACAGAAGGAATATCATATGGCACCAGATGTAGAAGATCGAGGCACATGAACCACGTGAAGGCTTATCAGAATGAAGTAGCGCTGTTAATGTTAGACTACATTATGTAGTAATGTTCATAGTCCTTAAGTTTCAGCTTCCTCCCCATAAACCTCCACTTCACAGAGTGTGAGATATTCCGAGCGCCCGGGAATAACCACACTCACATATCGACCCTCCAGTCCCCTACAGGGGAGAGTGATGATGGCTTGGGAGACGTCAGTGACAGTGCCGCATCTGAGGAAAAAAACAAATTATCGTTATAAGAGCAGTAAAAAATGATACTATGGAAATCACTGTTGCACTATAAGGCTGTGCGTTTGTGTATTAAATGCTGTATTTGTATTTTTTCACTTTTATGTATTAAATGTATTAAAAATGTGTCCAAGTTTCTTGAGGTTTAAAAATGTTTTTATGAGCACATTGCAAAGAATGTACCACAACAAATAAGTCCTCAGCCTGAATTTTCTGGAGGCTAAAACTTTGATTCCTCGCGGTGTGTGAACACAACTGACACATCATTAATTACATAAATGTAGTCATGCATTTATAAGACACAACACAAGCATGAAAAAGGTCCCTGGGGTGGCAAATAAGGACTGTGATAGGCTATTTGGTAGCCACTATGTGGACTGGCAGCCTATAGGAGAGTTTGGTAGTACCCCTGTTTTTTTATGAAAACTAAAACTTGCCTCCAAGTCTTGAATTCAAGAGGAACATCCAAAGGGTTGGCGACCAGCATATTGCTCATGAGACACTGGTTGGGGATCAATGTAATGTTATAGTCTTTTTTTCAAATAAGTGCAATTTCTTTTTAAAAAAGAATTGATTGCTTCTTTAATGTGAAAAAGATTTGAATAAGTCAGATTTATTTATCATTTTCAATGGATTAGAAAAACTTGCAATGAAAAAAAACGCTATCAATTTGACATAGACAGCTCCCAACTGACTTCTGCATGAACTCGGCAGATTTTTAGGTGCTGAATTTTTTTACACTCAAGAATTCACTCTATGAATTTTTTTCTGCTTAATAAATATCGCACACATGTTTTTGACAGCTTAATTCAAATTCCCGAGTTTTATTGCATACTCTAAAACCATTCTGATCAACATGAGTAGCGTGGAATATGGCGGACAAGAGGCAAGACATAATATACATAGGTTAAAACTGTTATTAATGTGTGTTTGAGACTCACACTGGGTTGTTATTATCTGCAAGATCTCCAACCCGAATCTCAGCCCCTAACAGGCGCTCACTGCAACAGTCCATCCTATTCACGATGACCACCGTGTTAACTTTGTATCTGTTCTTCAAGTCAACTTGCCACCAAGGTCCATAGTCATCGCTGGTGTGGGTACATGGGTGTACTGAGATATTGCTCTCTATAACACCATCGACAGCTGTTTCAGCAGAATACTGAGGCTCATAATCAGAGCTTTGATGGACTTCTCCTGACTGTGCAACATTGACTGTGGAAACAATAAAGAATGAGATGTTTCAATGAAACCGTTTCCAAAGTAAAGCATCACTAGGCCTCTGGAGATTGCAAAATCAAGGTTTAAACCATTCGTGGTTGACCTGGACATTTCCACTCTGGTGCAGATTGTTGGCATACACTGTAATACCAAAAGGAAGGAAAGTGGTGCTCCAGAATAAAAGTATCAATAGCTCACCAAGTTGAACATGTGGTCCAGGTGCGTCAGACCCAGACCCCCAGGTTCATGGAGTGTCAATCTGAGACATACAGAAAAAGAACAGGGCTATTCGGCACTCAGAGGAATCCACAGGGCCAATAGTTTAATTTAAAAAGTAAAGACTTTATTGGTCATAATTAAAAGTATCAATTAATCACCATAGGCCCTACGTGTTTCATACCAGCAAGGTACTTAATCATGGGCTCATGATTAAGTACCTTGCTGGTATGAAATGCGTAGGCCCTGTTCTTTTGCTGTATATACACTGTAATACCCTCATAGTAACAGTTATTGACTTTCCCCCTACAGTATAGGAGTTTCTGATTGAACACCAGTAATTGCTGTGTAGTGCACACAATAGAATGAGTTCAGATGCTGAACCATGTTGAGTTTTATTTCAGAGCTATTTGGATATGGCCAATATGTACAAATTACTTTGACACTTAGGGGCCTATTTGTTAAACCTCAATTTTTTCGAGACTAAACTTATTGTGGAAAAAAAACCTTGATTTTCTTTTTTAGGGATTTATCAATCCCCAAACCTGCTAAAAATCCGAATCTGAAAACATGCCACCACAAATCTGTCATGGTCATGTAGAAGTCACTGGCAGATGTCCCTGAAGTTGTTTCTTGACATTGTCATCTGCACTGATAATCTGATAATGTCCTGTTTTTTTTCCTATAATCTGAAAAAAGTTGAGTTTTCACATTGACAATTCGATAAAATTGAGTTTTCGGAGCATCAATTGAAAGATATGAATATACGCTCAATTTTCTCACGTGTTTTTGCTGATTTTTTCTAGAAAGATTATTGGAAAATGAGTTAAAAAATTATATTAATTTGAGTTTTAGTAAATAAGCCCCCTACTATATGAGTTCATGACATTGGAAGTATCACCTTAAGCAAAAGGCTGCTCTAGAAGGAAAGAAAAGTAGGACAGGCTGAATTTGTTAATACATTAAGAGGGTTATTTATTAAGGTTTGAATTGTGTTTTCCACAAAAAGTCTAGTTTTTGAGTCGATTCTTTTGGTCAAAACAAAAAAACAATTTGGGGTTAAAAAATATTTTGGAGAAACTTAAGTTTTCGGAGCATCAATCGAAAGATATGAATTTACGCTCGATTTTCTCACGTTTGTTTGCTGATTTTTTCTAGAAAGATTATTGGTAAATGAGTTCAATTCGTGGAAGGGAGTTTGGTCGGATTTGTTTTCATTAAAAAATTATATTAATTTGAGTTTTAGTAAATCAGCCCCCTACTATATGAGTTCATGACATTGGAAGTATCGCCTTAAGCAAAAGGCTGGTCTAGGAGGAAAGAAAAGTAGGACAGGCTGAATTTGTTAATACATTATGGGGGTTATTTATTAGGGTTCGAGTTGTGTTTTCCACGAAAATTCTAGTTTTTGAGTTGATTCTTTTGTTCAAAACAAAAAAAGATTTGGGGTTGAAAAATATTTTGGGGAAACTTAACATGGTGGGGAGTTAATTCAGGGTTTGACTGTAAAAAACAAAAAAACAAAATGTGGCAAATGTTTCACAAAGAATAATGTTTTCAGGGTGTTTTTAAGAAAAATAGGCCAAAATTATGGTGAAAAATGCAGAAAACCCAAAACAATGCTCCCATTGAAATCATTAAACATGAATGAAGTGCAGAAAAAAAAATGTAAAATCTGTGAAAACGTATAATCTGGGTGTATAAAATAGGATTTGACTAAATATTTATACAGTATATATAATTTATATATAACCTTAATTTTTTATATGTTTATATAAGATTAGCTGCCATGTGTTAAGAGACACAGGAGGAAGTGAGTCCCTGCACCGTAGAGCTTACAATCTAAGTAAAAGACATCTGTTTTGATGGGTAGAAAATAGGTTCCAACATGCTCCATGTATAAGTCTAGCACAATACTCTATGCCAGGTGTAAAACGTACATCAGTAAAGGAGTCTCACACTAGCAGGGCAGTTTGGGTTACTTCAGTTGTTACAGATACATTCTAATAGCTGATTCTGCTATACTTAAAGGGATCCTGTCATCGGAAAACATGTTTTTTTCAAAGCTCATCAGTTAATAGTGCTACTCCAGCAGAATTCTGCACTGAAATCCATTTCTCAAAAGAGCAAACAGATTTTTTTTATATTCAATTCTGAAATCTGACATAGGGCTAGACATATTGTCAATTTCCCAGCTGCCCCAGTCATGTGACTTGTGCCTGCACTTTAGGAGAGAACTGCTTTCTGGCAGGCTGCTGTTTTTCCTTCTATTCCTATTGAGTGTTGTTCTTAGATCTACCAGGCAGCTGTTATCTTGTGTTAGGGAGCTGCTATCTGGTTACCATCCCATTGTTCTTTTGTTTGGCTGCTGGGTGGGAAAGGGAGGGGGGTGATATCAGTCCAACTTGCAGTACAGCAGTAAAGAGTGATTGAAGTTTATCAGAGCACAAGTCACATGACTTGGGGCAGCTGGGAAATTGACAATGGTTTTAGATCTTGCCAGACTAACTTAATTTCTATTTATGAGAATGTAAATAGAGACCTCGATTCTGGGATGGCAGTGGATGTGATTTATTGAGACTTTGCTAAAGCATTTGATACAGTGCCACACAGAAGGTTACTGGTTAAATGAAGGAATGTTGGCCTGGAACATAGTATTTGTACCTGGATAGAGAACTGGCTAAAAGATAGACTACAAAGAGTGGTGGTAAATGGAACATTTTCTAATTGGACCAGTGTTGTTAGTGGAGTACCGCAGGGCTCTGTACTAGGTCCCTTGCTTTTCAACTTGTTTATTAATGACCTGGAGGCGGCCATTGAAAGTACTGTTTCTATTTGTGCAGATGATACTAAATTGTGCAGAACTATAGGTTCCATGCAGGATGCTGCCACTTTGCACAGTGATTTGTCTAAACTGGAAAACTGGGCAGCAAACTGGAAAATGAGGTTCAATGTTGATAAATGCAGGTTATGCACTTTGGCAAAAATAATATAAATGCAAGTTCTACACTAAATGGCAGTGTGTTGGGAGTTTCCTTAAATGAGAAGGATCTTGGGGTCTTTGTAGATAACAAGTTGTCTAATTCTGGGCAGTGTCATTCTGTGGCTACTAAAGCAAATAAAGTTCTTGTATAAAAAAGGGCATTAACTCAAGGGATGAAACATAATTGTGTCTCTTTATAGGTCCCTGGTGAGGCCTCATCTGGAGTATGGGGGCAGTTTTGGACTCCAGTCCTTAAGAGGGATATAAATGAGCTGGAGAGAGTGCAGAGACTAAGTGCAACTAAACTGGTTAGAGGGAGGGAAGAGTTAAATTATGAGGGGAGACTGACAAGGTTGGGGTTGTTTTCTCTGGGGGAAAAAAGGCGCTTGTGAGGGGACATGAGTAGACTTTACAAGTACATTAGAGGACATTATAGACAAATAGCAGGGGACCTTTTTACCCATAAAGAGAATCACGTACCAGAGGCCCCTCCCCTTCAGACTAGAGGAAAAGAAGTTTCATTTAAAGGAACAGAGTAGGGGGTTCATCACAGTGAGGACAGTGAGGTTGGGGAATGCACTGCCAGGTGATGATTCAGTTAATGACTATAAGAGGGACTTGGATGATTTTTTGGACAGACAATATCAAAGGCTATTGTGATACTAAGCTCTATAGTTAGTATAGATATGGGTATATAGAATTTAATTAAAAGTAGGGAGGGGTGTGTGTATGGGGCTGGGTTTTCATTTGGAGGGGTTCGACTTGATGGACTTTGTCTTTTTTCAACCCAATTTAACTATGTAACTATGTAACTATGTAACAATATGTATAACCCCATGTCAGACTTTAAAAATTGAATATAAAAAATCAGTTTGCTCTTTCGAGAAATCGATTTTTTTTGCCATGACAGTATCCCTTTAAGAACATGTATTTCAGTATTTAATAGTGATGGGCGAATTTATTCGCCAGGGCGAATTCGCTGCGAATTTGCGCGATTCGCCACCAGCGAGTAAATTCGCGAAATGCCAGCGGAAATTCGGGCGGAAATTTTTTTTCGCCAAAACGGACGCCGGCGTAAAAAAAACGGGCGCCAGTGTCAAAAACAAATTTTCTGGCGAAGCAAAACGGCGCAAATTCGCCCATCACTAGTATTTAATGAAGGATGATACGTGGCCCATAACAAATGTATTTTTAACATTTGAAGGGTAGAGTTTGTTAAGGATGTTGGACAGTGGTGCAGTTATAACTTTATTGTCCCATTTTCTGGTGCACAAATCATTATCCAACTATTACTTAGAATTTCTGGTAAAACAGATGATTAAAAAATATCACATGATGATTAAAACATGTTACCTAAATTATGTAGGTTGTGTGTGGTCTAGTGTTTGACTCCCAGCAAAACTTACCTGTAACATTTTTAGATTTCTCCCCATAAACCTCCACTTCACAGAGTGTGAGATACTCTGCTCTCCCGGAAATAACCACACTCACATAGCGACCCTCCAGTCCATTACACGAAAGAGTGATGGTGGCTTGGGAGACCTCAGTGATGGTGGCACATCTGGGGGAGAGATGAAAGAATTACGACCTTGTGTTTCCTAAATTTCCTTAACTACTTCATTGCTCCATCAAGATATGGCCCTCGGTAAGTATTCAGGATATGTAGAACTAGTATAGATATGCCTCTATACTGTCTTCCCTCAGTCCCTGGCAGTTTCTCTCAAGGGAACCCAACTTTGTTGCAGAATCAGGTTCCTCATCTAAAAATTGGTCTAGAGCCACTATTATATGTATAAGATATACTGACGATAATCATGATGCAAAGGCAAGGATCAGCACAAGTGCAGTGAAATAATTTAGAAGAAACGTTTAGAAGAACATGACTTCAGCTGATCCTTCCTGAGAATAAAGGAAGATAATACATGGGGTGCCTGGGACTCACATTGGGTTGTTATTATCTCCTGAATTTCCAACACGAATCTCTGCTCCCAACAGGCGCTCACTGCAACAGTCCATCCTGTTCACTATGACCACTGTCTGAACATTATAGATGTTCTTCAGGTCCAGCCGCCACCAAGCTGGATTATCATCAAAGGTGTGGGTACATGGATGTATTGCGATATCTGTCTCTATAATGCCATCAATAGCTGTTGCAGCGCTGTAATGAGGTTCATAAGTGGAACTTTGTCTGACGTCTCCAAACCGTGCCAGATTCACTGCTTAAAAATAAAATAGGTGTTAGATTGAATCATGTTCTTCTAACAAAGGGACTAGAGATGCGCCATATCTATAATCTCTAGATTAAGACAAGACTTGGGTTGTGAGGAATCTGGACAAATGTAGCTCCTAGCAGGATTTACCTTTTGAATTGTTAGATTCTTCTCCATAAACTTCCACTTCGCATAATGTGAGATACTCTGAGCGTCCAGGAATAACCACACTCACATACCGACCCTCCATTCCATTACAGTATAGTGTGATGGTGGCTTGTGAGATGTCGGTGATATTGTCACAGCTGTGGGAAACAAATAACCACCATATTCTAAATAGACTCAGAAACCCAAGAAAGACCAGGGCTTAAAACCTGCCTCAGATGGAGATGGTTCTTCCAGGGTTAACTGTGCATTATACGTCAACATTCAGATACTATTTCTGGTTCCACCAGTATCTTCCACAACACCATATTTTTCATTGAACTGCTAAAAGGCAAGTGCTAATACAATAATTTGGGCAGCAGCATGACACCACTAGATACCACTAGATACAATAGAAAGACAAAGGCCACATTTTATACTAACATTGGGTTGTTATTATCTGCCGAATCCCCAATACGGATCTCAGCTCCCAACAGGCGCTCACTACAACAGTCCATCCTGTTTATGATGACAACGGAATCAATCTTGTAGATCTTCTTCAGGTCCAACCTCCACCAAGCTGGATTATCATCAAAGGTGTGGGTACATGCTCTTATTGAGATATCTGTCTCTATAATGCCATCAATAGCTGTTTCAGCACTGTAATGAGGTTCATAGGTGGAGCTTTGTCTGACGTCTCCAAACCGTGCCAGATTCACTGCTAAAATATAAAATAGTACTCATAGACTGAAATCTTTCTGGAAAAACAGGAATAGGTTGATAACCTTGTCATGAATGTTAGAAATAGACACTATAGCTTCTACATGCTGAATATAGCGGTTGTCCCACCAAAATGTTGATAGTAACTACTGGGTGATGAACATAGTGACATTCGTATTCAATCTCCTATGTGGTTACTTCAGGTCTTACCTGTTACACTGCTAGATTCCTCCCCAAAAACCTCTACTTCACAGAGGGTGAGATATTCTGCCCTCCCTGGTATCACCACACTCACAAAACGTCCCTCCAGCCCATAACAGAAGAAATTAATGGTGGCTTGCGAGATGTTAGTGACTGTCCCACATCTGGGAAAAGAGATAACAATAGGATTATTAATAGGGCAAAGGAAAAATTAATGAGAATGTTACTCTTTCTGCAGTTTTTTAACCCAACAACCAAAATAGTTGCATTTGTAAATTCATCCAAGGGCGCAGTTGGAATTGTAATCCAGCCATTGGAGTGCATGGTTAGCTACTATGTACTGCCCTGTTTTCTGTTCCTTTCGCTCCCAGATGTTTTTGGACTCCTTTTCCAATTGTCCCATCTGGGGACCAAAGGTTAAAAAACAGGGGTACAGAGAAAGAAAAATGTTAGGTTTGATTATAAATAGTGATGAGCGAATCTGTTCCATATTGCTTCACCGAAAAATTTGGGGAACTATGAACCAGAAAAGGTGAAACATTCAAGAAACGCAATGGGTGTCAAAATTATTTTGTGCGCCACAATTTTTCTTGCTCCAGATGCATGAAAGTCAATGGCCGTTTTTTCTTATGGTCACTTTTTTGTCGTGGCAGCTGGTGAGTCCATGGTTGTGAAACAATTCGCTCAGCACTACTTTCATCCATTGCTACATTTACTGGCGATCTGAGTGGGCACCATTGTTTCACATTGAAATACAATGATGCATAAAAACTAGAACATTCCTAAAAATGTTGTGCTGTTGATTGACATTCTATTCCACCAAAGTCTCTTGTAGTTCTGCCCTAACTCACATGCATTAAAAAAGACCCCGCCAAACCCATTTAGTGCTCTTTTTGTATATACTTGCATTCTCATGAGACAATTAAAAGTTGTAAGCAATGATTACAAATAATTTCTATATCCAGTTATTTTATAAACAAAGATCTAATCTGGATTTTGCTTTCAAAGAGATGACCAGTAAATGCTTCCTTATAATTGGTTGCTATATAGGTGAGTGGACCTGTAGCAGATTTCCAACTTCTTTTACATAAACTGCCTCAATCTCAACAGCAAAATCTATTCCTGGATGAATTTAAGGTTAGCATGCTCTACAAAACCTTTCAGGTTGGGCCTCACCTTTCGTTATGTTGATCTATGGATGCAAGTCCCGCATCTTTGCAATCCCCTGCTATTTATAGATTATACATTACAAGGTGTAATGGGCATCAATTTAATGACCCAAGTCAAAAACAGAGTTGTGTTCAATAACTCACTCAGGTTGCTCAACTTTTCTAACGAAGAACTTTGTAAAAACATAAAAGTTTGTGATTGGGGCTCACACTGGGTTGTTATTATCTGCGGAATTTCCAACACGGATCTCAGCTCCCAACAGGCGCTCACTGCAACAGTCAATCCTGTTCACTATGACCACTGCATCAACCTTGTGGACCTTCTTTAGGTCCAGCCGCCACCAAGCTGGGTTGTCATCATTGGTGTGGGAACATGGGCGTATTGAGATATCTGTCTCTATAATTCCATCAATAGCTGTTTCAGCACTATAATGATATTCGTAGGAGGAGCTTTGTGTGACTTCTCCAGTTCTTGCCAGATTCACTGCTAAAAGATAAAAAATAAGTCTTACTTGAGTCTACTTATGTGCAACCATGGATGATGCATACCAATGTTTCGCAACATGTTCTGGTGCTTTACAACTGCCTTGACCAGGCAAAAGGTCTCCATTTCATGTTTAGCCTATAGATGCTCAGTATTTCACTAACTGAAATATATATAATTGAGTACACTCCTATTTCCTGCCTGTGATCACCACCCTTACAAACACAAGATGTGCCCACTTGTGTGTAGTTGTGTTCCAGATTGCTGCACGTTCGATTACCTCATAGTATCTACAAAAACTGGGGACTCTGTACCTTTGATTGCCCCATAGAAATGTATTTAAGACTTTGAACAGGTCTGAGTACATATTGAGTGATTTGTGTGTCTAAATATAAAATTGAGTCAGTTTGCCATGTGTAATGGTAGGTATTAAGGGAGTAACTACAGAGGAAGCAGGAAGTATATGTTTAAACAAATTTGCTGTTGGGTATTTTGAAGGTGTAGTAGTGAATGTTATGGGATATGGAGAAGGAGCGCTTCTGTTTTTCCAATATTTATTTTATAGTTAGAGAGCTTACTGTAGGTGTCTTAAACCTTATGTAAATTTGGAGGTGAGATCAGTGTTTTTTTCAGTGTCAGCAAAGCATCATCTGCAAAGAGTGAAATTCTAAAAGTTGAATCTGGAGGGTGCCTCCCGAGCTGTCTGGAGAGTTTCTGATAACTGCTGCAAGGGGTTTCAATACTTTTTGTGTATAGGAGGGGGGATAGTGGATAGCCCTGCATAGTTCTGTTTGTTATGGAAATATAATGACCTGATAATTTTAGTTGAGTTGTTGGATGGCTACATAAACCTTTAATAGCTTTCAGGAACAGCCTGAGAAATTAAGGTGTGATAGCTTTTTCTGTATCCAGGTTTAAGAGGACCATCAGGGCCCTTTGTTCTGAATCTGATCAATAGTTCACCATGTATTATCCCCGGCTTGATGCCCTTGAATGAAACCTATTTGGTCTCCATGAATCAGTTTAAGGAGAATGGGGTCTGTTCACTAAAATTTTTGAGAATAGTCTCTCTCTCTCTGTCTTTAACGTCAAACCCACTCTAGAGATTCAGACCCTTCTCACACCACTAGAAAAATACTGTATGTAAATCAAACTTTTTAAAACATTTTTAATATATAAAACTTGACCTTTGTTGTTTAGGCAATTGAGGATTGCTACCTTTGGCCAGCTACACCGTAATGACATGTAGAGGGTGTTCCTTGTATTTTAATGTCCCATCCCATCAGGCATTACCTTTTACATTGTTGGATTCCCTCCCATAGACCTCCACTTCACAGAGTGTGAGATATTCTTCCCGTCCAGGAATAACCACACTCACATAACGACCTTCCAGCCCATTACAGAGTATAGTAATGGTGGCTTTTGAGATGTCAAAGATGGTGCCACAGCTGGGAAAAGTGTCAAATAATATAATTATTATAGTGATTGTGTTGATGCAAATGTAGATTTTGGCAGGAAGTATGTTGCAATTATACTGCACAATTTTGCCCTCCATCCAGTTTCACCAAGGAGATGCAAATACAGTACAAGAGGGCAAAATTAGTGATGGGGTTAAGACTCACACTGGGTTCTTATTATCTGCTGAATCTCCAACATGAATCTGAGCTCCTATCAAGCGCTCACTGCAGCAGTCCATCCTGTTCACTATGACCACAGAATCAACCTTGTAGATCTTCTTCAGGTCCAACCTCCACCAAGCTGGATTATCACTGCTGGTGTGGGAACATGGTTGTATTGAGATATCTGTCTCTATAATGCCATCAATAGCTGTTTCAGCACTGTAATGAGGTTCATAGGTGGAGCTTTGTCTGACATCTCCAGATCTTGCCAGATTCACTGCTAAAACATAGAAATAAGAACCAGTGTATGTGAGGTTTGCACTGTTCCTCATATGCACTTTGTATGTTCATTTTCAATGTGACCACCACCAAGATTTACCTGCAAGATCAGTTGATTCCTCCCCATAAACCTCCACTTCACAGAGTGTGAGATATTCTTCCCGACCAGGAATAACCACACTGACAAAGCGACCTTCCAACCCATTGCAGGACAGAGTGATGGTGGAATGTGAGATATTAGTGATGGTGCCACATCTGGAAGACCAGAAAGTAACATAATTATTCAAGTTATTTGCAGATTTACAAGTAAAAGGCACCAATGAGCTACCTACCTATTAGATCAGAATTAGAAAATCCACTAAGGTCAAAGGATATCTCTACCCAAACAACTATTTATATTTATATCATAGGTGTAATAATGTGATAATGCTAAGACAGCCATCTTTAGGTTGGAAAATGAAGGCTGAACACACTGGAACAGACACCAGTTAACAATCAACTAGAAGGAAGCTAGAATTGGTCGTTCTCCAATGACTAAAAGAAACTAATGGAAAATAGAGAACAAAAGAGAAAAGATATTTGGGACTCACACAGGGTTGTTATTATCTGCTGAATCCCCGACACGAATCTCAGCTCCCAAGAGACGCTCACTGCAACAGTCTCCTCTGTTCACTATCACTACAGACTCAATCCTGTAGATCTTCTTCAGGTCAAGGCGCCACCAAGCTGGATTATCATTAAAAGTGTGGGAACATGGATGAATTGAGATATCTGTCTCTTTTATGCTATCGACAGCAGTTTCAGCGTTGTAATGAGATTCATAAGTGGAGCTTTGTCTGACGTCTCCAGATCTCGCCAGATTCACTGCTAAAATATTCAAATAAAATCCAATATTAAAACCCATCCCTTCTGAGAAAAAATGGCCTAAACTTTTGTCAGTACATCGATGGATTGATTTATCAGTATAATGCCTTCAATAACTGTTCTGGAACCATTTTAGTCCTATTTGATCAATGTTTACCATTTTTTTTTTTAAATTTATTGCATGTTCTAAGTAACTATCTTCTAGTCCTGGTACATCCTTGGTCTATTGTTTTGTATAATGAAACGCATTTGGGCACCACTAATATTTACCTGTCTGTTTGTAAGATTCCTCCCCATAAACCTCCACTTCACAGAGTGTGAGATATTCTTCCCGCGCTGGAATAACCACACTCACATACTGACCCTCCAGCCCGTTACAGGGCAAAGTTATGGTGGCCTGGGAGATATTGGTGATGGTGCTGCATCTGGGAAAGCAAAAAATAACAGAATTATTATTAAAAATTATTATTTAATTATTTAAATTAAGTGAAAGGCACTGCTGGTTATGTAGTCCAGCGGAACAAACCGGAAAGGGTTTTGGCTTTGGCTTTAGATCATCTGGATTAGATCTAAGGGCTTAAGGACTTAACCATTAGCAGCCATTTATACAAGAATGTTGTACACCGACTGTATGTTAGGCTCAGAATTATAACTGGCAATAATCCACCATGTCTCAACTCCTTCATGTAGCAAAATCTACTGAAGTCAAAGGATGTCTCCTGTGTAGTGATGTGCAGACCTGACCCATTTTGCTTTACCAGAAATTTGCGAAACTGCGAAAATTCACCAAAATGCATTGAAGTCTACGGGAAACAAATTTTCGATGCACAACAAATTTTTCACAGCATAACTTGGAGACAAATTTCAGAGATGGGACACTATCTTGTGATTATTGAAGGAGTTAGATGTGAAGGCCACCCATGTGCCGGATACACTATCCATCACCCTGTAAGGATACAGAGAAGAAAAGATAAGTTTGGGACTCACACTGGGTTGTTATTGTCTGTTGAATCTCCAATACGAATCTCAGCTCCTAACAGGCGCTCACTGCAACAGTCCTCTCTGTTCACTATCACCACTGTCTCAACCTTGTATCTTCTCTTCAGGTTCAGCTGCCACCATGCCGGATTATCATAATCAGTGTGGGTACATGGGTGCACCAAGATATCTGTATCTGTGAAGCCATCAATAGCTGCTCCGGCACCATATTGTTGGTCATAAGTGGAGCTTTGCCGCACTTCTCCTGATCTTGCCAGATTCACTGTTTAACAACAAAACGTGATCTTAAAATAAATCCGTCTCATAGTAAAGGGATATTGGGTTATCAAACATTTAATAGGATTCCCAGGGTAGGCTAAGATGCCAACAATACTCAGATGCAGAATATATACTATATAGATTACAGTTATATAGGGCAGTTATTGATTTTCTAGCTTTAGGGTCATTTAGTGGGCTGTCAATATGACTCTGCAGTTTCATTGAGACTACAATATCTCCATAATATCAAAGTCTAGAGTAGGGATGCACCGAATCCAGGATTCAGTTTGAGAATTGGCCAAGATTCAGCTGAATTCAAGTGCCTGGCTGAACCCAATACAAAAAAACACGTAACGTTTCATCACACAAGGAAGTACAAAATTGTTTACCTATATGTGCTTCTCTTTCCTCTACATTTTCATTTGGTATTTGGCAGAATCTTTCACAAAGGATTTGGGATTGGGCAGAGTCCTAAAATAGTGAATTTGGTGCATCCCTAGTTTAGAGGGAAAGCTCCATCAGAACATACTAGTAGGGATTCTACAGGGTGAATAGCAGAGAGGTTTTTTCTTCCATAAATTGGAGTGGTTGTTATTCTGTACCTAAAATTTAAAAAAAATATCTATAAGGTGTTATCAAACCCTCAAGGTATACTGTAATTGGGTGAACACATAATGCCTCATTCACAAGGCCCACTCACTGTGCCAAGTGCGTTAGACAGCACTCAATTCAAGAGCATTCAAGACAAGCAGGGACAGCAACATAGACATCTCCTCTATCTCCCTATATATATTATATATACTGAGTCCGGGTGGGATACTTTCCTACCAACGATAGGCAGAGCGGCAGCTACACTAACAATGTGACCCAATCAACTTTATGATTATTGGCCTTACCTGTTGCATTTTTAGGATCTTCCTCATGAATTTCAGCTTCTGCCCCATAAACCTCCACTCCCTCTGTCACATTTTTAGGATCTTCCTCATGAATATCAGCTTCTGCCCCATAAACCTCCACTCCACCTGTTGCATTTTTAGGATCTTCCTCATGAATTTCAGCTTCTGCCCCATAAACCTCCACTTCCTCTGTCGCATTTTTAGGATCTTCCTCATGAATTTCAGCTTCTGCACCATAAACCTCCACTCCTTCTGTCGCATTTTTAGGATCTTCCTCATGAATTTCAGCTGCTGCCCCATGAACCTCCACTCCACTTGTCCTATTTTTAGGATCTTCTTCATGAATTTCAGCTTCTGCCCCATAAACCTCCACTCCACCTGTTGCATTTTTAGGATCTTCCTCATGAATATCAGCTTCTGCCCCATAAACCTCCACTTCCTCTGTCGCATTTTTAGGATCTTCCTCATGAATTTCAGCTTCTGCACCATAAACCTCCACTCCTGCTGTTGCATTTTTAGGATCTTCCTCGTGAATTTCAGCTGCTGCCCCATGAACCTCCACTCCACTTGTCCTATTTTTAGGATCTTCTTCATGAATTTCAGCTTCAGCCCCATAAACCTCCACTCCACCTGTTGCATTTTTAGGATCTTCCTCATGAATTTCAGCTGCTGCCCCATAAACCTCCTCTCCACCTGTCGCATTTTTAGGATGGTCTTCATGAATTTCTTCTTCTGCACCATAAATCTCCACTCCACCTGTTGCATTTTTAGGATCGTCTTCATGAATTTCAGCTTCAGCCCCATAATTCTCCACTCCACTTGTCATATTTTTAGGATCTTCATCATGAATTTCAGATTCTGCCCCATAAACCTCCACTCTACCTGTCGTATTTTTAGGATCTTCCTCATGAATTTCAGCTTCTGCCCCATAAACCTCCACTCCACCTGTTGCATTTTTAGGATCTTCCTCATGAATTTCAGCTGCTGCCCCATAAACCTCCTCTCCACCTGTCGCATTTTTAGGATCTTCTTCATGAATTTCTTCTTCTGCACCATAAATCTCTACTCCACCTGTCGCAATTTTAGGATCTTCCTCGTGAATTTCAGCTTCTGTCCCATAATTCTCCACTCCACCTGTCATATTTTTAGGATCTTCCTCATGAATTTCAGCTTCTGCCCCATAAACCTCCACTCCTTCTGTCGCATTTTTAGGATCTTCCTCATGAATTTCAGCTTCTGCCCCATAAACCTCCACTCCACTTGTCGTATTTTTAGGATCTTCCTCATGAATTTCAGCTTCTGCCCCATAAACCTCCACTTCACAAAGTGTGAGATATTCTTCTCTCCCAGGAATAACCACACTAACATAGCGACCCTCCAGCCCCTTACAGTACAGAGTGATGGTGGCTTGGGAGATGTTAGTGATGGTGCCACATCTGGGAACACAGACAATAATAGGGATATTTAGGTGGCTTTGCCATATTCAAGCAGAGGTAATACAAATGTAATTTTCAAGACAGTGCACTAAACAACAGATTGATACATATATGTATGAATGAATATTTGCATTAACAGTATATAGCCCTGTACATTAAAAACAAAACACATAGGAGGGGCAATACAATGAATAATTTAATAAAATAATAATATTTAATATAGAAATATGACATTGGAAATAAAGTGCTAAGGGGTTATAGACACAAGAGGAAAGAGATCCCTGCTCATTAGTGTTTTGGAAGGAAAAACAGTTGCTCCTATTCAAAGTCCATGGGGCTATATTGACTATTTAAACATATAAATCGCTTTATGCCCATTTTTTGCCCTCTTCTTAATAAAATAGTATTTTCTGCAGTTAGATTTCCCTTCATGCTCTGCCTAATGGCAGAACGCATAATCTACGAAGAACCTGCAATATTTCAAAGTGATCGTTCCAGATAAAGCAAATAAAGGGAAAAAAGGAACAATTAATATCAATTGTGAATAAACCCCAAAAATCATTTTTTCCCTGTAGATGACTTCTCAGATTGAAAACCAAGGACCAAGGCTTGTAAACCCATTTGAGATACAGGGTACTAAATTCTGATATCCATTCCAAGGCTTTATCGTATTGATTGCTGGGTCGCTGTATCTTGTGGTTTTTGAAGGAAGTAGAAATCCCGGCCACCCATGTGCCTTACAAACCTCACCCTATGGTACTTGTTTCCCAAAGACACAGAGAGAAAGAGAAAATGTATGTTTGGGACTCACATGAGGTTGTTATTGTCTGTTGAATCTCCAACACGAATCTCAGTCCCTAACAGGCGCTCACTGCAACAGTCCTCTCTGTTCACTATCACCACTGTCTCAACCTTGTATCTTCTCTTCAGATCCAGCTGCCACCAAGCTGGATTATCATAATCAGTGTGGGTACATGGGTGCACCAAGATATCTGTATCTGTGAAGCCATCAATAGCTGCTTCAGCGCCATACTGTTGGTCATAAGTGGAGCTTTGCCGGACTTCTCCTGATCTTGCTAGATTCACTGTTAAACAATAAAACATTGCATTAGATTAAATCCTTCTTATAAAGAAATTATTGGGTTACTATTCTCACGTAGGGTTAATTAGGCAATGGTTTATATAAATAAACACATAATTATATACTGAGGCCAGATGGGTTACTTTCTTGTAGACTACAGGTAGTGGGCAGATATGGCTATGCTGGGAATGTGGCTGAAGCAACTTTTATGATTATTGGTCTTACCTGTAGCATTTTTAGATTCCTCCTCATAAATTTCAGCTTCTGTCCCATAAACCTCAACTTCACAGAGTGTGAGATATTCTTCTCTCCCAGAAATAACCACACTCACATACCGACCCACCATCCCGTTACAGACCAGAGTGATGGAGGCTTGGGAGATGTTAGTGATGGCGCCACATCTGGGCAAACAGACAATAGAATGATGTGACTGACATATTCAAGCAGAATTGCGGTTTTTCAGCAAAATTTAGACAATACAAATGGAATTTTTATCCCGGTGTACTGGATAATAGATTGATACACAAGTATGAATGATTATTTGCACTTATTTAGCACCAGGAAAATATATATATTATATTTATAAAACACAAACAAAAATAATTAACGGAAAAAACAAAACTTATGTTGTCCCTTTTTATGACTTGCGGGATCAGTATGAGTGGACCCTAGGAATGTAACCCTGAACCTGAGCTTGAGATCTGGTGGTGCTGGGTCACTGTATCTTGTGATTATTGAAGAAGTTAGATACAGATCAACCACCCTGTGGTTCTTGTTTCCTAAAGACACAGAAAGAAAGAGAAAAGTTATGATTGGGACTCACATGAGGTTGTTATTATCTGCTGAATCTCCAACACGAATCTTGGCTCCCAACAGGCGCTCACTGCAACAGTCCTCTCTGTTCATTATCACCACTGTCTCAACCTTGTACCTCTTCTTCAGGTCCAGCCGCCACCACGCCGGATTATCATAATCAGTGTGGGTACATGGGTGCACTAAGATATCTGTATCTGTAAAGCCATCAATAGCTGCTCCAGCACCGTACTGTTGGTCATAAGTGGAGCTTTGGTGGACTTCTCCTGATCTTGCCAGATTCACTGTTATACAAAAAAACGTGATCTTAGATTAAGTCCTTTTCACAGTATTAAGAGATGTACTTCTCATAGAGTTAAAGCATTTGATTGGGTTACCAGCCTAGTTTAGCAATTGTCCAGTGTAGGCTTAGATGCCAACAATATTCAAATATTGAACTTTGTCATTCTCTACTGGAAGAGTTTAGAGGATTGATTGGGTCACCAGTCATGGTATAAGGATTTCCAGTAGAATAAAAAGAAATTTGCAAGAGGGGTCCTTGTATATTTAATCCCATGACTCATTCCAACCATCGAGGAACTACTTTTTCTAAGTCTCTTCCATGATGGAGAGATTAAACCATCAACTCCCTCTTGCATTATCTCAGGTTGTCTTATTCTCTCATTGAAGAGTTGAGTTTATAACATAAAGAAAGCTTGCTGTCCTTTCAGTCATTAACCATGTTTCTAGTAATTTAACGGATGGGGAATATACCCTGGAAAGGTCACCGCTGCTTGATATGATATTTGGGATACTTGTCATTAGCTCTGCACTGAAGAACATTTTTGATCAAATATATCAATAGTTTGGCAATTTTCACATGTATTCCAGCAGTGCATCACCCTGATTATTAGTCTTACCTGTACCATTTGTAGGGTCGTCCCCATGCATTTCAGATTCATCCTCATAAACCTCCACTTCACAGAGTGAGAGATATTCTTCTCTCCCAGGAATAACCACACTCAAATAGCGACCCTCCTTACCATTACAGGACAGAGTGATGATGGCTTGGGAGATGTTAGTGATGGCACCACATCTGGGTTAACAGACAATAATAGGGATATTGATATGATGACTTTGTATTGTTATTACAATAAAATGAGCTTAAATCAGCCTAGAAACCAGCAATTCAGCTTGATCATATCACACATTTATGTTGGGAGAAGAACTATGAGGGAAGTGTAGTTAAAAAAAAAGCTCTTTATAAGTTCCTTGATACATATTTTATGTATTATTATTTATGATTAATTATTTTATAATAATATAATCTAAGCAGGACAGGATAAGGAAATGGGCAAGTTGTCAAGCCGTATCTTGAAAGAGGAAGGGACAGATGACAAAACTGCTATGTTTTCTGTTCTCTGTGTCAGTGTAGGGTAGAAAAATCCACCTTCAAATTGGAGCTGATCATAGATCCCCTTCTATAATGTCTAAAGAACGTTTGTTCTACTTTTATTCAATTTCTCAGTCAACTCAACTTTTTCCCACATTCATTGAGTAGACAAGACCTAGAATAGAGGGTTGGAAAACCCATATTTACAAACCTATACAAAGGAATCTTTGTCTTCTGTATCTTGATGGACAAACCAAACACAAAAATCAGTAGTTCAGTATATAGAGATAATTGGTCTAAGCATGAAACCAACAGATAAATGATATGACATAGAAAAAAACATAAAACATCTGTCTGAAACTCACACAGGGTTGTTATTATCTCTTGAACTTCCAACACGAATCTCAGCTCCCAACAGACGCTCACTGCAACAGTCCTCTCTATTCACTATCACCACAGTCCCCAAATTGTACGTCTTCTTCAGGTCCAGCCTCCACCAAGCCGAATTATCGTTATTGGTGTGGGTACATGGATGTACTGTGCTATTTGTCTCTATAATGCCATCCACTGCTGTTTCAGCCCCAAATTGAGGTTCCAAAGTGGAGCTTTGTGTGACTTCTCCAGATCTAGCCAGATTTATTTCTATAAAATAAAGTTGCCCCCCAAAAGCAGTGAATGTGAAGCTTAGCTTTATGGCCACTCGGCTACTTATGTTTATGTTTTGGAAATATTTGATATATTCCTAAATATTATTTAAACTACGTGATTCAACAACAATGTTTTCATATGAGGGTTAGCAAATGAGCAACACAAAGCAATCAGAATATACGGCTAATACTGATCAATTTATAACTTGCCTACCAACCACCTTACCTGTCCTTGTGTTAGATTCCTTCCCATAAACCTCCACTTCACAGAGTGTGAGATATTCTTCTCTCCCAGGAATAACCACACTCACATACTGACCCTCTGTCCCATTACAGCAAATTCTCAGGGAGGCTTCTGAGACATCGTCAATGGTGCCACAACTGGAAAGAAAAAAAAAAACATTGAGGGCATCATTTTTATGAATGAAGGAATCATAAGTAGCATTGATTGGTTAGCTGCTTGAATGAAAATATCGTATTGGTTGCTATAGTGTAGGTTCCTAGACCTGGCAGATTAGCTTTGCTTTATAAGCATCAATAAAATGCGCCTCATTTCCTTCAAGCACCTCAAGGTCTGCTCTTCCTATCAGCAAGAGACAGATACCATAAAACTACAAGAACATACAGTAGGAATTATTGGCTCTCAACAAAGCACAACAACAACATATGAGACAGGTTTATTTACTACTCTGGTCTAAATACCTTTAAGAAGAAACATTTTCACTTAAAGAGAAACAGTACTCACACAGTATAATTAAGTTCTGCAGATGAATTTCCAACACGAATCTCAGCTCCTAAGAGACGCTCGCTGCAACAGTCCCCCCTGTTCACTATGACCACGGACTGAACCTCAAAACTCTCCTTCAAGTCCAGCTGCCACCAAGCCGGATGGTCATTGCCAGTGTGAGTACAGGGGTTTAGTGACATATCTGTCTCTTTAATGCCATCAACTGCTGTTTCAGCGCCGTACTGAGGTTCCCAAGTAGAACTCTGTTGGACATCTCCGAATCTTGCCAGGTTAACTGCTGGGAATGAATACATTTCATTTACTGAGATGAACATTGGGTTGTTTTACATTAATGAATAAAGATCTGAGTTAAGGGGCTTCCCTAGTTACTGCATCAGTGTATAAATGATACTGATGATATTTCTAAAGTATATATGTATATAGAACGATACACTTATAAAAAGTTGTATGACCAAAGTCTCTGAGTCTTCCCCTTTGTTATCCGACCCGACAGTCCTCGTTTCTCCTTGAGTAAAAAGCAGCAAATTCAAGATTTTTTTAAAAGGTCAGCGCTAATTCAAAGCTCAGGGGAAAAAATATGATGAAAAAAGGAAAAAAGATTTTTTATAGTGTAGTATTTACTGAGAGTTGTAGTTCCACAACCATAATAAACTCTTTGGTGCAGTTTCCCCTTACGATTCACCACGTGTGGCTATTAGATGGGTACTTCCAGACGTTTAGGTCTAACATATGCACATCACGATTTGTAGAAAATAAAACCTCTTCCAGCCTAGAAAGAATATCGTACAGTTGTATTTTCTTCAAATCGTGATGTGCATATGTTAGACCTAAACGTCTGGAAGTACCCATCTAATAGCCACACGTGGTGAATCGTAAGGGGAAACTGCACCAAAGAGTTTATTATGGTTGTGGAACTACAACTCTAAGTAAATACTACACTACTTCCTTTTTTCATCATATTTTTTCCCCTGAGCTTTGAATTAGTGCCGAACTTCGAAAATATATATGTAAACCCTTCCAGTGCCCAGTGGGTGTGTAGTGTCAGGCATTGCACTAGGGGTTCTCCCGCAGAAACATATGAGGTGGGGGCTCACGTATGAGGAGCTACAGTAAGGATTTTCCAAGCTGAAGGAACCTTCTGCTTAACTTAAAGTAAAACTGGCCATTCCATTAAAACGCTTATCTATGAGCTTACATGTCTCTGTGGTACTGTATCGAAGGACATTTTTCTTGCCCATAAAAGATGATTACCCATCTATGGGCTAACGTAAGTAACCATTTGGACAGTTACATGACTGTGTGCAAATAGATTTTCGTTCATCTATTAACATATTAACTACCGTATATACTCGAGTATAAGCCGAGTTTTTCAGCCCCCAAAATATGCTGAAAAACTCTACCTCGGCTTATACTCGGGTCAAGCGCAAAAACGGTCCCCGGCGCCTAAGAATATTCGCCGGCGCCTTAGAATAGTAGCCGGCGCCTAAGAATATTCGCCGGCGCCTTAGAATAGTAGCCGGCGCCTAAGAATATTCGCTGGCGTCTTAGAATAGTAGCCGGCGCCTAAGAATATTCGCCGGCGCCTTAGAATAGTAGCCGGCGCCTAAGAATATTCGCTGGCGTCTTAGAATAGTAGCCGGCGCCTAAGAATAGTCATCCAAAAACGAGATTGAAACTTACCAAAAGCTGCTGCATTTCTCACCCTCGGCTTATACTCGAGTCAATAAGCTTTCCCAGTTTTTGGAGGTAAAATTAAGTACCTCGGCTTATACTCGGGACGGCTTATACTCGAGTATATACGGTATATCAGATTTGGCTTTTTATATTGTGGAACAGCAAATGGACCAATGCATCTCTAGAGCTGAAGACCTCTGGCTGAGTAGCTCTTTGTATCTAAAAGTTTAAAACGTTTTGGCATGTTCTGGTGCAGTATGGAAGTTACAAGGGGCATTTAAATGAAATTGTTGATTGTAAATGAGCCTTCAAGCTAAACCTACTCTTCAGAATCAGTCAGAATACGTGCTCCATTAATATCTAATAATGTGTAGCTTATAGAGGATGAAGATCTGACACTTGTTCCAAGCCCAACACTGGCAAAGGGATGAAAGTAATATCTTGCACATAAGGCTCTAGGCAATGCTCTGGCTCTAGGTAATGCTCTGAATTCCATTCTCTGTCCCACCCAACTTAATCTGATACGTTAATGGGCAGCTTATAGCCCACGGTGCTGGAGAAAAGTGAGTCGACACAGTTATACAACTGCTAAATTAATATTCATTATAACATGGCTTGGAAACATCTATGGGGCAAATTCACTAAGCGACGAAGCGCCTAACGCTAGCGTCAATTTGCTAGCGTTGGGCATTTTCGTTACTTCGTAAATTCACTAACGAACGCTGGCGTAAATTCGCTAGTGTTACTTCGCACCCTTACGCCTGGCGAAGTTGCGCAACGGACATAACTACGCAAATTCACTAACCTGCGCATTGTTCTGAACGCTACCTTTTACGCCAGACTTCCTTCGCCACCTCAGACCAGGCGAAGCGCAATAGAGTAGATAGGGATTGCTTCAAAAAAGTTAAAATTTTTTCTAAGTCCCAAAAAACGCTGGCGTTTTTTCTATATTATGGGTGATAGGTTAAAAAAGATTGAATTTTTTTTGGGGCTCCCCTCCTTCCCCCCTACATTTCCTAACTCATGGCAACTTAACTATACAGTGGGCACATGTGTAGGGCAAAACTATTTTATTAGATGTTTTGAAGGTTTCCCAGGCATTTGTAGTGATTCTACGTATTCCTCCATTGAAATTTTAATTTAGCGCTGTTTGCAAATTAACCGTCGCTAGCGTAATCTCGCTTCACTTAGCGAATCAACGCTAGCGCAACTTCGCTACCTTACGCTACCCCTGTGCGCAACTTCGGATTTTAGTGAATTTGCGGAGCGCTGTCGAAACTACGCCTGGCGCAACTACGATTCTTAGTGAATTTGCCCCATCTGATGCTATTCCCTTTTGGGAGTTAAGTTAAACCAAAACTTAAGCTTTGAGCTTCACTGCACAACTCTATGACCAGCTGAATAGATTGTCTACCTCCTGGACGAGGGTCACATGACTGAGTCCATCCAACAGTTGCATAAGCCAACAGGACCATGATGCACTTCATCCTAATGAAGGTAAAAGAGCAGATTCATAAAAACAAAACAAGGCTACGTCCCTGCAGAATGCTAAGTCCCTTCAATGTTCTCTTGATTCCAAGTCTGAGATCTTTTCTGCTGCCTACAGTTGTTATATTTGTAAAATGAGATACGATCCCTTCCTATACACCCTGAGAAAAGCAGCTGGGATTATGGATATGACCAAAGTTATTCCAACATCAAATCTTTATCTTTCAGCATTTGTTCTAATGCTCCTTGGAATTAGAGATGGCTTAATATAACCTGATACCGTTCCATTTAAAATCATAATGAAATAAGAATTCATTCTACAAACTTCCCAATATACTTTCCATGACACATTTTCATTGGTTTTAATCTTATGTGTCCATGTAATCGCTATCAAAAGCAGTGTATATCCAAGATAAGAATTACACTTTCTTTTATTTGGAAAAATATATTTTGGGTTAAAATGGACCTCTAATACCCCCAGATGAGGATACGGATAGTTAAGAAGCTGTGAGATCTCACCTTGTTGCTTCTCGGCATTTCTGTATCTCAGACTTTCTGCTGCCAATGGGGTTTAAATACTTTCCTGTGAGTCCCTTGAATACCTGCCCTGCAGCAATGTACTGGCTCTGCTCACACAAACACTGCTCCCTCACTTTAATCATTATTTCCCATGAATTTCTGTTCCTCTCCAGTGCTTTTCTATTTCCCAGAATGTCCATGTCTGTACTTTTTTTAAGTGTATCCTTTATTCCCTTGTAATGTTCTTTAGGAGTTGACCTGCTTTCAGAAACTGTACCCTTAGACTAAGTCAGGGATTCACAATGCCCGGCAATTCCCAGTAGAGCATGCATTGACCAGGACTCTCTCAGGTGGACCCTCACAGTACTGTTGGGTGACGGGTTACTTACAGATATATAATGTATAATATACAACCTCTCAGATACTCCACCTTCTCAGATACTTCACTAGCTATTTCCCTGGATGGTATTAGGCACAGACATTTTGTCAGTTACACCGCAGAGGTAGCACTCACTTATAGATGAACTAGTCCCCAGCACTAGTGGATACTCACAGTGGTGTTGTGAGTCCCTGTACTAACCCTCCTGGTCTCTATGTTGGATCCACAGGCTGCTCTACTAACTGCTCTCATGCTGCCTCTCAGTCATAGAGTGAACTATTACAGAATCTTTCCTCGCAGTGGCTTCTCCTGCTGAGTCCTACATACACCTAAAGTGCTCCAGATCCAACCACCACCTCCTGTTTGGCAGACATAAACTGTCAGTAGATACAGTAAGTACCAAGTATATTACTGTATAAATAGTAACTGGAAGAAGCTGCAGGATTGCTGGGAGGTGAGTTATAGAGACACATAGAGAGGAGTTGTTGGTGCAGAGAATAGAGTTGTTGGAGTGAAGAATAGATTTGTTGTCTGAATGTGTTTGAAGTGGATTTACACTTTGTTTGAATGTGGATTACTCTTCCAGAGAACTTCTGGGGCACTTGGGTGTGTGTCACAGCCGGCCATGTGTATATTGTGGGTGATGTGAGGCGACAGAGGGAATTTATTAAGGGTGTTACCGTGCAGTAAACAGAAGTTGTGCTGATGTCCCAGTTGGGAGAGTCAAAGGGTAATAAAAATGGTATCATATCCAATCCCACAAGGCTCTGCATCTTTTTAAAGGCCACATTTAATATTTGTTGCACTTTGTGTTGATGGTAAATGTGCACTCAGAACTACAGAATTGATCACATTGATAATGTTCTGATGGCGGTATCATATGATTCTACTGTATGTGCCCCCACTGGGCACTGGGGATGATCACTGGGAATGCCCTTTTTTATGCAAGACAGAACTTTATTTGCTTTAGTAGCCACAGAATGACACTGCCCAGAATTAGACAACGTGTTATCTACAAAGACCCCAAGATCCTTCTCATTTAAGGAAACTCCCAACACACTGCCATTTAGTGTAGAACTTGCATTTATATTATTTTTGCCAAAGTGCATAACCTGCATTTATCAACATTGAAGCTCATTTTCCAGTTTGCTGCCCAGTTTTCCAGTTTAGACAAATCACTGTGCAAAGTGGCAGCATCCTGCATGGAACCTATAGTTCTGCACAATTTAGTCTCATCTGCACAAATAGAACCAGTACTTTCAATGGCCACCTCCAGGTCATTAATAAACAAGTTGAAAAGCAAGGGACCTAGTACAGAGCCCTGCGGTACTCCACTAACAACACTGGTCCAATTAGAAAATGTTCCATTTACCACCACTCTTTGTAGTCTATTTTTTAGCCAGTTCTCTATCCAGGTACAAATACTATGTTCCAGGCCAACATTCCTTTAACCAGTAACCTTCTGTGTGGCAAGATCTATTACACATAAAACTATGCTGGCACAAACTCATAGTATTATGATTTGCTATGAAGTCCAGTATCTTATGCTTTATTAACCCTTCAAAAAGCTTTCCTACCACAGATGTCAGACTAACTGGCCTATAGTTTTAAGGCTGAGAACAGGATCCCTTTTTGAATAGCGGCACCACATTAGCAATTCGCCAGTCTTTCGGCACCATGCCAGACCTCAATGAACCCTGAAAATGTAAGTAAAGAGGTTTAGCAATCACAGAGCTAAGCTCGCTTAGTACCCTGGAATGAATACCATCTGGCCCCGGACCTTTGTTTATCTTAACATATTTTATTCTCTTTCGAATTTCCTCATGTGTGAACCATGCATCATTAGTTGAATTACTAGAATTGGGACAATTAAGATGAAAACCTTCATTAACTGGTTCCTCATTTGTGTAGACAGACAAAAAATATGAGTTCAGAATCTCAGCTTTTTTTTGTTCTCATCAACCAGCTGATCCCCCTCTGATATTAAGGTGTAACGGTCGGCACCCAATACTAGAACAGATGCCAAGCACCCTGGTCTCGACTCGTACTTCACCAGTTAAGTGACTGCCTTTGGCCTCGGGAGGAGCCCTCGGCTTACTCAGATGCCACCTGGACTTAACGAGACGTTCAAGGCGTAAGTTCTGCCAGGCAATGGGGCACAACTGTTGCTGGAAGATAGGAAGCCACCTGGAACAGGCAGGCCAGGCCAGCACAAGCAGTTAGAGTAGTCAGACAGGCCAGAATCAGGATAGAGATCGTAGAATAGTCAGAGAACAGGCAAGGTTTCAGGATTGGAGAGAACAACGTAGTTTCAGGCAGGCAAGGTCAGGATTGGAGAGGTCAGAGTAGTTTCAGGCAGGCAAGGGTCAAAACACAGTAGATCAAACAGGAATCACACAGGAACAAGCTAATTGAACCTAACAATGGGCAAGGTCCTGTAATCTAAATGGGCTTTAAATACATTTGAATTTCGAGCCAATTGCGCGCTGGCGTGATGACACCAGCACGACTGCGCCTTTAAATGACAAACATGCGCACGGCGTGCGCCCTAGAGGATGCCGGCACAGGAGAAGGTAGCGGCGCGACGGGCGTCCATGCCGAGGACGTGGCATGGACCCCGCTGCCACTAGGCCACCAGGTACATTCCTTACATAAGGATTATTTTTACTGCTTGCTGCAAAATCCTTTTCCATATCGATTTTAGCTTGCCTTATAGCTTCTTTGCGTGATTGTAAGGAAATCTTACATGGCGTCCCAAGATGGCGACGTCTTCCATGTGGTCCCTCCTGGTCGCAGCTCAGTGACATAACGCTGGCGTCAAACGAGGCGCCAGCGTCAGATTGGTCACCGGCGCCAAAGCGTCAGCATGGACGCCAGCGTCAAAAACGCACGCGTGAGGATGCCAGCGTCATGATGTCACTGTGTGACAAAGGAGGCCTATAAAAGACGCTGAGACACTGCTCACATTGCCCTACAATAGGTTCTTCATTGTGAGTTCCTGGGTGTGCTTCTAGTGTTATTGTCTAGACCTTTGTGTATTGATCCTTGCCTGTTCCTGTTTACCTAACCCTTGCTGCCTGAACGACCATATTGCCTGGACTTGACCATTCTCTTTCTAAATCCTTGCCTGTACCTCGATCTGTTGGACTGGTGCTTCCTCCTTGGTCCGCTACTCCTGTCTGAGCCTTTGGGCCCCTTACAGTGATTTATTGGCCTACTTGTATGCTCGTCCAGAACCTTTAGCTTTGCTCCTCTCTTAGTAAGACCTGTCGGCATCCAATTAGCTGAGGGCTCCTGTCGAGGTGAAATGCAGCTGTTAAAGGCAGAAGCAAGAGCCGAGACCAGGGCGCCTAGCACTGATTCTGGATTTAGGGTGCCGACGTGACACCTGGCCCGTAGCCTTGGTGTCCTTTCTACTTAGTCCTAAACTGGTTCCCTCACTTATGAAGTGTCCGTAGGAAACTAACTACACTTTCCTCCTTGAGGGGCCACAGCTGTCCTTACTAAATATCCTCACTATCTTTCCTGCTCTAACTTCTCCTATCTGCTGTTGTGGGTCTATACTTACCCAGCCAGGTGATGTTGCTTCGACCATGCCCTCACATCAAGACACTTTACCTGGGCAGTGCCTCACCTTTTATAGCCCTCTATGTCCCAGTTTTATAGCCCTCTGGTGTCCGCAGTTCAAATTACACCCAACAATTTTAAACACACACATCTTTTACATACATGCACATTTTTGTCACTCAACAAGATAACAACATTTCATACACTTCTTCACCCGGTACATCCCCTTACATGCCTACTCCTGCAATAAGGAAGAGAACCCCATATACTGTGACCAGCAATATACCGTTAATCCCTCCTAATAGCAGCATTATGGAGAGACCTCTTACTGGCATTCGCATCCCACATATCAGATCCCATCCTTGTAGTTGATATAGACACGAGGGCTCATTTATGACCCCAGCCATTGAGAAGAAAAGGAAACACAAAGCTGATCTACCAGTTATTCCTGTCTATCTAATGCTCTGGCACTGACTTACTAAGCCTTGTTCATGGGGTCCCTGTATTCCCAAAACACGGCTACCTTAGGGCTTGGATCCTCTCCACTGTATTGAGACCTCCCATTACCTCAGGCTCCGGCACATCTGCCCCTGTTTCAGGTGGAGTCTGAAGAGCAGAAGTTTGCACCCTTTTATAGGCGAAGAACCAGGAATTACCCACATGTTCCTTTGGCATCAATCCCTTGGAAACTAAAAGCAAGAAATGTTTGTTCACAACCAGCCCTGAATCTAAAAAAACTGCTATTTAACAAAAAACTTTTCTCCTGAGCTGCTTTTCATCGGGTTTAACCGGATTTGGAGCAGACAGGAAAGTTTGTGGCCAAACGTTGATTTTTGAGCACTGAGAGATAGCAAATGGTTTTTTGCCATGGAGGGAGGCTGAGAAATGGAGAAAAAAAACACAACAACGTATAAAATAATTTAATGTGATAAACTGTAACAAAACAGGAAATGTTTAGTGCGGAAACAGATTTGATAAATCTGCATGGGTGTTCATGTATAGTAGAGATTTGCCTGGGAGGGCAGTTATATGGAATATCTGAATAATAAAAAAATATTAAAATATAATAACAATCACTTCTCAGTAAATGAAGCTTTTGCTGCAGCTCATTATTTCCCCTATTTCTCCTTCTCTTGGAATGACGCTCATATATTATATATCAGTGCGTAATCTCTGTTCGAGGCTCTAGATCCGTTGGCTTGGATCTGTATGATGGCCGCCATTTTGGTTTTTGGATTGGAACTAGATACCAAATCACTGCTCTTATCAAACGAAGGACAATTGTGGTGCCCCAAGGCTGTTTGTACTAATGTTCTTTATCCTGTTTGTCCAGTTATCACAGAGAGCAGATGACTGTTGTATGTAGGGACTGGTAGAGCAGGTTCATTTATAGAAATATTCAAGATACATGTCTCTGAGGGGAAGTTATAGGGGCAAATTCACTAAGATGCGAAGTTGCTCCAGGCGCACTTCGCCAGGCGTAGTTTCGCCAGCGCTCTGCAAATTCACTAAAATCCGAAGTTGCGCACAGGGGTAGCGTAAGGTTGCGAAGTTGCGCTAGCGTTGATTCGCTATATATATAGCGAAGTTACGCTAGCGAAGGCTAATTTGCATACGGCTCGAAAGTCAAATTTCAATGGAGGAACACGTATCTGCACTACAAATGCCTAGAAAACCTTCAAATCAGCAAATATAAATGTTATTTTGCCCTACACATGTGCCCACTGTCTAGGTAAGTTGCCATGAGTCAGGAAATGTAGGGGGGAAGGAAGGGAGCCCCAAAAAATTTTTCGATCTTTTTCAGCCTATCACCCATCATGTAGAAAACACGCCAGCGTTTTTTTGGGACTTAGAAAAAAAATTGACTTTTTTTGAAACAATCCCTATCTACTCTATTGTGCTTCGCCAGGTCTGAGGTGGCGAAGGAAGTCTAGCGTAAAAGGTAGCGTTCAGGACACTGCGCAAGTTAGTGAATTTGTGTAGTTACGTCGCTAGCGAAAATTCGTCTGGCGTAAGGATGCAAAGTAACACTAGCGAAACTACGCCAGCGTTCGTTAGTGAATTTGCGCAGTAACGAAAATGCCAAACGCTAGCAAATTAACGCTAGCGTTCAGCGCTTCGGCGCTTAATGAATTTGCGCCATAGTGTTTTATTAGGATATTGCAGTCTTGTGTATAAAGCTCAGTGGTAGAAGCTCAATGTCTCAAGGGTGATTAGAGAATTATCAGATTAGTCAGATTAGGGATTGATATGAGGTTCTTTTGTTTCCCTCAAGGGTGAGTGGCCGGAGGGCGTATTTGGGGTAGTTAAGAGAATGGATGACGGGTTTGGAAAGATAACGGATAGACTGTTGGCTTCTGTTCCACAATGATAGTGAGGTCACTAGACTGATAAGAATGGGGAAATATAGGAGGCCTTACCCCATGGATTGTGACCACCAGAACACCATCAATATATGGGGGAGAACAATTGCTGTAGGGCTCTTTAAATTAGGGATGCGCCAAATCCAGGATTCGGTTCCAGATTCAACCAAGATGCAGCCTTTTTCAGCACAATTACGCCGAATCCAAGTCCGAACCGACTTTTCGTCACACAAACAACAAAGTCAAATATTTTGTATCCACACTCTGCATGCTCGGTATTAGGTCAAACCTTTCACAAAGGGTTCGTGGTTCGGCCGTATCCTGAAATAGTGTGAAAATGGTTCCACCAAGCTGCTATTATTATACCTGCTGCTATTGGCCCTGACTCCAAATGTGCACAGATTTGCTCCAGATATTAAATACACAATTAGTGCACCCTCTGCAAAAGGGCGGCCCATATATGTGCTGAACACCCTTGGGTGCAAGATGCAATGGGAGTTCTACACTTGGGGGCAGATCTATCAAGGGTTTAATTGAAAGTGCAAATTTTTAAATTTGAATTTTGAGTTTATTTTAGTGTATTTTTAGTCCAAATTCAATTCGAGTTTAAATAAAATTAAAAATTCGAATTTTGACATTTATTATGTACTGTCCCTTTTAGAATTCATATTCAATTATTGCCATCTGAAACCTGCCGAATTGGTGTTTTAGCCTATGGGGGACCTCCTACAATCCATTTGGAGTTGTTTGGTGGACTTTTGAAAAAAAATATTTTTTGGTGAAAAAACTCAAATCGAATTCGATTCAAATTCGATTCAGGTTTGCAGGTCGATCCTATTCACCGGAATTTAAAAAATCTAATATTTTAATAAATTTCGATTGGCCGTTTTTTTTTTTTTACATTTTTGAGTTTATGGGAGTTTTCTGCTTATAGGAGTAAAGTCAATACAATCACTTGGGGTGCCTAACATTTGACACCCCCGAATGCACAAAGCTTTTCCTTCTCCTTTACAGCAGACACCCATTGACTTTAATGCATTTGGACGAAAGAGTCGTGCATATAAAAATTGTCTCTTGCGTCAAATTAATTTTGATGCCCGTTGACTTCAAAGCGTTTTGCAAGTTTTTCCCATTTCACTACCTCACTAACGAGCCGATCTAATAGTGTATGGCCACCTTTAGACTTGTCCGTACAATGTACAACTCCCTGCTTCTCTTGGTAGAGCATGGGTCTCTCTACTTCACACAGAACAGATGCTACAATATAATATCATTTCTCAGTCACTTCCCTGGAGGCTCAAAGTAAAAAAGAGCAAAACATTTGCCCCTAGCAACGCTATGGTTACCTCCGAGAGCTGCAGACCCCTCACCATGATTCTTGACCACTTTCACATTGGTGTAGAACTGCTAATATCATGAAAACGAAAGATGAAGATATTATATTTAACAGTAAGTTGACTGTGTCATTTTTATCCCTGTTACAGAATGAAGAAACTTTTTAAGTAAGTGGAAAATATTGTTCCCTTTAATGTTTCCTTGTCCCAGAGCCGGGAGGCTGATGGTCACCTGACTGGGGGAAGCAAAGAATGCAAATTGTATAGTATTAATGGGATCAATTAAACTTAATGGGCACACGTTCTGCTCTCAGGAACATTAGAAGGAATTTCAGATTTTCTTTCCTGGAAAATGGGGACAAACAAAGTTATTACTAAATCCCTACACTGACCTTTCTTTTCCCCTTGATTCTTGTAGAGTTTCTGTAGCATTTCCCATGTACTTCAGCCCTATACAGTCATATTGGCCATCAGCAGCCCCACTATGTATGAGGAGTCATTTACAATGGCTAGTGTGCAAAGTGGCATTTCGGGTACAGGTCATCATGGTTTTTTATCATTGTGGCAGTTAGGGGGGAGATGCACCTGTAATTGCAGCCAATGCAATGGGGTTGAAAATACAGGCCCATAATATCATGAAATACTTCTCAAGGTCCTTATCTTATTCTTCACCTGAGTAAATTCACAATATCATACTCTACAGCAGTGATCCACAACCAGTGGCTCATGAGCAACATGTTCCTCACCAACCCCTTGGATGTTGCTCCCAGTGTCCTCAAAGCAGGTGATTATTTTTGAATTTCAGGCTTGGAGACAAGTTTTGGTTGTATAAAAACCAGTTGTACTGTCACACAAAGTCTCCTGTAGGGTGCCAGTCGACATAGGGGCTACCAAATAGTTACATAGTTACATAGTTAAATTGGGTTGAAAAAAGACAAAGTCCATCAAGTTCAACCCCTCCAAATGAAAACCCAGCATTAATGCATACTGCTTTGTTGTAAGCAGTGTAGTAGGCTATGATCAGGGCTATGATCAGTGCATAAGGTAAATTCTCTACCCCATAGGTAGGTTCTCCATTTTTCTGTTGCCCAAACAGTTGAATACTTATGCGCTGTCTCTGTAAGTGTTCTGGATGCAAATGCAACAGTTTTCTCTTTATGATCAGCATGGATCTGTGAGAGAACTGCACAACGCCATAGTCTGAAGCATCTCTAGTAACCATAGTTGGTAGTGCAGGATCAAATAAAGCTAGCGCTGGACTGTTCACAATTAGCTGTTTCACTATTTCAAAGCTATGTTGACCAGACTCTGACCAAACCAGGCTAATAGTTCCATGTAGTAGTGCTCTAAGTAGCTCCACAACTGAAGCATAGTTGGGAATAAACTTAGAATACCACAAAGTAAGACCTAAGAAAGCTTGTAAGGTCTGGAAATCAGATGGAGTAGCTGCTTGTGTAACAGCGTTGACATGGTCAGGGTCAGGCAGTAATCCCTCTAGTGAAATTATATGTCCCAGAAATGAGAGTTGAGTTTGTCTGAAGTGGCATTTGGAAAGGCTCAGTTTCAGTCCTGCAGAATCAATGCATTTCAAGAATTTTTTTAGGTACTTGTCATGAAGATCCATGTTGGAGCGTAGACAGTTGTATCATACAAGTAGCATTATACAACAGGTATGTCATGCAGTATAGACGACATCAGTCTTTGAAAACAACTCGTGCTGAAGCCAGTCCATAAGGTACACGCTTGAAACGAAACAAACCATCATGGGTGATAAATGCATTGAGGTCTCTAATATCTTCATGCAGTAATACTTGATGATAATCGCTCTGAAGATCCAGAGTCGAAAATAATTTTGCTCCCCAGAGTTCTGAAAATATTTCCTCTATGTGTGGCAATAGAAGATTATCCATAACAACTGCTTTATTAGGTTCATAGAGATCAACACACAAGCCAATACCTCCAATTTTCTTCATTGTTACAACAATTGGTGAAACCCATTCAGAGGATTCTGATTTTTGAATCACATCTTGCTCTACCAGTTTCTTTAGTTCCTTATAGAGTAGGGCAATCACCCCAATTTCTGGAGTACTGGTGTTACATCTGGTCCCAACTTAACTTTGTGTACGAAGTTCTTGGCACAGCCCAGTGAAGTGTTGCTTTGTGGTGATATTTTAGACACTGGCTGTGTGGCAGATACTGTAATAATGAGACCATCAACTAATTGTAGATTTAATGCAGCCAAGAGACCCCTTCCAAGTATAGCAGTTCCCTTATTCACAATGTAAAAGTCACATTTTGCAGTATTTGATTCAAATTGTACAGTCACTGGCAAGCAACCAAGCACAGGGATTGGATCCTTTAAGTAACTGACCAATCTCAGGGCAGGTGCAAAAAGTGGATCTTTTGCAAAGTATTTCAAGAAAATATCCTTTGGTAGTATAGAAAGAGCTGAACCTGTATCAAGCATCAGGGTAATGGAGTGTCCCTTGTTAGCAGAAGCAGTACTGACACTGGCAGTGCATAGAAACTTGTCTGGAATAAATGTACCAGCTTTATCCACACTTAATACTGTAACATTTGTAGTAGTGACTTCATGAACATCTTTACCAGAACTACTGTAATTTTCAAACATACGGATCCAAGCAGTAAAGGGTATGGTAGGCTCACCAGGGTTTGGGAGAAAAGGTGCAGGCTGCTGCAGAGGTAGAAGAGACATCTTGTCACCAATTTGTTATGTTTTGGTAGTCGAGGATGAGTAGAGTATAAGAGTGCTTTATTAGCAGACTCATGCAGCCATTACACTTCAACAGTCACTCTAACACTTCAACAGTATAGAAAGTACTATGTATACACAGTATAACTCATGTGCACAGTAACACCTACAGGCCATTTGTATAAACACTACAAATACCAAACTTTGTTACAGGCGTGTTCCTTCCTCCCAACTTAAGGTTTGTGAAAGAGAGTGATTGCCCAGACCAACACCAAAGTACTGATCTAACTGGGCTTCATCCTCTCCTATGCCACAGCATTTATAGGGAAGAGGATGCCCTGATCTAAGCAATGGTTTCATAGCCTTGTCTCCCCCTAAAAGAGAGTGATTGCCTAAACCAACGCTTATTTTTAAAGGCATGAGACAACCATTAAAGGGACGAGTGTGGGGGTACTGAAACCACATGGAAGTCTGGCCATTCTTCTGGCAGAAGAACTCTGGGCACTTTGTACTATACTCAAGTGACTAGTAACTTTGTTTTTAAGCAGCTTGGCATTAGGGGTGCACCAAACCCAGAATTCAGAGCAGGCTATATGCCAAAATGTATTTTTGGGGGCAGTTTGGTAAGCATATAACACTGGGTGAAAAAGGAAATATCGTTGACCATATTGTTTAGGTAGGACTGTTGTCCTAGAGTTACAAATTACAGTTCCCATGTGATTTGTATCATAGTGATAGGGCCAACCGGTTTTTAATTGCCAGGGTTGTTTCAAGGACCATTAGGTTGATACTACAGGAAAAAATGTAAAACCCCAACACAGACTATAAATTATATAGCGGAGTGGGTTGGGCCTAGGACAATTGTTTTGAAGGTACAGTACAAGAAACAAATGTAAAACTGAATTGTTTTTCTAACTGCAACTTTTATTGAAACATTGGGCCGTCCTAGCATCACCATTTAATGGGTGTATGTCCAACTCTGGAATATTTTGGCTCTCTCATTCCAGAAATGACTTGGGACAATTCAGCCATTTCAGTGCAATTCCTCTCCCAGGATAGGACCAATAAACTTTAATTGGAAATGTCATTTCTTTCTCCTTCACCCAGATGTGGCATCATCCATGACGTCTCACAAGCCAACATCACTCTCTCCTGCAATGGGATGGAGGGTCTCTATGTGATTGTGGTCATTCCCGGGAGGTAGAGTATCTCACACTCTGCGAAGTGGAGGTTTATGGGGAGGAATCTACTTCAGAAGGAGGTAAGAGCTCTTGACAGAGTCTGTTGGCAGGGTATATGTGTATTACTTTACAGGTATCTTTTTTAGCAGCCAGTTAGCTGCCCAAACTGCCAGTTTGTCAAGATCCTGTTGCAAGGATCCTGCATCCTGCTCTACTCGCTTGAGAGCAAATTTAGATTTAGTACATAAAAATATAGAAAAGACTACAGTATATGATAAGCGGCTACCATACTTTGACTTATTGAGCAAAAAAGAAAGAGATAATATTTCTTGTCTGAGATTTAACTATTCGTTTTGAGACTAATTTTGGTCATGGCGTTGCTTTATTTGGTTTTATTTGTTTATTTTCTTTTTTTTTGTCTTGCCTTCTTGTTTGTACTTTGAAAGTTTATTTATTTTACCTTATTAATACTAAGGGTATTACTAAGGGTAATACTAAGGGTATTACTAAGGGTAATACTAAGGGTAATACTAAGGGTAATACTAAGGGTAATACTAAGGGTAATTTATTAAACCTCAAATTTCTCTGGTCGGGCTTTTTGGGGCAAGAATTATTGAGATTTATTATACCCCGATGCTGCAAAACATTCAAATCCAAATATCCATCATCTCAGACCTGTCGAGGTCCTGTATAAGTCAACGGGAGAGGCACCTATGCCAATTTGAAGTTATTGCTGGGTTTAGACCACAAATCCAACCTTTTTCAGGGTTTTTGGGAAAAAAATCTAGTGATTCAGGAAAAAAGCCCAAAAGAATTAGTGAATTTCATGTTTTCACTTTTCACTAGTCTTCTGCAAACACTGCTACATTACTTACAATACCCTCCCCTAAGTCATTAATGAACAAGTTAAATAAAAGTGGACCCAATAGCGAGCCCTGGGGGACCCCACTAATAACCTTACTCCAAGTAGAGAATGTCCCATTAACAACCACCCTCTGTACCTGATCCTGTAGTCAGTTTCCTATCCATGTGCAAATGACTTCATTAAGCCCAACAGACCTTAGTTTAGAATTATTGCATCCTCGTGGTTCTTCTAATACACTTCCTTGATGGAGAAGGACCTAGAGTCCTTGTGGATAATAAACGTGGCTGTAGCAAGCAATGGCAGTCAGCAGGTAGGTCCAGCATGGTATTGTCCTGTATAAACTCATAGGAGGAGAGGCTCATTTTTCCACTTTACACAGCACTGATACAGTCCCACCTAGAATATACAATGCAGTTTTGGTCTCCATTGCCTTAAAGGGATATGCATAGATAAAGTACAGAGAAGAGCAAGTAAGCTGATAAAGTGAGGAACAAGAAGAAAGGATGGTAAAGTTGGGGCTGCTTATACTAGAAAAAGACATTTAAGGAATATACAGTACATATGTTCAGCACTAGCAGGACTTGTTAAAAAAAAAAACCTTTATTGTGCATTGTCCATTCAAATTAGAGGAAAGGAGGTTCCATCTTAAGTTACAGAAAGGGTTGAGACAATGAGAGGTGGGAAGTTGGAGAACTCTCTCCCCAAAGCAGTTGTACTAGCAGATCCATTGGATAGCTTCAAGGAAAGGTTGGATTCCATTTTAGAAAGTGAAAAAATACAAAGTTACTGAAATTAACTTTTATTACTAAGTTGACCCTATCACCATCAGGAAAGAATTTTTCCCCCCTCTGATGTGAATTGAAGAGGCTTCAGTTGGGGTTTAAGCTCCTGCTTAACTATAAATTAAGCAGGTTTCACTTTCACTACAGTATATGAAAAACTGTCTTCCTCTGTTGATTTTGTTTCAGAAAAAAATTAAGCAAGATCAGAAGGTGTCAGTGTCAACCAAAGCTCTGTTAAACCATTTGGTCCTCCACATAATGCTCAAACAGCTGTTGATGGGGATCAAGAGACAAACACTAATATACATCCTTGTGCCCAACCAATAAAGACTTTGCTCCATGGTGGCAGTTGGACCTGAAGAAGAGACACAAGATCGAGATAATGGTCATAGTGAACAGGATGGACTGTTGCCATGAACGATTGTTGGGAGCTGAGATCTGTATTGGAGATTCAGCAGATAATAACAACCCAGTGTGAGTCTGGAGAATCTTTTTTAACTTTCGTTCTGAGCACTAATGTCCCCTAAATCTGCAAAAACCCATGTTGGGGGAAACCAATCCCATTGGGTGTTTTAATGTTTACATGTTATTTAGTGACCCTAAGGAATGGTGGGCCAGAATGATCAGCAGTTTAGTATTAGTAGAAATAGGTTTTATTGCTTCCATGAATGGACTGCTTGCTTCATCAAAAAGAATAAGACCAGTTTCTAGGCAGGTACATTTATTTCCAAAAGGTCAAGTTTTGGTTATGGTGCAATAATCAAATAATAAATATACAGGTATAGGATCATTTATCCGGAAACCCTTTATCCAAAAAGCTGCGAATTACAGAAAGGCCGTCTCTCATAGACTCCATTTTATCCAAATAATCCAAATTTTTTAAAGCGATTTCCTTAAAAATTTCCTTAAGAATAGTCGCCCGCATCCAAGAATAGTCGCTGGCATCCAAGAATAGTCTCCAAGAATATTCGCCGGCGTCCAAGAATGGTCGCCGGCATCCAAAAAGGAGACGCTGGCACCTCCAATGGGAGCAGAAACCCTCAATTTTTTGATTGAAACTTACCAGAAGCTGCTGCATTTCTCACCCTCGGCTTATACTCGAGTCAATAAGCTTTCCCAGTTTTTGGAGGTAAAATTAGGTACCTCGGCTTATACTCGGGACGGCTTATACTCGAGTATATACGGTAAATTTTTTCTCTGTCTCTGTACCGTGATCTTGATCCTAACTAGGATACAATTAATCCCTTATTGGAGCCATAACAGTGCTATTGGGCTTATTTATTATTTAAATTATTTTTAAGAAGACTTAAGGTATGGAGATCCAAATTACAGAAATAATAATAATCTGGAAAAAGCCAAGGTCCTGATCATTCTGGAGAATAGGTCCCATACCTGTCCTTGATTACACACCATGCATGGATTCTCCACTGTCAGGTGTCTAAAAACCATGCAAGTATCCCTCAGATTGGCAGACATCTGACTTTCCAAAATATACGTATCCCTCACTTGTCAGCTACCTAACTCCCCACCTAATCCATTCCCTAGTTTAGCATTGTCCAAATGTACTCCTCGATGTGTCCATCTCTTCAAGCTTTGGATATTATCAGCTACAATAAAAATGCAAGGTTGGCAGAGCCAGATACCGAGATGAATAAACTTCATCTGCAGCCTTAAAGAATGTCATGGTTTAGAGCTACTTAGTTCTTACAATCCTCAGTGATTCCTACTTTGTTTGCAGAGGGTAGGTTCTCCCCAGACACAGCAGAGGAATTCACTCTTTGTTTGTCATTGAAATGTTACACTAAATACACAAGTGTCACAGTCACCCACACACAAAAAAAGATCCCTTCTTCTGCTGTAACCCAATCGGTGACAATATCGGCAGCGCAATGTAGTATCAAAGAACTGGTCTACCAACAATTAGTAACGAACTGTGAGCAATTATTTGCTGAAGGCAAAGAGTCAACATCTTAGAACATGAGTGTATCAATGCCAAACCACAGGGAAAACCTGCTCTTGGCTTTCTGAGTTATTGTCTAAATATCTTCAGAATCATTATACATAAAGGGTGTGTAAAGGCAAAAAAATAAAATCCAATTTTTAATTTCTTTAATGAAAAATAAATATATCTCCAATATCATTTAATATAAAAATGTGTACCGTTTTTATAAGAAACCTGACTGTATGCAGTGAAATTCTCCCTTCATTTACTGCTGTGGATAGGAATTGTCAGACGGTCCCTAACTGCTCTGCTGGGAAACAATCATAATTATGACCAGCAGGGGGAGCCCCCCGCCTTACTTCCCAGCCATGCAGAACTCAAGCAGCTTTGTTTGTTTCCCTGTAGAGCATTCGGCGACTCTGTAGAGATTTGTATTGAATTTTATTTTTGCCTTTACATCCCCTTTACTGTTTCCAACTCCAGCTGCAGGGACAAAGATCACGGAGCCAGATTTAAACAGATAAACTGGGATTCCATTTAGAGGATTATTTTGCTGCAGCCACTGGTTCTGCAGAGTTGGAGAAAGTTTGTATTAAACAATACAAAAACTATAAAATCCACATTAGATTACATGACAACACAGGACCAAGTGTAGTCTGTAAATTCTGATTATTAATCAGTCTTGCTGTATCGGCTTCTGGCAGATATTATTTGACTTGTGCTGTTTTGATTATTTATGACGATCCCTAAGCAGCCCAGATCACACTGAGCATGTGCACAGTCTTGGTCTTGCAAAGATGTTTAAAAAAATTACAAGATGGTGACCCCCTGTGGCCCACTTTGAAAGCATAAATCATTTGTTTGATTAGACTTGTGGTGCAGTAAGTTCATGTTTATGTTTAGTGTACAAAATACAGTATTTCTAGCCATATTCTATTTTAGACTTTACTTCCCCTTTAATTACATCTTTATCTATTTTAATATGCTGAATGTCATATTGGTCATTGAGGTAAAAAATCAGTGAGTGTACTTTAGCAGCAAAAAGACCATCCAGAAAATGTGGAAGCAGATGGACTAGAGCAGGGGTCTCCAACCTTTTTTTTTTTGTAAAAAGAGTCAACACAAGAATGAAAATAGTTCCAGTGGTGCCAAATAAGGGCTGTTATTGACTATTTAGTAGCTTCCAATGTGGACTGGCAGCCTACAGAAGTCTATGTTTGCCAGTACACCTGTTTTTTATACAACAAAAACTTGCTTCCAAGCCTGGAATTCAAAAATGAGCACCTGCTTTGAGGCCACTGGGAGCAACATCCAAGGAGTTGGAGAGTAACATGTTGCTTGTCAGCCACTGGTTCGGGATCACTGGGCTAGAGGATTTAAGATGGCCATACACATAAGGATACACTCATAGTCATTTGGCAAAGTCATCGGAAGAGTAGAACTTGCTGCCTTATACCCACCTCAGGCCAAACAATTGGATCACGGCCCTGTGAATGCAGAAAGTCAAGTTGAGGGCCACACTCACCCCAACTGAATTTTTAAGCCTCTCCGATCAATATCTGGTTTATAGAAATCAGTTGGACTGGCCCTCCCAAGGACTCCATATATGGGCCAATAAGCTGCCAGCATTTACCAACCATTGTATGGCCACCTTTAGGCAGTGGAATGGCCCATAAGAACAATTTTGGATGCCAGGACATGGGTATCATTTTTTATGACAAAAGGAGCTTCAGTGGACATAAAAGTGCAAATGATTCTACTATGGCTTTCAAAGGGGAAGCAAAGTGTAATGTATAGGTGCTGGCTTGTTGGTGCAACCTGAAACCTCAGTATTTCGCCTCAAAAAAAAGTACAGAATAGTGTGTCCCAGTAGAGACAGAATATACCATTATTTATTAGGGGCAAATTAGGTTTTAAGGGCACAGAATGATATCCCAGGAATGCCCCTACTGGTCACAATTCCTGTGTTTTACTCATTTCTGAACTTGCTGATGCATGACAGTTACAGTGAGGAAATAAATCCCCGTACTAGGGATCATAAAACACATTAATTATCTTTCATATGAGATAATCGGGTTTGGTACATGTCTTGCCGGAGCCAAATTAAGTGACTGACGGTTGCTAAGTTTCTGAATTTGTTCTTTGTTTGTTTGTAGTAGTTAATGATCTTACCCTGATGCTCTGGGAGACGTGTTTGCTGAGTGGGAATTATCCGATAATGGGCAAACTAAGAGAATCTCACTTTATGGTTTATTTGCTGAATTAATTCCTTAAACTTGCACAATTCTCTTGTAGCTACTGCTTGTACCTTTAAAGGAGAAGTAAAGTGTAACTAAAAAAGTAGGTAGAAATGTTGTACATGATGTTTTGTGGTTCTGTACCAGCCCAAGGCAACCACAGCCCTTTAGCAGTAAAGATCTGTGTCTCCAAAGATGCCCCAGTAGCTCCCCATCTTCTTTTCTGCTGATTCACTGCACATGCTCTGTGCTGCTGTCACTTACTGAGCTTAGGGAGCCACTCACAATATACAGTACACATAGAATAGAAATGTCACAATATAAGGCTGATTAGTAATTAATACACATAATTACTACATGGCAGCACAGAAACCAGTGCAATTAGCATCAGAATTGAATAATCAGCAAACCTGTAGCATCAGCTTATATTACAGCCAGGGAAGCTCATTTTCTGCTGGATAATTAGTGACGAGCCCTAAGCTTAGCTTCTCAACAGCCAATCAGAGCCCACTGAGCATGTGAGTGTCACAGACACTTTCCAAGATGGTGACCCCCTGTGACAAGTTTGAAGTCCTGGATCATTGCTGCTATTGACAAGCTCAAACTTTAGCCTTGTGCAATTTTTAGTCATATTAATTTGTTACTTCTACTTTAAATTGTTACATGGATTTGTCAGTAGGTTTTTCTATTAACTAAATTCATTGATCTTTTCCCCCTTCTCGACTCCTAGGGCCTCCAAGGTTTCTTTAGAAAGTCCAATATCCCTAAAGGCCTCCGTTTCTTTCTACAGGTTCCCTCGTCTAATCTCCCTCACTTACTCCAAGGATGTCTCTCTCTCTCTCTCTCTCTCTCTCTCTCTCTCTCTCGCTTCTAGGGCCCCAGGTATGATGGAAACGTTTACCCCTTGTAACTCCTGTGGTTTTGGACAGAAAAAACAACAAATGAAAGAGTAGAAGGATTAAATAAATAGAGGCAAGGGTAGAGAATTCAGAAGAGAGGGGAAGAGATACAGAAGAATATAAGAGAATGGGGATAATATCTCATTTGCCATTGGGGCAATGTAGTCTCCATTCTTATCATAATGGCAGAACATCTTCCAAACACCATGTTCTGATTTCATCCATCGGTTGTTCTTTTGGATGGATCCTCTGTTATAGTTTCCACCTTTACTTTCAAATTTTACAATGTAAAGAAGGCAGGTGGGGATTGAAGGATTTGGCAAACCGGGGGCAGTGATTGGGTAAAGAATACTGGGTCAGGATAATCTGTCAATCAAGGGATTTGGGTGTATTGGGGAAAGAACACATAAAGCTATGGATGTAGAACTATAGGATCTCTTTTGTGTTGCTCTTACTATTTAATTAATTCGCTGTTGGACATCAGTTTGATAATTGACCTGAGAAATCTTCAGTTATTCCTGGTGAGGGGCATGTTACTTGCTGGGGTGCAGTTGCCAACGGGCTACCAGCAGACATGTCTTTCTTCAGTCTTATTTCTTTGGACCCCCTGAGTACTCATGAAAACATGTCTGTGTATGCAAACACCCCATGAAAAGACCAATAGAAAAGTATTTATCCATTATGGAAACATCCAACAAAGCAAGCTGTCCTGTGCTAAGTGCCTAAGGGTTTATTGCACATTCTTTATAACAAGTTTATACTTTGTAGGGATGCACTGGATACACTATTTGGGATTCGGCAGAATCCCTGAATCCTTCATGACAGATTCGGCCGAATACTGAACTGAATCTGAATTTGCATATGCAAATTAGGGACAGGAAGGGAAAAAGTGGGGGGAACTTTTTTACTTCCTTGTTTGTGACAAAAAGTTACATGATTTCCCTTACTGCCCTTAATTTGCATATGCAAATTAGGATTCAAATTCGGTTGGGCCAGGCACAAGGATTCGGCCGAATCCAAATCCTGCTGAAAAGGCTCAATACTGGCTGAATACTGTTCATATGGCCTACTCATGGGGTATCCAGTGACTGCATGAACCCCAACCCCACAATATTAATGGGAAACCTACTATACTTATGTACATCAGTTGTGCAGGATTGTTCTTTTATACCATTAATACTCATAGATACCCATTCCTCCTGAGATCTCAGTTCCTGGTGGTTCCTCTTTACTTGCAACACTCACTATTGGTATTCTATTGGAACAATGGAATCTTTGTCTATTCAAATGCAGGGAATGTTTATTGTAAGCAGCAAGAAGTGCATCATTTCTAGTCTAGACTGCAGGAAATAAACATGGCACAGCAGCCATGGGGTCACTTTATAATAAAAGAAACAAGAAACAAGTGCATATAAAATAATATCAGAGATATTTTAATGAGCGGAGATGAAAGCCCGGTAAGACTTTTAGACATGGTTAAAGTGCCAGTTGCCAGGAGGTTACCAGCAGACACGTCTTTCTTCAGTTTTTGTTTCTTCACCATAAACCTCCACTTCACAGAGCTGTAGAAATTCCGAGCGCCCGGGAATAACAACACTCACATAGCGTCCCATCATTCCCTTGCAGCAGAAAGTCAAGGTGATTTGGGAGACATCACTAACGGTGGCACAGCTGAAAGATACAGAGAACAATGTGGTCACCAAAAGAGAACAAGGGGAGTCCTGTGTCCATCCCAGATCTTCTTCCCCTACTGGGTTCTATTTTTCTCTGGTAACTGACCCATCTGAGTCTCCATTCCCTATCCACCTCAGTTTAAACTTTTGTTCTAAAGCTATCAAAGGGAAGTGTTTAAGAATTTAGGGTCCCTCCAGGCAGTGCAAACCTCAACAGAAAGACACAATTACAAATCAGGATTAATCTAATTGCTGGTTGCTTTAGTGACCCAAAGGACCAGATAGAAGACATAGAATAGATGAATCAAATCATAGCTAAAATATAATGTACACAAACCCATACATTCCAGTTGTATATGTCCACTTTGAGGCCATGAAGAGGAGCATATACAAGTGAAGTAGATAAAAGTCACATGGCATCATTGAGAATTATGTTAGGGATTTAATGAAAGTGAGTGCTCTTATAAGTTTACGGATGAAACCTTGTCCTGACCTGCCTGTATAAAAGGAGAAGACCTACACTGGCTCTGAATATTTGTCACAGTGTTCCTAAGGAATAAAGAAGATAAGAGATCAAGGGAAAGGAAGCCTAGGGACTTACACTGGGTTTTTATTGTCTGCTGAATCCCCAACACGGATTTCTGCTCCTTTCAGTCGCTCACTGCAACAGTCCCCCCTATTCACTATGACCACCGACCAAATCTTGGTGCTTTTTTTCAGGTCCAACTGCCACCACGGAGCCAAATCACTGTTGGTGTGAGCACAGGGATGCACGTAATAATTTGTCTCTTTATTCCCATCAACGGCTGTTTGAGCATTGGGTAGAGGAACAAGTGGGAAAACTGAGCTTTGGCTGACACTGACACCTTCTGATCTTGCCAAATTGATCGCTAAAACAAAGCAACAGAGAGAGTCAACCATGGCAACTGAATTGACTGCATGTTTTCAGCATTTTAGCAGTTTCACTTGAGGTGCTGGATTCTCCTACCTCCTGGCTGAGGGTCACATGACTGAGCCCACCCGACTGTAGCACAAGCCAACAGGAGCACAAGTCGCTTCATCCTGACAAAGAGTCAAAACACAATCACATATGGTGGCATAAGGACCATCTCCATTTCAGCAACCCTATAAAGCAATGGTTTGGTAAGACTCCACCATATCCTACACTCTACTTAATTCTCTCCTATTTTCAGTAGCACTCATTCCCAATATTAGACAACTGGGATACTAGAAAAAAAATCATAGTCACCAACACGTTTAAGGTTTCCTGTTGGTCCAGCAACAACTCAACATACAGTACTGTACTTGAACAATGGTGATGGCTAGGAACTCAGTATAGTAAATATTAGCAATGGGCAAATTCTAGATAAATTTCCACATTTTGTTGCCTGCGAATGTTTTCACGAAACTGCGTCAAAAATTGTCGAACGTCCAAATTATTCGGATGCCCATTGACCTTAATGTATTCAGACAAAAGAGTCATGCTTCTAAAACGTGTCAAAATTGTCGCGCACCAAAATACCTTTGACGCCCATTGACTTCAAAGCGTTTTGCAAATTTTTCTCCGTTTTGCCATTTTGCAAATTTTTCAGCAAAGCTAAATGGGACAGATTCACCCATCTCTAGTAGTAGTAAGTATCAGTTATATTAATTTTCTCATCCTTACACATTTCTAGAAAAAAATTTCCAAACACTCAGCACATAACCGATACAATTATTTTGGGGACAGGTAGCAAGGAGTAACATATTGCATTTAAAATATATTGCATTTGATATATAGAGATGAAAATCTCTAAACAGTTCAGCTATTAAATGAAATGAAATAAAAAGATACATTCTGCAGTTAGATTCCAAAAATCAGTTCAGCGATTACATAAATAAAGATTAAGCAGCTATTAAAAATCAGAAACTGGAAAAAAAATGTAGAATAATAAAATACAAAAATATCAGTTCAACCACTACAGTAAGTTAGATTTAAAAAATAAGTTCAGCAAGTAAATTTAAAAAAATACATTTAGGGGGTTATTTATCAAGCTCCGAATATCCAAACCTCGAATAATTTGGTTTTCAGAGCAAAAAAAAAAACCTAAGAATTTTTCGAGATTTATTAAAGTCAGAAATCCCGTCATCTAAAAGCTCTCGAGGTCCTGTATAAGTCAATGGGGAAGGTTCCAGTGTTTGCGCTATATACGATGATTTTGGGGTTCTTGCACAAAAAATGCAGAAAACTCTGTTTTTGCAGAAAATTCAGAACAATTTGGAGTTTTCAGGCAAAGCTCCAAAGTTAGCTTGACCCTACTTTTTCAGGCTTTTTTCTTCATAAATAAGGTCCATTTGGAAATTCGGAGTTGCACAAAGTTTGATATTAGAAACACTGAGATAAATTCAGACCTTTATAAATAACTTTATAAATAACCCCCTTAGTGGTTACATGTAAAATATATCAGTTCAGTAATTCAATTGAGAAAAATGTGTCAAAATCAAAAACATAAATAAATAAAGACATAATGCCCGGTATTCAGTCCTCTTCTCTGGTTGCTAAGGTGACGGGCAATAGACAGGGTGGAGAAGCCAATAATAGAAATGAAGCTGTAACATAATCTAAATAATGTACAGAGGCAAAGATATGAGATTTTGCCACCTACAATAATAGAGTCATTTCCCCCTTTAATTTATGAAGTTGAATTAAGTTCCTCAACATGATTATAACCACCACCACCACCACCAAAGGCACCGGCTCTCACCTTCCTCTCTGTATCAGTTGTGAATCAGTTGTGTATCAGTTGTGTATCAGTTGTGTATCAGTTGTGTATCAGTTGTGTATCAGTTCTGCACTGCTGCCTGAGTACAAATGGAGACTAAATACTGACTATAACACCTCCCTTGAGGCCAAACCTCCCTTATTTAGATAAGCTTGTTCTTCATTCTCATTCGTGTCCATATGTACGTCATTTCAACCATTTGTCTTGTTTTTGCCACTTGTCCATGGGAATGTTTGGTTTAAGTCAATACAGCTCATTTATTTGTACCCACACCCATAAGATAATCTTAATGATACTTTTTTCTGGAGACTCGTAGTTTTACTGAACTATGATACAAAAACATATACAGTAGAGGGCCAAGGGACACCAATGCTGAATATATATCCATCCCTACCTAAAATATCCAAAACATGGCAAGCTTATGAGCTGTATTGCCCAATGAGCTGTATTGACTCAAGTTCTTCACCTGTATTGTCCTAATAAATGGATGTGAACTTTTAACCACTTTTTTAGTTTGTTGCTTTTGAAAAAAAAACTCATATTTTTTGTTCTGGTATTGAATACATGCACCCACAGAGTGGGGTGAACTGTGAGTATTTTTTCATTTCTTCATTGTACCCCTTGATTATCTTTAGTATTATTTTCTGTGGTAGTGCCACAAATTGGCTTTTTTCATTTGTGATACTTCTAGACTTGTGCAACACACAGACTAAGGCACATAAAGGAGAAAGTGGAGGCCCCAGAACCTGCTATAGGGAGATGATGTTTATTTGAGAACAGTAAGAAGTTGGCAGGGTCGATCCTTCTCCTGTGTCTCAGAAATGCTTTTGTTTAAACTTCTGCAGGCAAAGGAGATCTAGAGGTGAAATTTGAAATATTCCACCATTTTCTTTGAAAATAGGGTCACTGGATAACACATTTTCAATTGAATATGTGGGACATTGTCCCAGCTGGTATGAGTAGATCTAAATATGAAGATACATAAGGTTCCCGGGGTTCATACATCTGATATGGAAAGGCAAAGTGGATAAAGTCCCTATTTAAAGTCATTACATATAGAGAGATGGAGGATACATGGGTCACAGGGAAGTTGCCCATAAAGGAGATGACATTTCGGATATCTGATCAACAATAAGGTCACTTAGTTGCCTATTATACTCATGAATGGCCAAATTGCCTTAGGACAGTTGAGTGACCCATGCAGAGATACAGGATTACGCAGGTCTTGGATGACTATTGAGCCCATACCTGTGCTGATCGGGTTAATGGGTCAACTCAGTTTTCCATTTTGGCCAACCATACAGATCAATAACCAAAATTCATGCAACAGACTGGAAACCCAGCGGTGACAATGTGAGCAGGAAGATGTTTCCGTGAACTGGTTTCTGCCCTAGTGGGATCTTTACTTTTGGATTAACTTGGAGAGAGTGTTTGGCAGAGCTGAACTGTCAGAAGATACAGTAAGTACTAAGTATATAACTGTATAAATCAGCCCCAGTAACTGGAAGAAGCTGCAGGATTGCTGGGAGCAACACATAGGGGTATATTTATCAAAAAGTGAAGTTAAAGGTCGCCACAGTCCTCTAGAGTAAAATTCTGCCATGCTCCATTCATTTCTATGACCCCTAAGAGAAAAGAAATTATTATGAAAATATCACTTTCCCAGCTCATCGGCAGTTGGGTGTGGTTTATTTGATGTGGTATAAAGTATAATAGAGAGAAGGAAAGTGCATTGGAATTGTACCAGTGGCTTGTGGTTGGGACCTTAATCTTCTAAAGACCTTGAGATGACAAACGGTTCCTCCTTGTTGCCAAACACTGAGGGACAAGATGGTTCTTTCCATGACCTTCAGGGACATTAGAGTAGGATACGGCCTCGATTATTCTATGAGGCTAAAGCTGTCACCTTGATAAATTCTACTTTTGTTCCAGGAAAAAGGTGGAGAATAGGGAGGTTACTGATGGTGCCAAATAGGGGGCATCTCATACTAATAATAAACATGGGATATAAATGAGCTGGAGAGAGTGCAGAGACTAAGTGCAACTAAATTGGTTAGAGGGACGGAAGACTTAAAGGACCAGTAACATAAAAAAATGTTTTAAAAAAATTCGTTAGTACACATCAAAACAAAAACACCAACACAAATTATACTTTAAAATCACAAAGCTTTTATTAAGAAATAACTTACAGAAACTGCACTTCCTGTCCTGTACAGAAACAGCGAAAAGGCGACCATCCATCCAGCTGGGCTCGATTTCTCCTCCTGGCTACTCTGCTGACAGCGTGTGAAGAAGCAACTATTCACTGACAGACATCGCCTCTCCTCGGCTCTCCTCTTCTTCACTGTGCATGGCTTCCCTCCTCCTCGCTGCTCCCCCCAGCCAGATCCCCTGAACAGAATGATGAATGATCGGCCCGCTTGTCACTTCACAGCCGCACAGTACCTTTATTGCAGCGTATTAACGGTGCGCAGGGGGAAGATGACAGAGAAAGCTGCTCAGTCCATTGCCCTCACATTTTTATCCTGACCCCTTCTGCCTCTGGCTTGTGGTGAGCTGAAGTTTAGGAAAGGCGAGGGCCCGCTCTCTCAGGCTCTGTGCATTGCAGCAGGGACGGAAAGGGTGGTTGAAGCACAGTTAGGAAAAGAAAGGGATGTGGCGCCTCAGGACTTTCCCCCTGCGCACCGTTAATACGCTGCAATAAAGGTACTGTGCGGCTGTGAAGTGACAAGCGGGCCGATCATTCATCATTCTGTTCAGGGGATCTGGCTGGGGGGAGCAGCGAGGAGGAGGGAAGCCATGCACAGTGAAGAAGAGGAGAGGCGATGCCTGTCAGTGAATAGTTGCTTCTTCACACTCTGTCAGCAGAGTAGCCAGGAGGAGAAATCAAGCCCAGCTGGATGGATGGTCGCCTTTTCGCCTTTTCTGTACAGGACAGGAAGTGCAGTTTCTGTAAGTTATTTCTTAATAAAAGCTTTGTGATTTTAAAGTATAATTTGTGTTGGTGTTTTTGTTTTGATGTGTACTAACGAATTTTTTTAAAACTTTTTTTTATGTTACTGGTCCTTTAAATTATGAGGGTAGACTGTCAAGGTTGGGGTTGTTTTCTCTGGAAAAAAGGCGCTTGTGAGGGGACATGATTAGACTTTACAAGTACATTAGAGGACATTATAGACAAATAGCAGGGGACCTTTTTACCCATAAAGAGAATCACGTACCAGAGGCCTCCCCTTCAGACTAGAGGAAAAGAAGTTTCATTTAAAGGAACAGAGTAGGGGGTTCATCACAGTGAGGACAGTGAGGTTGGGGAATGCACTGCCGGGTGATGATTCAGTTAATGACTATAAGAGGGACTTGGATGATTTCTTGGACAGACATAATACAAAGGCTATTGTGATACTAAACTCTATAGTTAGTATAGATATGGGTATATATCATTTATGTGACAGTAGGGAGGGGTGTGTGTATGGGGCTGGGTTTTCATTTGGAGGGGTTGAATTTGATGGACTTTGTCTATTTTCAACCCAATTTAACTATGTAACTAACTATGTAACTATGCCTCTAATTCCATACTGAGTGGCCTTAAAGATCTCTGCCCATATGTCTATATACATATAAAGCTCTTCTAGCTGATTACAATAAGTAGTCACGTAGGAGGGGCTTTAGTGGCTGAGGGTGGCACCGGGGATGTTAATAATGTGCAGTTATTCATTTTGTAATAATAACAGTTCCAGACTTCATTTACTGTGTTTTGCATCTCATTACAAAAATATGTATAGCTGTCTTGCAGCTCTGGGGTCCTGAGTTCAATTCCAGCTTGGGAACTATCTGCATACATACAGGCGTGTTAATTGGCTCATGATTAATTAGCCCTACTGTTTGTGAATCAGATTGCAAGCTTCACTGGGGCAGGGACAGATGTGAATGCTATATAAAAAATATAAAATAAATTTGTATTTCTTCAGTAGGTTTCAGGACAATGAACACTTGAGCACCATCTAGAGGTGAAATTTGAAAGTGATCATAAGTGGCCCATTTACAACTCTTGTCACGGGCTGCAGATTGAGGGTTCGGGTTGGGTCTAGGGGGCAAATTTACTAAGCCGCGAAGCGCCGATCGCTAGCGTTAATTCGCTAGCGTTTGGCATTTTCGCTACTGCGCAAATTCACTAATGAACGCTGCCGTAGTTTCGCTAGTATTACTTCGCACCCTTATGCCAGGAGAATTTTCGCTAGCGACATAACTACGCAAATTCACTAACTTGCGCAGTGTACTGAACGCTACCTTTTACGCTAGACTTCCTTCGCCACCTCAGACCTGGTGAAGCGCAATAGAGTAGATAGGGATTGTTTCCAAAAAAGTAAAAAAATTTTCTAAGTCCCAAAAAATGCTGGCGTGTTTTCTACATGATGGGTGATAGGCTGAAAAAGATCAAAATTTTTTTTGGGGCTCCCCTCCTTCCCGCCTACATTTCCTGACTCATGGCAACTTACCTAGACAGTGGGCACATGTGTAGGGCAAAATAAAAATATTATTTGCAGATTTGAAGGTTTTCTTGGCATTTGTAGTGCTGATACTTGTTCCTCCATTGAAATTTGAATTTCGCGCTGTATGTAAATTAGCCTTCGCTAGCGTAACTTCGCTTTACATAGCGAATCAACTGTAGGCAACTTCGCAACCTTACGCTACCCCTGAGCGCAACTTCGGATTTTAGTGAATTTGCGGAGTGCTGGCGAAACTACGCCTGCCGAAGTGCGGCGAAGCTCGGCGAAGTTGCGCCTGGCGCAACTTCGCATCTTAGTGAATTTGCCCCTAGGACTCTAACTCATGGCCCATCTCCTATGAACAACCCCCACACACACACATACAGACTGTACCACCTCTTATGGAAATAAAAAACTTTCTAAATATTACAAATTATATCAATTCTGCGCCTTTACTGAAATAATCAAATAATCTTGTGTATGTTTGTGCAATGCACAAGGTGACTGGGAGCAATTTGGCACCTCGTGTGCAAATACGGGGGACGGCGGAACTGAGCATGGCTTCCCGATGATAAAAAAAAGCTGTGGGGATAAAGTGCTGCATTGTAGGGATGTAGCGAACTGTTCGCCGGCGAACTAGTTCGCGCGAACTTCGACTGTTCGCGTCCGCCGAATGTTCGCGAACGTCGCGCGACGTTCGCCAATACGAGTTCGCGTTCGATTCGAACAAAAATCGTTCGACCATTTGACCATTCGATTCCTTCGACCGCTAAAATCGAAGGATTTTCGTTCGAATCGAACGATCGAAGCCATTCGAATGAATGAAATCATTCGATCGAATGGCTTCGATCGTTCGATTCGAACGAAAATCCTTCGATCGAACGATTAAAATCCTTCGATCGTTCGAATCGAACGATTTTGCGGATGTTCGAAGTTCGCGAACTGTTCGCATTTTTGCCGGTGTTCACGAACGGCGTTCGCGAACACATAAACGGCAGTTCACTACATCCCTACTGCATTGTGGGAAAAAGAAAAGGAATTGCATCTGTGCTCTTTGCACACTGCACTGTGCTTGTAAATGTGCTTTAATGTATTACAGCTAACTGTCTTTTAATATAACTGACTCTGACACCAAGCTGCACGTAGGGAAACAGAGAGCTGAGAGGGGGGAAATGGTTCAAAATGTATAACTGATTTTTCAACATTCAAAGGGTAGACGTGACATTCCTCCTCTATCTTATATGCACCTTAGGAGAGACCCCCCCCCCCCGTGCATAACTTTTTCTTCTTGCGGCATGCTTTGCTTTACTTTGCACTTCGTTTTCCCTCACTTTGATGGGGTTTGATTAGTTGCACCTGAACAGACTGTATAAATAGAAGCCCTGGGACTCCAGTGGAGCTTGCTCTAGTGTTTAGCTTCTCTTAAGTGTTTGCTCTGTAAAGGTGGCCATACACGGGCCGATAAAAGCTGCCGACAGACCGTGTCGGCAGCTTATTGGCCCGTGTATGGGGGCCCCCGACGGGCTTCCCCGATCGAGATCTGGCCGAAAGTCGGCCAGATCTCGATTGGATGGGGTTACAAATCCCGTCGGATCGCGGCCGCATCTGTTCGTTGATGCGGTCCCGCGATCCGACCACCCGTTTGTGAGAGCTGGATCTGATCGTTGGGCCCTAGGGCCCACGATCGGATCTGCCCGATATTGCCCACCTTCAAGGTGGGCATATCGGAGGGAGATCCGCTCGTTTGGCGACATCGCCAAACGAGCGGATCTATCCGTGTATGGCCACCTTAAGTGGGGGTTCTCTAAGTGGAGTTACAAACACTGGAGTTTCAAACTAAAGGAGGTTCAAACTAGGTCAAAAGTTTGTTCTAAACCCTGATTTTTTTTTTTTTTATCCCTGTTTTGATCTGTAACTGGGATAATGAGCGCTAGCAAGATTGAAGGTCTGACTCAGTGCACAGTCTGCCATATATATGTAGATTTGGAACAAGAGATCCACAATACTTACCTCTGTGGTGGTTGTGAGCAAATTGCCACTTTGGAGGCTCACGTTAAGCTCCCCATAGACGCGACGATTCTTCTTGCCGAACGACCGATTTTAGGGAAGCCCGACCGATCCTTCGAAATTATCGTGCGGTTAGTGGTATTCGAACGATCGTACATCTGTCGGGAAATTGATCGGCCAGGTCAAAAAATCTTTGTCGGTCCCAGTGCAATGTATCTATGTTTGCAGGGCCAAGCAGGCAGCTCCCCTTTGTTTTCCTGGTAAATTGGTCTTTTTAGTTGATGGTAGATTCGTACGATCGTACTGAGAAGATCGTGGTCTCACGATCAGGATCTGATCTTTTAAAAATCTCAACATCTATGGCCAGCTTTAGAGTCACTAGAGCAACAAATTGCAACACTGCGGTCGATTGACAATCTTGAAAGGAGTCTTTTGCTCACTGAGCAGGACCTAGCGGGGTCAGATAGTTTCGGGGGAACAGAACAGCAGCAGGATGTTGAGGCAGCTAGCTGGGTGACAGTTAGAAAATCTAAGGTGGGCAAAAGGAAAATGAAGGCTGATCCGGAGATTATACATCGCAACAAATTTGCCAGATTGTGTGAAGATGATGGGAGTATGAACTCTGGATTGGCAATTCTAGATGGGGCTGATCTCTCTAACAGCCGGGAGACCAGTTTCTCTAGTAGTGGTGGGGAGGAGAGTAGAGTCAGGCCTAAGCACATTGTGGTTGTAGGGGACTCAGTTATTAGGAAAGGGGATAGGGGAATTTGTCGTCCGGATCGCTACAACCGAACAGTTTGCTGTCTACCTGGTGCCAGGGTTCGGCATGTGGTTGATCGGATAGACAAATTATTGGGTGGGGCTGGGCATGACCCAACTGTCAGTGCATATCGGTACTAATGACAAAATAAATGGGAGATGGAAGACCTTAAAGAATGATTTCAGGGATCTAGGCTCTAAGATCAAGGAAAGGTCTTCCAATGTCATCTTTTCTGAAATTTTGCCTGTGCCACGTGCAAGTTTAGGAAAACAGCGGGAGTTTAGGGAGCTAAATGCGTGGCTCAAGTCTTGGTGTAGGAAGGAAGGGCTTGGGTTCCTAGAGCACTGGGCTGATTTTTCCTTGGGGTACAACCTATACAGTCGTGACGGTTTGCACCTCAATGGAAGGGGGTCCGCGGTGCTAGGTGAAAGAATGGCTAAGAGGTTGGAGGAGAGTTTAAACTAGGCAAGGGGGGGGGTGAGATAAAGAATTATGGGGGAGCTAGGGAAGATGGGGCAGTGGGGTTAGTAAGGGGTCATGGGGGAGGAGTGAGGGGGGCATACAGTTTACCAGTTAAGGAGGTCCCTCTGTTACAAGGAAAACAGAATAATACTAACTTAACGTATAATTCTCCACTAAGTAATGCAAATTTCAAAAGTAAAAGTAGTAGTGAAATAGTAAAAGTAGTAGTATGCTGCAAATGCACGGAGTTTGTCAGGCAAAATGGGAGACCTGGAATTAATTGCTCGAAACATTATGATATAATTGGTATCACTGAGACCTGGTGGGATGAAACATGTGACTGGATTGTGAATTTAATTGGTTACTCCCTTTTTAGGAGGGACAGAGGCATAAAAAAGGGTGGAGGAGTGTGTTTGTATGTAAAGCCTGAATTAAAGCCATGCGCTAAAGAAATAACAATAGCTGCCACTGGTGAGGGTGTAGAATCACTCTGGGTAGAGATTTTGTCTGGGCAAAAGGTAACAAAGAGAATTATCATTGGTGTATGTTATAAACCACCTGGTATAAGTGTTGAGTATGTTGAATACTTTCAAAGTAAAAATAAGTGGTGAGCACAAGTTTCCCTTGTTTGTTATAGTTATACAGGAGCAGTGACCAGCTCCATGTTGTAGCTCCCACCCTTCCCAACTATAGTCAGGTGATCCCACTGGTGTCTAATAAAAGGGCAGCCAAGTTTGGGAGTTTTACTTTGAAAGCAGCAAGTAAGTTGCAGGTAAAACTTAGTCCCTTTGTAAAATGTAGAAGCAATAGAATTCTTAATGAATCAGATGAAAATTAAGCGTAGGACTGGCCAGATATGGGATGAGTGTGACGTAGTTGTTCAGCTTAAATATATTGCAATATATGGACAAACAATCCCTGTTTTGTTTAAAGGGTAAGGCATTTTTCAGTAGCAGTAGCACAAAATGTCTCTGTCTTAAATATATTGATAATGGGTTGAGTGCTGAGGACTCTTGTATTTGTCTATATGTATTTTGTGGTCACAGCCTCATTGCTCCCCCGCCTAATGGGCTTAAAAATTAGTGGTGAGCACAACTTTCCCTTGTTTGTTTCTCAATACAGTATTTTGTTTAGAGAACCATTTTACCTTTAAGGGGCATCTGGATAACTCACCTGTGATGGATATTTTCACTTGTTCAGATGAGGGTTAATAATGCCTAATGATAGCCGTGCCAACTAGGGTGCCAATTCTTCTCCCTTGTTCTTGCTTCTTCTCACCTGCAATCTCTACTTTCTCTCCTCTCTCTCTCTTTTATTTTCTACTCTGACGTCTCTCCTCCCTGTACTTCTCTACTTACCCTTTAGCTCTGCCCCTACCTTCTCATTTTTCAGCTGCTTGCCTTACTTTTATCTCTCATTTCTCTTATACTCAGTTCTCCAACTTTTTCATTGTATTCCAGTCCCCTTAATTTCCTCACCTTCCAGCCCTCCTTCTAATTATATTACCCTCTCTACCCTCCACTCTCCTTGCCCTTCCATAATCTACCCCTATTCCTTTTACACTTTCATTTTTCTTCTTACTACTCACACTTATTCATCCTTCTACCCTCCTCATTCATCTTTCCCATTCTCTCTTCCACTGTATGTCCTCATCATTACTGTTCTACTCAGCACTTATCCAGTTCTTCCAAGGTCCATCATCTTCAGCTTCTGTTCTCCATTCAGCACTCTTTCTCTTCCACTGTCCCTTCTCCATGCTTGTCCCTTCCATTAAAATCCCAAGTGAATTCATCTGGATCTATCAGAACCCCTTTAGCGTCCCATAGCAATGAGTGGCACTCAAGAAATAAAAAGGACAATCGTCCTGCACAGACTCACTCACTGTCCCATGGAGTAGTCACCATGCACCTTCCCTACACACTGGCTCATACCTCTACCCACTCAGGCTGGGACACTCCACTCGCTGCCAAGGTCAATGCCTTTCCTAGTGCCAGAGGGATCTGACCGTCAGCAGATACTAATGTTCAATGTAAATACAGACTTGGGCAGGCAGTTGGATGAAGCTGCCAGTAACAGTTCCTTAAACAATCAGAACCAGCAGTGCAGATGGGATAAACAACAACTTCTTTCATTTGCAATGCAAATAACTTTAGAGTCATAGAGAATATTTGATAAACATGAATATTTGGGAAGCCTCTAAGCTGAATATTTTCTTATGCAAAAATGTGTGTGAGTTCCCCTTTAATTCCATGAGTACAGAATGGTTATAGTTGACTGATGGAATACAAACTCTTCTCAAATCAGTTACTAAGTGCAATGTTTCATTGTTCCACTGTTTTCTCTATGCGGAGAACCAGCCCGACCAGTAATGTTGTGTTCAGATAACTGCCAGTCAGATGAGAAAATCCCGATTGACTTTGCACAACACAAATTTTTACTGTTAAATTCTGTCATTTTGTTCTGCATGAAGTCATTGGTGTTAATAAGAAGAGAAGCACCATGTTTTTTACCTTTCCCAGGCTCCCCCCAGCAGACTTTTTTTTTGTTTTTTAGTGAAGTTGGGGCAGGCTGCAATGTGCAAAAAAACAGTTTAAAGCTGCAATAATGTCAACACCTGTGGGTGCAGGTCCTCATAAATTTGTGCACAGGGACCTGCATTTCATATGAATCCAGCCATGCCTGGATTCTGCAGCTCTGTATTCATATACAATAGTGATCTGATTTTATTTTTCCCCCATCGCTGTTCCATTTCCTTAGTCCAAGAATCCAGCCTTTAGTTTCACTGATTCTCAGTAGTGTTGGCTTAGTCTAATTGTCACAATTGTACAGCTAATTGTCACTGGACATAGGCTGTATATCTATGGACACCATTGAGATGGTGCTTTTTATGCACAAGAGGTTCCTTATCCCGATATTACCAATGTTTTGGGGCCCAAAATTGAATTTGCTGTAGGCTACAGTAACATCTGGTTAGGCCACTGTCAGCTCTGCTCCAAACACCCCCTGAAGTAGGATGGGCGCTGGGACTTGTAGTTGCACAAGATATAAAACAATGGCGGTGATGGTGAGGTTTATCAGGTTGGATCAGGTTGGATCCGGTTGCATATAGAATGCAGACAGACAAGTCCCGTACACCTTGTGATTCCTTTTGTGGTTTTTCTAGGTTAGTTTAATCATTTCAGAAAATATTTTGTATCTAAACGTAGAGCTAAAAACTACAGGTATGTGATTTCACTGACCATATAATTATAAGTGTGTGATTATATAATGAGTAGAAAGGTGAGTGACAGTTTGTATACACACTGCTACACTACTATGAGCTGCTGTTGTGTATAAGGTCACACTGGGTGAAGTTACCCAAAATTTCCAACAATCCCTCATGGAACCTTGAGACATGTCTGACCACATCCTCAGTCTCTCCAGGATTCCTTAAATCTTCCCCATCTTCAATGCAGTAAATCAAACCTTCCCCTTCCAAAATATGTGGAAACAACAAGTATATGTTAATTGACAAGTAATCAAATTAGTACAAGGGGCTTGAGGTAAGTCAGGTTATGGGATTCCCTACCAAAAAAAGTATGAATGAGGAATTCATTACTGGGGAGGAAAGGAGATTTCAGCATCAGCATAGGAAGGGGTTCTTTACTGTAAGGACAGTCAGGTTCCGGTATTCCCTACCAAGAGAGGGGGAATGAGTGATTCATTACTGGGGAGGAAAGGAGATCTCACCATCAGCATAGGAAGGGGTTCTTTACTGTAAGGACAGTCAGGTTATGGGATTCCCTACCAAGAGAGGGGGAATGAGTGATTCATTGGTGGGGAGGAAAGGAGATCTCACCATCAGCATAGGAAGGGGTTCTTTACTGTAAGGGCAGTCAGGTTATGGGATTCCCTACCAAGAGAGGGGGAATGAGTGATTCATTGGTGGGGAGGAAAGGAGATCTCACCATCAGCATAGGAAGGGGTTCTTTACTGTAAGGGCAGTCAGGTTATGGGATTCCCTACCAAGAGAGGGGGAATGAGTGATTCATTGGTGGGGAGGAAAGGAGATCTCACCATCAGCATAGGAAGGGGTTCTTTACTGTAAGGGCAGTCAGGTTATGGGATTCCCTACCAAGAGAGGGGGAATGAGTGATTCATTGGTGGGGAGGAAAGGAGATCTCACCATCAGCATAGGAAGGGGTTCTTTACTGTAAGGACAGTCAGGTTATGGGATTCCCTACCAAGAGAGGGGGAATGAGTGATTCATTGGTGGGGAGGAAAGGAGATCTCACCATCAGCATAGGAAGGGGTTCTTTACTGTAAAGGCAGTCAGGTTATAGGATTCCCTACCAAGAGAGGCGAATGAGTGATTCATTGGTGGGGAGGAAAGGAGATCTCACCATCAGCATAGGAAGGGGTTCTTTACTGTAACGACAGTCAGGTTATGGGATTCCCTACCAAGAGAGGGGGAATGAGTGATTCATTGGTGGGGAGGAAAGGAGATCTCACCATCAGCATAGGAAGGGGTTCTTTACTGTAAGGGCAGTCAGGTTATGGGATTCCCTACCAAGAGAGGGCGAATGAGTGATTCATTGGTGGGGAGGAAAGGAGATCTCACCATCAGCATAGGAAGGGGTTCTTTACTGTAAGGGCAGTCAGGTTATGGGATTCCCTACCAAGAGAGGGGGAATGAGTGATTCATTGGTGGGGAGGAAAGGAGATCTCACCATCAGCATAGGAAGGGGTTCTTTACTGTAAGGGCAGTCAGGTTATGGGATTCCCTACCAAGAGAGGGGGAATGAGTGATTCATTGGTGGGGAGGAAAGGAGATCTCACCATCAGCATAGGAAGGGGTTCTTTACTGTAAGGACAGTCAGGTTATGGGATTCCCTACCAAGAGAGGGGGAATGAGTGATTCATTGGTGGGGAGGAAAGGAGATCTCACCATCAGCATAGGAAGGGGTTCTTTACTGTAAAGGCAGTCAGGTTATAGGATTCCCTACCAAGAGAGGCAAATGAGTGATTCATTGGTGGGGAGGAAAGGAGATCTCACCATCAGCATAGGAAGGGGTTCTTTACTGTAACGACAGTCAGGTTATGGGATTCCCTACCAAGAGAGGGGGAATGAGTGATTCATTGGGAGGATTAAGTATAATGACACTGTAGTTAGGAAGGGCCTATACTATAATGACTTTGCTGGGAGTAAGTGTAAGTGGATGAGTATATAGAATTCCTGAGCTGCTGTATTCACAGTCTAACCTATTCTATGTGCAACTGATAAAGGGACAGTATTATTCTTACTTTTCCTACCAACGTATTGTTTATGCCATTTACTGGGACTTTTATCCATATACTTTAACCTACCCCTAATGTACTGTATCAATATTACTATAATGCAGGAAACTCTCCACTGATATCCTTGGATAATTGTCAGAGAGAGAGAGAGAGACATTTTGATATACATCTTAATTTTCTATTATTTGTGGTTTTTGAGTTTTTTTTAGCTTTTGATTCAGCAGCTCTCCAGTTTGCAGTTTCATCTATTTGGTTGCTAGGGTCCAAAAACCAAGCGTTGATTTGAATAAGGGACTGCAATGTGAATAGGAGAGGCCTGGATAGAAAGATGAGTTATAAAAAGTAACAATAACAACAAATGTGTAGCCTTACAGAGCATTTGTTTTTACGTGGGGTCAGTGACCCCCATTTGAAAGCTCGAAAGAGTCTGAAGAAGAAGACAAATAATTTTAAAAAAAACTATAAATAATGAAGACCAATTGAAAAGTTGCTTAGAACTGGGCATTATAGAACATACTGAAATTTAACTTAAAGGTGAACTTCCCCTTTAAAACCCTTTAAACGGCTTCTCTTATAGTATTTGTGTAGTTTTTACCTCTAGTCGCAAGGAAATCCCCAGCAGGCGCAGTCTCGTGTCTCTAGCAATGTGTTTGTTTCTGTCATTTCCTTAATCTCCAGGGAAGTTGCGTTTCCTCTCAGTTCGGCTCTTCAGCCCATAAACGCGTGAGGTCCTTGCACTCACTGCAGCAGGTTAAGGCACCATGATCTGGTTATTCTTCACCCAGCTTCTCTGGGTCACTGAAGGTTTGTATTTTACTCATTCTCCTCTTTTTACACTCTCATGTACCTTTCCTGTTTATTGCCTGTACTCGCTCCTCCTGCACTGCTCTACTGCACTGCTGCCAACTTTTAGCTTGTTTTTAATATGAAACAAAGACTGAAGGTTGAATGTGAAGCCAACACGTTTTCCTATTTATGTGAGTTACATTTGGCACGTGGAGCCACGGGCAAGGCTACTGCTTTAGTTCACCTGTAAGTTTCATGGTGCAATAGAGACGGGTCAGATCTTCTCCTTCACATGACAGTTGGGTCAACATTGAGCTCTAATCACAATTCAACCACAACTAAGAAATCTGTCATGTGACCCAGTGTCTCTCATTGGCTTATTGATATTATCAGCCTCCCCCAATAGTTGCTTCTCATCATTGGACCCTTATCACTGCTGTACCCAACACACACGTGCATTTGGTTACCGACCCAGTTGCTAGGGATGTCCAAGCTGCACTACATTCAACTCAACAGGTTTTTATTTCACGCATGTAAAGTCAAAAACATCACCCCCTAACTGGCAGTTTGGTATAGGGAATAACCTGGCAGTTTGGAATAGGGAACAATATGCCCTTGGCCATTACTGCCTTCTGCAGTGTCGGACTGGGACACCACGGGCCCACCCAAAAACCTTAGACCAATTTCCTTAGAATGAATTTCCTGCGATATTCGCGGAACAGTGAAATATTTGTGGGAAAATAATAAAATTGAAACAAAATCCTGAAATTCGGACGTTGACATGAAAAAATTGTGAAATTAGAACATTTTCACAAAAAAATTTTGAAAACCTGACATTTTTATGAAAAATCGGAAATTGATGCCTGCATACAAGCTGACGCTGGCGTTAAAGTTAATGGGCGTTCGAATAGTGTTGATGCGCGCCGATTGTGATGCAAGCGACTTTTCGGATGCGCATCCAAAAAAATTTACACGGACGACTTTTTGTGGCAGATACGCAAATTTATCACCCAGCGCTAACTATTATTCTTCCTTTCCTCACTCAACTTCTTTTCCACAAGTCTCTTTTCTTCACATACTATAATCTATTATTCCATCTATTTAGCCTCTTTTTTCTCATAGAAATAGGGAATGGCCATGAAATAGGCCAAATGTTTAGCAGCATGAGGGGCCACTGACACCTGGGCCCCCCGGGAGTTTTCCTTGTTTTCCAACCACGGGAAGCCTTTTGGTAAAGACCAATTGCAAACCGTTAGATCCATTAGATCCCTGTTTCTTAAACTTGGTTCATTAGATATTGAAAGACTACAACTTCCAGCATGCTTTAACCTTTCATTATATGTTGAAGAATGCTAGAAATTGTGGTTCTCCAAGGCAATGGATGTTGGTGCTCCATAGAACATGGGCCTGTTTGTATGGGGTCTTTTGGGGAGCTGACTGTGAGACGTCAGTCTGTAAAACTGACTTATTTACCAATAGTGATCTGGTTTTATTTTTCCCCCATTGCCGTTCCATTTCCTTAGTCCAAGAATCCAGCCTTTATTTTCACCGATTCTCAGTTGTGTTGGCTTAGTCTAATTGTTACAATTGTACAGCTAATTGTGGATATGGGCTGTATATCTATGGACCCCACTGAGATGGAGTTTTTTATTCATGAGAGGTTCCTTATCCTGATAGGTTACATTGTTTCTAAAGAGATAACACATTTCAGTGTAAATCCACAGTTTTATTACTTTTTGTACAAAGTAAAAGCTGTGTTGCAATAGTGCTGGGGTTACAGCTCAAGGAGTGGAAGGGGATTTTACAGCAAGAGTCGGGGGAATTTAGCCCATGAACTGGTTGGCTGTAGGGTTTCAGATATGTAGTTTAAAGCCCAGCTAATATTATATATCCTTATAAAGAGTGAAGTCATTCTTTCCACTGGTCATTATCCCTAATAAAAGGTGCAAATGGTTCTTAGAGTTACATTATTTCCTGTAAAACGTTGTTTAAATATGGAATTATTTCTTATTTCTTAGCAAATTTTGATTGCCAAAACCCCAGGCAGCACGTCATGGCCCAGGAGAAGACCAACGCCTTGTTGCCTTGTTGGTTTATGTGGCACGGGAAACCTTATGAAGACTGGAAAGTGGTTTGGCAGAAGGAAGAAGAGGGGCAGGAGGATGAGCTGGTGGTTCACTATCAGAATGGAGCAGATCGGGACGACAAGCAGAACCCACACTTCAGAGGTAGAACCTTCATCAGGAAGGGTTGGTTTGAGCAGCACGATGCAACCCTTACGCTCTCTGGGGTCTCCGACAGTGACTCTGGCACATTCAAATGTTACCTGATGGGCATCCCGGTAGGACCCGGACCCATGATTTCATGCTGCAGAGTCACACTTGAAGTGCGTCAGGCACAGACGGAAGAGAAAAAAGGTGAGTGTTGAAGGGCAACAAAAGTCAGTGATCCCCAACCAGTGGCTCAAGAGCAACATGCTACTCACCAACCTCTTGGATGTTGCTTCCAGTGCAATAAGTCCAGCTTATTTTTGAATTTCAGGCTTGAAGGCAAGTTTTAATTGCATAAAAACCAGATGTACTGCCGAACAGAGTCTCCTGTAGGCTACCAGTCCATATTGGGGCTACCAATAGCCAATCACAGCCTTCATTTGGCATGCCCAAGTTGTGTTGCTCTCCATCTCTTTTTATATTTAAATGTGGCTCACAGGTAACAAAGGTTGGGGACCCCTAACATAAGGGATAAAGAAGTGGCTGGGGGTTCCTGGCCCAGTGTAACTACAGAAAAGCAGAGGGGGGGAAGGAGTGTAAGAGGCCAAGAGGCAAAAATGAATGAGCAACTGTCATATATCTTGGTACAGTAGGTCAACTTACCAATGTTTTGGGGCCCAAAACGGAATTTGTTGTGGGCTCCAGTAATATCTGGTTAGGCCACTGTCAGCTCTGCTCTAAACACCCCCTGAAGTGGGATTTCACTGTGGGCGCTGGGACCTGTAGTTGAACAAGAAGTGAAAATCCCCAGCCGCAAGCAAAAGCAAGTAAATGATAGTGTGAGATTTATCAGGTTGGATCAGGTTGGATATAGAATGCAGACAGACAGGTCCCGTACACCTTGTGATTCCTTTTCTAAGTTACTGTAGGCAGGGGTGATCCTGGCCCCCCCCCCAGAAATTTGCTCTTAAAGTACCAGGAGCAGCTGACCCTAGTACCTATTGGGGCTCTGCCGCCTGAGGCGACAGCCTCAACTCGCCTCATTGGCGAAGCACCCCTGACTGTAGGTTAATCATTTAAAGGGATACTGTCATGGGAAAAAAATGTTTTTCAAAATGAATCAGTTAATAGTGCTGCTCCAGCAGAATTCTGCACTGGAATCCATTTCTCAAAAGAGCAAACAGATTTTTTTTTTATATTCAATTTTGAAATCTGACATGGGGCTAGACATATTGTCAATTTCCCAGCTGACCCAAGTCATGTGACTTGTGCTCTGATAAACTTCAATCACTCTTTACTGCTGTACTGCAAGTTGGAGTGTTATCACCCCCATCCCTTCCCCCCCCCAGCAGCCAAACAAAAGAACAATGGGAAGGTAACCAGATAGCAGCTCCCTAACACAATATAACAGCTGCCTGGTAGATCTAAGAACAACACTCAATAGTAAAATCCAGGTCCCACTGAGACACATTCAGTTACATTGAGAAGGAAAAACAGCAGCCTGCCAGAAAGCATTTCTTTCCTAAAGTGCAGGCACAAGTCACATGACCAGGGGCAGCTGGGAAATTGACAAAATGTCTAGCCCCATGTCAGATTTTGAATATTGAATATAAAAAAATCTGTTTGCTCTTTTGAGAAATGGATTTCAGTGTCGAATTCTGCTTGAGCAGCACTATTAACTGATTCATTTTTGAAAAAAATTTTTTTCCCATGACAGTATCCCTTTAAGAAAATATTTTGTATCTAAACATAGAGCTAAAAACTACAGGTATGTGATTTCACTGACCATATTATTATAAGTGTGTGATTATATAATGAGTAGAAAGGTGAGTGACAGTTTGTATACACACTGCTACACTACTATGAGCTGCTGTTGTGTATAAGGTCACACTGGGTGAAGTTACCCAAAATTTCCAACAATCCCTCATGGAACCTTGAGACATGTCTGACCACATCCTCAGTCTCTCCAGGATTCCTTAAATCTTCCCCATCCTCAATGCAGTAAATCAAACCTTCCCCTTCCAAAAAATGTGGGAAAAATAAGAATATGTTAATTGGCAATTAATCAAACTACTACAGGGGCCTTTATGTGAGTCAGGTTATGGGATTCCCTACCAAGAGAGGGGAATGAGTGATTCATTGGTGGGAAGGAAAGGAGATCTCACCATCAGCATAGGAAGGGGTTCTTTACTGTAAGGACAGTCAGGTTATGGGATTCCCTACCAAGAGAGGGGGAATGAGTGATTCATTGGTGGGGAGGAAAGGAGATCTCACCATCAGCATAGGAAGGGGTTCTTTACTGTAAGGACAGTCAGGTTATGGGATTCCCTACCAAGAGAGGGGGAATGAGTGATTCATTGGTGGGGAGGAAAGGAGATCTCACCATCAGCATAGGAAGGGGTTCTTTACTGTAAGGGCAGTCAGGTTATGGGATTCCCTACCAAGAGAGGGTAATGAGTGATTCATT